>OW121699.1:46729211-47205273 GCA_933228785.1 Lasioglossum pauxillum
TATAAAACGGTACGAAGAAGAAGGACGAATAATAAACAAAGCTGGCCGTGGTAGGAAAAAGATATTGAATTCCTCGGAAGAGCGTTTTGTTGTGAGAGAAGTTAAAGAAAATCCGAAAATAAGTGCTCCCAAAATCAATACAAGTTTGAAAAATTTTAGTGAAAAAGAAGTTTCTGATGAAACAGTACGAAGAGTGTTGCGAAAGAACGGGTACAACGGCCGCGTAGCAAGAAGAAAGCTTTACGTAAGCGAAATTAATAGGAAGAAAAGGGTAGAATTCGCAAAAAAATACATCACAAAGCCCCCTGAATTTTGGCACAATGTGACATTTTGCGACGAGAGTAAATTTAATATTTGGGGTTCTGACGGTCATCAAAAAGTTTGGCGAAAATCAAACGCGGAGATGGATCTCAAAAACTTGTGTAGCACAGTCAAGCATGGAGGTGGTCATGTTATGGTTTGGGGTTGCATTAGTTATCACGGTGTTGGGAAATTGCAGATGATTGAGGCTACCATGGATAAAGTAATGTACATGGATATCCTAAAAAAAATTTGAAGCCAAGCGCGGAAGTAATGGGGATTTCAGAAGTGTTTCACTTCTACCAGGACAACGACCCCAAACATAAATCGAGATTGGTACAGGAATGGTTACTGTATAACTGTCCCAAAATAATGCAAACCCCGCCTCAATCTCCCGACTTGAATCCTATCGAGATGGTATGGAACATGCTGGACACAAAAATTCGTAAACATTCAATTACTAATAAAAAAGAGTTACAAAGCAGATTACAGGAGGAATGGCCAAAAATAGACAAAAAATATTTGGAAACATTAGTAGAATCAATGCCCAAACGTCTCGCAGAAGTCATAAGACAAAAAGGATATCCCACCAAATATTAATATTGTTATAATAATAGTTAATCTAAAATGAGCGAATAATTTTGCGGCGTGAAAAACCGTCAAGATTTCTTTAAACTCATATTTCTCTAATATTAAATGAAAATTTCGCAATTTTGTTTTACGATTCTATTGAATTAAACTTTGAACGATGTATATCCAAATAAAAAATTGAAAAATACCCTGCGTTGTCTGATTATTTCGTATATCTTTGCCGCATTATCGAGTGAGCGAATAATTTTGTGACTCACTGTACCTCGTGATCTTTTTCGAAAGTAAACATGTAACTTCTACGAAAAAGGAAATCAGATTGTAAAATGTTCGGAGACAATTGCAGAAGATAATGGTAATTATATTTTGGGATACAATTGTGTCCACGCAAAAATTCATTTACAAATCTAGATAAATAATTAACACAAAGAACTAATACACACACACACACACACACACACACTTCCCTCAAGAATTCTCCGGGCTTGCAAGTTAAAGAATTCAACATCCGAAAGTTTACATAGCTGTGAACTTTATACTGTACTGTACGAACAGAGTTCGAGGAGTGACACAGTTAAATGTTGTTTGCCCACACAAGAATCCGTACACTAGCGTACCATGTAACGAGACTTTGAAGCAAATTTTAGTTTGTCTTCGCAGATCGGAGTTACTTGGCGGGACAGCGAGGAGAATAATTGTTTAAATTCGGAAATAGGGTTTCGGTTACGGAAAGGAGCATTCCAGGCGACCGTGGAGTGGCGAGAGTAACTGCGATGACGACATTTCCAGAACATTCCGGTGGACCGAGTGAATCAGCCGAAGAATAATGATCTGGAGAAGCGATCGAGAACGATCGAGACGCGTTGACGTACACTTGATTATCTGTGGTTGTCAAAAAAACGCCACATGTCACATAATTTACTGTCACATGTATACTACTTGTCGCATGTCACGAGACTGATTTTTTTGAGCCTTTCAAATCTGTTTTCATGACTTTCTTCTGGTAAATACATAAATCCTATATTATAGAGCTGAATTAACGTATAAACTTGAATTTTTTGAAATTGTGACATGCGGCGTTTTTCCTTGCAACCACAGATTTATAATCTGAATTTACGGTTCGAAGGTTTTACAGTTGGTTCGATCTCTGCTACAAGTTGCATCGGGATTGCCGGGTCCGAGGTGGTAGACCGTCGGCGCGGCGTGTCGAACAGGTCGCCGTGAAAGCAAACAATCTGGCGAAGTCATCGGCTGGAAAATTCCTGAATGGTGAGTGGTCGGTGGGGAGCAAGGTAGAGATCATCGACTGGTTGCAACGTTCCCATAGAGACCGCGCGGCGCGGCGCGGCGCGGCGTGGATGGCATCGGGCGCGCACGATGCGATGGGATCGGTGGTGCTACGGTGCCGGGGCTCAACATTGTGGGGGCGTGTCTGCCCTCTAACCGGGAGGCCAGATCAAATAATATATTCTCACCAGCAACAACGTTCCAATTAATTGCAACATGCTCTGGCCGGAGAGCCAGTTCCGAACCGGTTCCGATCGGAGCGGATCGGAAACCCGGCGCGCATTCGTTCCGGATAATGGTACCTCATTCCTGGCTCGATCGATCGACAGCGAATGGAAGAACCGAGACGACCGTGTTCCGATCATACTAAACAGGAGACTCCGGGATTATTATGGCTCCCCTAACCCATTCTCCTTCTACTCCTCCTTCTCCTGTCTCCCAGTATGCATACATTTGGCCAGGCGTCCTTCCAATTCCGCGGAGAAAGACACTTGGACGACGACGATGCGGCGTTCCTCTCTCGCCAAGACAATAATAAATACTTCACCGCCACCGACTCCCTGACTATTAATATGTTCGCCGTCGGACACCGGTGGGCGGCGCCTCGGCCCGGCAGATTCGAACGCGACGCTCGCGGACCGTTTCGAACTATTGGCACCGCGATCCTGAATCGCGGACGATTTCGATGGAACGTTCTCTGTTTCACACTTTACCTACCGGAAGCCTATTAATAGGATTTTCAATAATTGTGCTGTACCAAAAGAAAGCATAAAAATTTTCTGTTACATTACAATCTTAAATGAAAGTATTAGATGACGTTATCGAGGGTGACTTGCTAGTTCACAATGAAAATTGCTGTTGCTATTAACGGTTCCATTAAAAAGTGTTTGGCCATATACCATAGATTTTTCAAAATTATGCAATAATCACCGGTCGAAAATGTGTTAAGCTATTCACGTTGTTGTATATTTAATGCTGCTTCTTCTTCGCCCAGTGCACTCCTTGTTCCTCTTCGCTCAACAATATTTCACAGGACAATTCACTTCGTAATCTTTTTATGCAACATTTGTGTGTTTAACCCCATTTTGTGCGATATTCTTCCGTTCATCGTTATCTAATCCAGCACGTTCCAGCATAATCTATTAAAAAAGCGAGAACACATCTGCAGCCGCGGAGAACCGGCGGGACAATCGATAATTGGCTCGACTGTAACTGGGCTAATGAGAAATTAACCCTTCGCGGGCTGATTCTCGACACGCTCGTCGCTGGTCATCCGATGGAACGCGTCAAAACGCTGGGCCACCGTATCAGATTTGATTCTAATTGGAGCCATTATTGGAAACCGATCTGTCATCTGATAGGGAACAGGATCTTCTTATGTTATGAAATGTCCCGTGTGAAATTGATCGATCTGAAAATACCAACGACCACCAAAAAATCGGACAACTCCATCTCACAGATTTTGTAACGCTTTCCACAACAGAATGTTCTAATCTACTCTTTTGTCACGAACGCATAAGATCCGCAGCCTGTGTTCATAATCGATTAGTACTGCAAATATTAACGCTGCAAATATTTTTCCTCCTCAAGACACATCGTTCACACACACTCCATTAAGTACGTTCTCGTTTCACTGGAAGTTTAGAAGGATGCGAGATCGTTTTATATTTTGGTCACGTTATTCCCTCGTCTCTCGCATGTTTCGATTACCCAGCCAATAAGGTTAATCCGCCAGGAGAGTAATAAAAATTTTTTCGCGTTAGAAGCATGATTCAAGCCAGCGTGCGACGAACGGGCGCCGGCGAGTCATGCCAAGAGATTCAAGATTCGTCCGCAAGACCGATGCGCCGATTATACTGTTCGGCGTGTTCGGGATACCGCAAATGTTCGTCGCAGAGCATACCCCTAAGGCTTGGCCCCGATTTTCGGAAACGCGGTGTTATCGTTCTCCGTTTCGAGGCCAGCCGAGAACCGGACTCCGGAGACCACGTGGATAACAAATCGGCATGCTCGTTGCATCGCTACACTCGATCGACGTCTACTTCCTCCGCAAACGGGAATTAAACGGAACGATCATGTTTGCATATTAAAGTCTAATTCATCCTCCACGATGACAACAGCTAAAAAAAAAGAGAAGAGTGAGGAACAAGCCCTTGAAACCACCCCTTGGAAATTTACACACATTGATGACGTGTGACGTTCATAATTTCGCAATTAACTGGAAGATAGTCTAATGAATCTTGTACGATTTACAAACCTTCTTAATATTTCGTAAAAGACTTATTCGATGAACCATTTGAATGGTGAAGGTAGGCTACGGAGAAATGGTTGCAGCGAACGTGTTAATTGACGCTAGAACTACCAACCGCTAAACGCAATTGGCATGCATTGCCTAATAACAATGACAAAATTGCATTCATTTAGATTTCGTGCCAGTTTTGTTCAAATATGTACTTCAATGGAGAAGTTCGATAACAAATTTCTCAGAAAAACATATTTATAATTTAATTCTCGAACGAAACGGACAGTGTTCGACGCGAGGTATGGAGCAGGGCTGTTATGCTGTTACTTTTCCGAAGCCTCGACTGTTCGCAGGATTCGAAGGAACGAAGGGAACTTCGAAGCCTTCGAAGTTTGCGTCTCGCTTCCCATGGCGGTCCTAGCGATGCGAAATTGCGAACAGCTACGTCAAATTTTCGCATCGCAACGACGTTTACATTGTAACGCATTTTAGAAAATGAGCTTCTTCATTCGCGCAGATTCAACTTTTTCCGCCTCTTATCCGTTAACTGGAAACGAATCGAACGAATCGAAGCTTCGAAGTTTCTGAAATCGAAGCTTCGAAGCTTCGAAACCTTCGACCTTCGAAGGAAAGTAACAGCCCTAGCACGGAGCGGGAGTTTAAGAGGATCGGTGTCCGAAAGTCGAAGGCGAGTCGCGTGCCAGTTGAACGTCCTGCGATCGAGAGCGGTACAATTTCCGCGCGTTTCTGCCGCACGAGAGACGAAGCAAGACGGGAACGGGAGCGGGACGGGTATGGGACGTTGGTCGAAAAACGGGCGTCGTGGCCGCATAAATTATCCGGCGTAGCGTTTGTCATTCTCGTGCTTTCGGCTCGTTAAACCGTGACAGAGGCCGGAAAGCAGCGTCGGGGCGCCGCACGAAAGCCGGGCAGCAAGCAAGGCGGTCTCTCGCTCGCTCGTTCGCTCGCCTATCGTGCGGCTTCGCACGAATCTCGCGTCTCGTCGTCGCCGAGCCAGCACGAAACGCGATTACGTTACCGGTGTATTGCCGGTCGTGTTTCCACGTGTAATCCACGATTTGCTCTTTGCTCCCCTCGGCTGCACGGGGCTGCGCCTCTCTCTGTCTCTCTCGGTTGTACTACCGACGACTCTGCGATGACAAGCGGCTCGATAATGTCGTTAAAACCGCCCTAGCCTGTGTACGCGATATATCGCGTTGCCAATGACGGATTCGCTCCCTATGGCCAGCGAGGAAAGAACCCCGATCGATCAATCGGCTCTCTCTCCCTCTCTCTCTCTCTGAGGTGACGAGGTGCCGAGCCGCCAGGATTCATAGAATGCTCCGTTCCCTGCTCGAATTGATCGAGTTGCGCTGGAACCGTGGCCCCCGTGCTCCGAGCCGACGATAGAACTGTTTCAGGCAATAACTTCAAGGGGAAACAACCGATAACCGGCAACAGGCGAGAGTGCTCTCCAACGAATAAAGTTTGCTCGACCCCCCCTCGGAAACGGGCGAGCTGCAGCGTGCGCCGCAATTAGGTACCCGTGCTTGCGCTCTAGAGAAACACGTGCTTTCTGACCGCATTTTTCAGGTGACAGCATAATTCTGTTCGATTACGTGAAGATTGGAAGGGTTTTGTCAGGAGAGATCGAAACGTCTAAGATGAAGATATGCGGATTTTATGCATTTATGATAAAAAAGGGGACGCACGATTTAAAGCAGAGGTCATATTAAACAAATTTTAGGACATCAGCGTATTAGTTTCAGCTTAATAAGATAATTCAGAGAAACAAATTTTCTATTTGGGTCCTCTGTTGCCTGCTCTTCCAAAACGGTTTTACGGTTTCGCCTTAGAGCGCGAGTCGTCGTTGCTCAGCTATTTGTCCTGTGACGTTTATACGGGGCGACGACCGCACGTCAAAATATTGTTCGGGGAACGATACTTTTACATACGAGAACTAGCTTCGATCAGGAGGATAACTCCCCTGTAGCACGATGTAGAAATGCAGAGGATGTTTGACCTTCTCTGTTTTTCTAACAGAAACAGCGTGTCTTGGGAATGGTTGTAACCGGGCCACAGCCGGATTCTCGTCGCAATCCAGGCCATAATTCTCCAGGAAATGGAAATAGAAGGAACCTCATCGCCTGGGTAGACTCGTTAGAAACCGGCAGCGATATTGGGAGCGGAACTATCTCGCGAGGCCACGCGAGCATCGCGTCTCGAGCTGTTATCGGTCGAAACTCCGTGTCCCCGAGCACCGCGCGATTGTTGTCCAGCTCACAGCAAAGTTGCTACTGGCGATTCGGATCGTTGCTCGTTCGCGGACATTGCGCCCGACGCGGCGTCGCGTCGCCTCCCTCCGTTCATCCTTATTCTACGCGCGATTTAGGGTTACGGGTCTCGTCTCGTCGTTTCGATCCAATAAGCCCAAGCAGACGGAAGCGGACCGAAGCTGCTCGATATTATTCCAGCATGCTGGCGATACCCAGAATCTGCAGACGCGAGCTTCGCCGGAATTCAATTTGCGTTCGGCCAGCACGGAAGTGGGACCAGTTGCTCACTCTGTACGCACCGAGCATCCGGAAACCAAGCCGATGAATCACCGGATATCGCCGGTTAGGCGCCGCTGACGTTTCCGATAACCGAACAACCAAACAGTCTCTCTCTCTCTCTCTCTCTCTCTCTCTCTCTCTCTCTCTCTCTCTCTCTCTCTCTCTCTTTCTCTCTAGCATCGTTGTTGCCCGTTTCGAAATCAGAAAAGTTCCAACAAAATTGCTCTACTTCGAGCTGGAGCTACCTCTGGGTCTCTACCAGAAACTATGGGGATGTTCCGAGTATCTTCGAGTATGGTTGCATACCCCCTTTGACGCGGAGAACATAATTCTTCATCACCTAGAAGTCAGCCCCCACTTGTTGAATTAAATAATTTCAACATCTGTGCTGAGTTGTGCTAAAATTGTGCTATTAGGTCTTAAAGAAAGAAATGCAGGATTTAAATCTATGTTTTTAAAGTGTTAGAACTCACATAAAAAACAATTTTATTAAAATTTTATTAAAATTGTTTTAACAAAAACAATAATATGAAAATTAATTTTATAGAAAATTCAATATTGTTTAATAGTAACATTAAATTATTATGAGAATGGATTTTAACACATTACCGGTGATTATTGCATAATTTTGAAAAATCTGTGGTACATGGCTAAACACTTTTTAGTGGAACCTCCAATAGCAATAGCAATTTTCATTGTGAACTAACAAGTCACCTTCAATGACGTCATTTAATAATTGCAATGTTAAAGAAAATTTCTATGCTTTCTTTTGGTACAGCACAATTATTAAAAATCCTATCAATAGGTTTCCGGTAGGTAAAGTGTTAATGTTATTGAGGGGTGTTACGTATGCGGACGCTACCGTTGGTGACTCTTGACCCTTCCGGAGATATGTGTCGAAACAGAGGACCTATTTAAGAACAAAGGGCTCACTCAAAATCGGATCATAAAGGGGCTCTTGCAAGCAATGTAACTTCTAAGAATCCATTTCTAATCAGAAGTAGCACGTGGCCCCCACCATCGCTAGATCCGATTTTGGGTACTATATAAGGGCATGGATCCTTCCTATTTAGTTGGGTTGATTCAAGTGAATACGCGCACTACGTACCGTTCCACGTCGAAAGTCAATTCGCGCTAGATCGGTTGTTGAAGTTATTGTCTACCACTCTGTAGTAGATCGCCCCCGCATTTCTCGGTGCGTCAAAACTGAGAGAGTTTAGTCCGCGACACCGCGACAACATTACACTGAACATTTGTACGGTTTTCATAATACAAAATATATTATTGTGTGTGAACTTATTAAGGGTTCAAATATCGATTATTCATATTCCCTTTTCGAGTTCCCAGTCGCTAGTATACTACGACGATACACCTTTGCCGCTCAAGGTGTATCTATCTCAATTTGATAAGTTACGAGTCAGCGGAACCGCGACCCTATACCTTATAGGTGGCGACCCGGTGGTGAAATAGACATCGGCTAGTCCACTCCCTTGGTCACACGAAGCGACCCGGTGGTGAAATAGACATCGGCTAGTCCTTGTGAATACCCTATCCTTAAAAGTGGCGACCCGGTGGTGAAATAGACATCGGCTAGTCCACTCCCTTGTTCCCTCGAGGCGACCCGGTGGTGAGATAGACATCGGCTAGTCCTCGTGTACCTTTCCTACTTTGCTCTAAAATCTCTAATTCCAAAATACCCTCGGTTTCCGCATAGTTGCCTGAACCTCGGCTCGTAACAGGGGAATAGTGTTAAAATTAATTTTACAGAGAATTTAATATTATTTAAAAACATAAAGTTGTGCATTCGTTGATATTTTCTTCGTCCCATACTTCGTTGATATTCCGAGCCGCTTGAGCGGCACTTCCGCCTGGTTTGCACGCATACAAAAAAATAATTTAATAAATATTTGAATGAAATTAAATATCAAAAGCATAATTAAATAGAGCGTAAAACAAGCTTTGAAATGACATATAACTCATTAAATTAAGGTAAATATTTATTGGTATAAAATTGTAATTAAAACAAAGGAACAAAAATCCTGCACTTCTTTCTTTACAATCTAATACATTGCATGAAATAAGACAAAAAATTGGGAATAACGATTTTTTTATTAGTCCCCCCCCCCCCAACTTATCATCTTTTTCAATTTTCTCTATTGCGCTATGTTGTGCTAAAGTATTTAAAAAAATAATAAATGAAGTAGCTAGTCTAGCACAATTCAGACATATGTGATTATGTGCTGTTTGGATAACTGTTATTTACCATAACTTCTTTATTTATTACTAGACTGCGGATCTGTATGCAAAATAAAAAATGTTCGCATTGATTGCAAAACACAGGAGCCAAATAAAACTTGTATTCTTCTTTTAATTATCCTATTAAGCTGAAATTAATACATTGATTTCCTTAAATATTGTTAACATGTCCACTGCTTTAAATTGTACGTGCCCATTTCTGTCATAAATGCATATAAACCGCAGTCTATTTATTACTGTTTGTATAATAACATAATAATAAAGTTGTTTTTGTCGGACATGTGACAAAACAGATTGCAACAGCAGCTGAAAGGACGACCGACGCGACGAAGAAGATACAAACATTGTTAAACATTCCCGTCGGCGGCTTGTTCATTCTGTTTTGCACACGCTATAAATACAGAAAATCCGCAATCTAATCGTGACTCAAATACTTTGGCGGCGTGGCTACTAGTTATTCCGGTGACTAAGTACATAGTATTCTTTAGCAATGCGCGATAGACGCAGCGAGACAAACAATCTGACTCATAGTAGCTGTAGGGTCATCCGATACCGGTACCGCGGTTTTCGCCGTCGCTTTTACAGGCATTGTTTAAACCAGTGATGAGCAACCCGCGGCACGCCACACTTTCTCGTGCGACCCTTCGAAGATTTTACATTTTTACTTTTAAAAATTCCTACAGTGTCCCGCTGTTCTACAAAAGACTGCGAGCTCTCCGTACGGCGTTACTACGGAGCCTCGGCCGATCGTCTTTTTATAAACGCACTTGGAGGTGCCATGCTAAAAAGAATATATAACTTAAAAAATGATATTCAATTGTTTGTGGAAATGAAAGAACATCCGTTTCCCCAATTCGAAGATAAAGAATGGACGTGTGATTTTGCCTTTCTCGTCGATATAACTCAGCATTTGAATGACTTAAACATGGAACTTCAAGGAAAAAGCCAGGTTATTCATAACATGTTTGATAAAATTAATGCTTTTGAAAGCAAACTCAAAATTTGGAACAAACATCTGTTGTCAGACAACACGTCACATTTTGCACACTTAAGAAAAGAAACACGAAAATATGCCCAGCATTTACAAAAAATTGATAACGGAATTTGAATCGCGATATAAAATATTTAGGTCAGAAGAAACCGTTCTTAGTTTTAACATTTTTTCTTCACCATTTAATATAGACGTGGAAACATTTCCGGATGAGTTACAAATGGAATTAATAGATTTACAAAGCGACACGGATTTAAAAAATAAATTTCAAAATGTTGACATACATAATTTCTATAAAAATTACATGAATTTAGAAAACTTCCCACCAATAGGGGCACATGCAAAGCAAATAATGACACTTTTTGGAAGCACCTATGTTTGCGAACAATTATTTTCCACAATGAAAATAATTAAAAGCGATCACCGATCGAGATTAAATGATGTACGGTTAGAGTGCTGCGTGCGAGTTGCTGTGTCGTCTATATCTGCAAATATAGACCAATTGATGGCAAAGAAGCAATGCCAAATTCCTCATTAAATAATCTTTTTCCACTTACATATATCTTTCGCCGTTGTTTTAATAGTATTTCTATTACTGAGTGTTTTATTTCTGTAATTTTTTATACTAGGTTTATTGTGTTAATAAAGAGATCATTTGATTTCATACTCAGTGTTTGTATTACCATAAGTTTCTTACATGCGGCCCGCACAACATTTTTAAATTTGTAGCTGGCCCGTTGTAAAAAAAGATTGCTCATCCCTGATTTAAACGAATTTACGTGTAGAACAGTCTCATGAAGGAAGGTCCGTTGTTTTGAATACACGGGTTGCGGTAGAAGCCAACGAGATTGTGCTAGTCTCGCGAATATTAATAGGCGAATCCATTAGCAGATCTCGCGTATTAGTGATGAAAACGTTGCACGGAAGATCGTGGAAATGACGAAGATTAAGCGGTTGTTGTGAACGTCCAGTAGTCCGATCGCTGCGACTGTTAAACAAGTCGTAGTGCAGGATTCGTTCGGCTATTCTAAAAAATAAACGGGTGCAATCTCAGATATTGGAATTATTGGAATGGAAGTCAGTACATCTTGTTGTCTAAACTCATTCTTCTTCTGCTACATTGTTTCAATGTTTCATAGAAAAGGTACGTTTTGATAAAACATTTGAGCAATGAAGGTGAGCAACGAAGTAGATGTTAGTGAGCCTGTTATTAATTAATTTTGATTGTGGTACAGTCGAGTTTGATTAGATTGAATTAGGATTTGAAAGATGTAGAAGGGTTCACCTTCTCTCTGTGTGTGGGCTGCAAATTCACCCCAGGCTGATAAAAACGGAAATAAATAGTTGAAAAGTGGAAAGTTTGCAAAAATTGTCTAGGAATGCTATCTGAGATGTGTTTCAAATTTTTTAAGTATTGTAAGCTTGTTGAAATTTCACTTTGCCCCAAAAATGTAGACAGTATGTATGCAGTACACAAAGAAAAGCTTCAAGGAGTACATAATGTGATAAAGGTCTCTCCAGTTTTGGTTCGATCAATCCCTTGCCTTGCAATATCGTATCTGACTCGTGATGAAGATTCTGAACAGATTCTGATAAAAATGTATGTTAATAATTTCCTTTAAACCGAAATACAATTATATTTTGGTTTTGTTAATATATACAATTTACTACAGTAATACAATCTATATCAACACTCTCCTTTTCTAAGAAATTACGATCTACAAAAAAAGTTCTAATCGCTGAAACCGTAAAATAAATCGTAGGGCAAGGGGTTAATGGGATGTTTTCGATTTCGTGGAAGATTTTTATGATCATGATCGGACAAAGATTATCGAGAGAGTGTAAGGATGTATCGGATCCAGATCGTGAAGGGATCGGTTGACGTTTCTGGCGATCGTCGCGGAGGATTTTTCTTTTGCATAAAGTTCCGGCCATTAGCGAGGAACGAAATCGATTGGGCGGCGTGCACGAAGCACATATTAATCGGATTTCTGCGCAGGGGAGGGTGCAAACGCGGGATCGGAGGGCTAGAGAGGGGAAACGGCGCGCTCGCGCGCAACACCAGAAACAGGGTCATCGACCTTGGCCAGCCGATGACCGCGTAGGGCCAGGTGGAACGAAGACGACGGGGTCTCACCTCGAGCATCTCCTGTTGTGTGCTCGACCGATACCGGAAGCTGCCGTCTAGACGATACCGCTTTTTTTGTCCTTCCTGCTGGTTCCGGTAACCAACCCGCTCTCTCTCTCTCTCTCTCTCACTCTCTACACTCTCTCTTTCTCTGTTCGGGCCAAGGTGGCTGCTAAACACGCGACCGCACGAAAACCGAACCCTTTCCAAGATCCGCCCTTCGACCCCGAACCTCTTCGACCTACTTTCGTATTCTTGACCTGCCAGTCAGAGTTCTCGGTGTTAACGGACCGCTTCCTGAAATAACGCCTTTATTTCAGTCCCTCCGGAAGGGTTTCGGAACGGGGATGCACGTGGGATAGGGTCGCTTTGTTTCTTCCTCCACTCGTCGATGACAAAGGACACGCCGGTGGTTGTTGAGGACCGAAGACTCGCGAGGGAACGCGGATCACAATGACTGACATCCGACGACATCTCGATCCTCCTTCTCGTTACTAAATATTAGGTCAAGCCGTCATTACTACCGTCGTAACGCAAATTAAGCTCCGTGTTTGTTACATCTTTTAACCTATCAGTCTGGTTGAAAAATCAACGGCTGGCTTATTTATGGAGGTATGCTATTAATTTATTTTTAGCACGGAATCCTGAAGGACTTCCGGGATGAAAACATATTCGTGCATCCTTCTGGGCTACCTGCTGTCTGTGTACCACATTTCAGCATTCTATGTCTTCTGTGTTTCGAGATTTTTTTACTGCTACAGAGGACAGAGGAACTGGCAATTATAAATTAAGTTTTAAAGAATGCAGCTTTATTAATCAATTATAAGTCATTTATTATAAGTCATCGCTCTTTTCGAATTTATTTTTCACACTCCGCCTTGTAGCAAAGTTGGGGAATAATCAACTAATATTTAAAAATGACTAATAGTTTTTTTGAATGTTAGTCATAGCAAAATAGTCATTAGTCAAAACTTCTTGATTAGTTAGTGATAACTAATTAATAATATTTAATGTATGTTAATCGCACAATAGTGACTGATGACTAAAGATTGATGACTGATCATCAACTCTTAATTAACTAATAAGCTAACGATTACTTAGAGCTGTGACTAACTATTTGCCATTTAGTGATCACTAACTAATCAAAAAGGTATGGCTAATGACTATTTTGTTATGACTAACATTCAAAAAGACTATTAGTCATTTTTAAATATCAGTTGATTATTGCCCAACTCTGCCTTGTATGTAGTACAGTTTGTGACAGCTATGAAAATCGGGCACGAATTTCTGCAATCGTCTAATATTATAGATTCTACGATGCAGAGAAATGATCATAGGAGAAGTACAATTTCGGGATTTGCTTTTCGGAGTCACGGCGCGGCATGCGTTAGAACATTTTCTAGGAGAAGTGGGGGTGGTGTACGTCCGCACGGTCACCGGAGACACAGCGTCGTCGGGTTTCTAGATCGCGTTGAAATCGGAGCTGGAAATCGTGCTCGTTAATTTTCGGGACGGAGTTTCGTGGCCTCTGCGGGGACTGTCTGAACGAGCCGCCGACCGGAAGTTGCGTGGTCTGCCACCTTAATAACGATCGTGTAGCGATGGGTCGTGTGTTTACAGGAACGGATCCCGGACAAGCCGATATTTTCTCGACGATGTCCCATCGACCCCCGGGGGCCCCTTTTGTATACATACACCTTTGGCCAGGAAGAGCGAGCTCGTTCGACACGCTCGTATTTATTCGGCGTCTTTCGGCTCTCACACGGAAATCATCAAGTAATGTCACCGGACGACTTCCGCCACGCCACTTACCGTAAACGGCCCCCGACGCTTAATATGCGAGCTGACACGCCTTAATTACATCGCTTCCCCGCCCGATCATTCCTGGACCGAACATGTGTGCTTCTGACCCGCCCTTCCATCTTTATTCGAGCTTTTAAAACTCTTACGAGCTTCTAAAATCGCTTCGAGCTCTACTTTGTTTCCGGTTTCGACACCTCTGCACACCATTCAATGACAAACATTCGAAGAACTTTTCGAATTGAAGATTTTTTTATACATAAACTTTTAACGTTGCTTTAGGAACAGAAACTAATTGACTGATACCATATTTTTGGACACAGATTTGGGTAAACTTGTCGAAACGTTACTTCCTCTCGGATTTTGATGATTTTCCTATACACATAATAAGCGGTTTCCTTCAGTTTTTGAGATATTCGCAAAAATATTTTCCAAGTTTGAGTTAACTGCACTATTGGGTAAACTTTACTTTACCGGACTCAAACTTAGTACCTTTCTCCTACGAATTATGATGTATTTGGTATGTAATCCAGTAGATTTGTACCCGGCACGGATGCAGATCGAAGTTTCGATCCTCTAGGATCAATAGTTGATGAGCTACGGTCGCTCAAAGTTGAGCATTTTTGACAGGTAAGAGCGCCGCCATATTGGTTTGTAGTGACGACCGCGAGTCGCTACCTTGCCGCCGCTCTACCCCCCACGACCTAATTCAAACGAACTCAGTAAGCGGCATGCGACGTCACTACAAACGAATATGGCGGCGCCCTTACTTGTCAAAAACACTACAGATTACTCAACTTTAAGCAAGCATAACTCCTGTACCATTGATTCTACAGGATCGAAACTTCGATCTGCATCCGCGCCGGGTACAAATCTACTGAATTACATACCAAATACATCATAATTTGTAGGAGAAAGGTACAAATTTTGAGTCCGGTGAAGTAAAGAGCCGCACTATTTATTACATATTACCCTCAATTATTATTAGGGATGGGATCAAGTACCTCGCAAACAGATTCGAACCTTGATTGATGGAATTCGAACTCTCTATATGTACTTCGAAAAAACTAGTACTTCCAAGTATACTCGAACCTTTGCCAGATAGTTTCGAACACTTTACAAGTACTGTGATGAACGTAAACAATACTTGCAAGTACGCTCCAATCTTGGTGGAACAGTTTCGAAACTTTCGAAATTTTTATGAATATCGTTACGAATTTCCGTATTCTTGCACGCTCCGTGGCAACGTAAAGCTGTTCCGGCGCGGCGTCTGTTTACCTTTTTTTTGTAAACACGCTGTGGAGATGAGAGAGAAAACGGGGTCTCATAATTTTACATGCTTTTACCTATGATTGTAGTTTGGAATGTACTTTGCGACAAAAACTGATATATCATATCGAATATTATCTAGGTGATGTCGAGAACAATCATTTGTATATGTTAACTGCTTGGATCTAACTTATTGGATCCACGATTCAAAACATTAGCTTTTTCTAAAGATGAATCTATCCCTCGAGCACGGGATGCCTTGACTGATATATAACCACTAATTATATTAATAATGATAATTCATCTACAACATGTGATAGTTCACAGACGCAGATGTCCGAAAATCGGCACAATAGCGTATTATCAATTTGGTCATCCTTTGACAATGAAATAGCAATTACAAATAATACGATACCTATCTCATCGTCTGCTGTGTTAGAAGTGGAAAATTATCTAAAAACACAATATTTAGAACGCAAAGAAGACCCGTCATTATTTTATGTGAAATTTGTTTCTCGATCGTAAATTGAAATATAAGAGATTATGGTATCGGCGCCAAGGTTCGATCAATTATAAACTACAGCAAATGTGCAATATTTAACAATGCATCTTTTACGTTTCGATCCTGATGTGGATCATTTTCAAAAAGAAACTTCTATGCGTCTGAAAATAATGCAAAAGAAAAACGATCTGCATAAACATTGTAACAAAACTTGTATATCTCAAAGAATCAATTGATTTAAAACTTACTTGCTGTGACAAAAGAGAAAAATTTTAAAAAGCATTTTTAAACATGGTTTGATTGAACTGAAAAACATCTGTCGTCAATGGTGGCAGATATGTAACTGAGACCATGTGCTAATCACAAGTAAGAGCGTGAAGTGTCACGTATATGGAAACAGACAGTTTATTGATTGGACGATCGATAGATTTGATTACCACAATGTGAAGATTATTGACAAGGAATCTAACCTACAACGCAGATTATTATTGGAAACCATTCATATGATTAAGCAAAAAAGCGTAAATCTAAGGTACGAAACACCTAAGATACATGATTATTACGCGGCATTACTGAATCAGTAATGTTTTATGATGAGTTTTCCAATATAATTTCGATTCTACTTTCCCATCTTCACAAAGGTATATTTTTACGGTTTCACGTATGTGTTTAAAAATGGTAATTTCAATGAGTTGATTCAAAATAACCGCTACAGATGGCCGTGTTTCTACAGTTATCGATATCGATCGTTCAATCAATAAACTGTCTGTTTCCATATACGTGACACTTCACGCTCTTACTTGTGATTAGCACATGGTCTCAGTTACATATCTGCCATTGACGACAGATGTTTTTCAGTTAAATCAAACCATGTTTAAAAATGCTTTTTAAAATTTTTCTCTTTTGTCACAGCAAGTAAGTTTTAAATCAATTGATTCTTTGAGATATACAAGTTTTGTTACAATGTTTATGCAGATCGTTTTTCTTTTGCATTATTTTCAGATGCATAGAAGTTTCTTTTTGAAAATGATCCACATCAGGATCGAAACGTAAAAGATGCATTGTTAAATATTGCACATTTGCTGTAGTTTATAATTGATTGAACCTTGGCGCCGATACCATAATCTCTTATACGTCATTATTTTGGCGTGAAAATTCAATCAAGTACCACATTTTATCAAAAATTGCACGCGACTATCTTTATATAATATCCACTACTGTACCTTCAGAAAGAGTTTTTTCAAAAGCAGGAAATATCATGGATAAAAAAAGAAATAGGATAAAATCAAGTATTGTAAATGAAATATTATTCTTAAATAGTTACGAATTTAATAAAGAAAGTGCTTAAAACCTACTATGTATGCAGTTTTGATTTCCAAGATTCGAGTACTACTTGTGAAAGTTTCGATTACTTTCAACATCGAAGTATGTACTTATAAGTATCTTTTCGAAACTTGTAAGTACTCATTCCGAGGTTCGATAACTACTTGTCTACATACAATGAATACTTATCAAGTATGATCATTGAAACTTTTATTGCTTTTAAGTAGTAATCCAAACCCATGAAATGAAACTTGGTTATTGAACTTGACTCGGATTCGTGAGTACATATTGAACTTGATCCCATCCCTAATTATTATTAATAGAAACTGGAAAAATTTCCAGGAACGCTGCCATATTGGTCTCTAGACATAGGGACGGATCCGCTAGGTCTAGTTTTATCATTTTTCCGTCGACTCGTATAATATTAGAGAGTTTAACCCAGATTTGTCATGTGTAGAAATTGAAGAAGGTTTGATAGGTGTCCGTCAGAGTTAAGGAGAGTATTTCTTCCGGCACGTCCGTAGATTATTTTTATTCGTTTGCGGAGTTGATCGATTTGGCATGAGAGGCTCATAATCTCGATCGAGTTGGTCGTCGGCGCGGTCGGGATACCGACGAATTTTTTCGGCGTGTTCATGTGGGTCGCCCGTCGGAATACTTTGGTAATTACTCGTGGGTGTCCTCTCCCGTTTCACCGAGTCGTTAAAGAGGGATGTCCGACAGGCGACAAACGTGTCGACGCGAGGAACAAAAACACGGCCCACCCTCGTTACACGATACTCGACTGACTCGGGGCAACGAGTAACAGGAGAACACGGTGTTAAGATCGGAAACGAAACGTGTCCGATATAAAGGCCATATCGTGGACAACCATCGTTCAATATACATACAGGTACATATACATATGTATCACATGTACTAATTCGTTCGTGACCCTTGCACGAATGGCACAATTGTATTGTATTGGGTTGGCAAGAAAGTAATTTCGGTTTTCACTAATAGATGGCGTTATGTTTTGTTTGATTGACTTCTGTTAACGTTGCGGTTGTTTTCTTTCTGACATTTCATAACTGCATCTTTTAGGTTACTTTTGAAGCAAATTACACGTAATTTTAATTAAAATTGAAAGTTCCGTGTCAATTTGAACATGGAGTGCAGAAACGAACATTATAGGCATATATTGCTTTTTTATTTCCGTAGAGGTAAAAAAGCTGCTGAGGCTCACAAAGATATATCCGAAGTTTATGGTGTGGATTGCTTAACAGAACGCACGTGCCAGAATTGGTTTAAAAAATCCGTTCTGGAAATTTCTCACTTAAAGACTACCAACGTTCTGGTCGATCATCTGAAGTTGATGATGACAAAATGAAACCCATTATTGAATCGGATCGTCATATAACTGTCCGAGAGATTGCAGACAGGTTAAATGTCTCGCATACAACTATAGAATATCGTTTAAAAAGTCTCGGAATCGTTAAGAAGCTCGACATTTGGGTTGCACACGAGTTGAAAGAAATTCACTTAACGCAACGCATCAACATATGCGATATGCATCTCAAACGAAATGAAGTCGACCCTTTTCTCAAGCGAATCATCACCGGTGATGAGAAATGGGTTGTTTACAATAACACAACTCGAAAACGATCATGGTCCAAGCGTGATGAATCAGCCCAAACCACACCGAAAGCTGAATTGCACCAAAAGAAGATCATGTTGTCAATTTAGTGGGATTACAAAGGTATTGTGTATTTTGAGCTGCTCCCAAGGAACCAAACCATCGATTCAGATGTTTATTGTCCACAACTAACAAAACTGGACATAGCAATCAAAGAAAAACGGCCAGAATTGGCAAATCGCAAAGGAATCGTGTTCCACCATGATAACGCTAGGCCACACACATCTTTGGTAACACGTGAAAAGTTATTGGAGCTTGGTTGGGAAGTGATGTCACATCCACCATATAGCCCTGACATTGCACCATAACATTATCATTTATTCCGAAGTTTACAAAACTCTTTGGATGGTAAAACATTCACTAATGATGATGATCTGAAATCGCACTTGGATCAGTTTTTCACCGAAAAGGATCAGAAGTTTTATGAGCGCGGAATTATGAAGCTACCAGAAAGATGGCAAAAGATCATACAACAAAATGGAAAATATTTTATTAATTAAAGTTCATTGCTTTGATAAAAAAATTGGATTTTATTTCATCTAAAAATACCGAAATTACTTTCTTGCCAACCCAATATTAGCTTGTTCGGAAATTAATTTCGTTTTTCATTTATGATGAAAAGGAGTAGGTGTATATGTAATGTTAAGACAGTGAGCGAAACTCGTTTAAACGCACTTTAAAATTTTTATGCTGATTTAGAAGAAAAGGACAGATGATGTTGCGAAAATGCGGTTGTTTACTTTGCTAAACCTTTACTTTCAACATCTGTGCTTCGAAATGTTCCGTATTTACATGCCAGAATATGTCGCAGAACGAAACGTATTAAAACAGCGTCGACAACTGGGAAATTCGTTTAAACGCAGTGCTTTTTACCACGTTTTTATTAGCTCGCTTTCTTGTTTGTTTGTTTGTCTGTTTTTTCCCAGATATTGACAGAAATTATAAAGGAAAGTGGTTGATTTAAAGAGTGATCTTAAAGGTATTGTTGTCCCGTGTACCTGATTAAGTCATATTTTTGATTTTATGTAACAGAACAGAATAGCGAAAGGAAAATATTTAAATGAAGCTGAAAAGGCAATAATATCTTCTTTTAAAAAAGGAGGGAATTGAATCGAAAGATTGCCAAAGAAATTAAACGTTCCGAGTCAATAGTACGAAATTTTTTGAAATGTGGTGAAGATTACGGCAAAAAACGTGCTACAAAAGGAAATACAAAAATCATAAAACGAGAAAAAATTAATGTAATAAGTGAAGCGACAAAAAAAAGAATTAGTTGCGCGTTAAATTGTTGCGCACTTACAATTATCAAAAACGTTCAGACGTGTGCAACAAATTTTGCACAATGCACCGAATGTTGTTTTCAGAAAACCGACGAGAAAACCAATGTTAAAACAACATCATAAGGCTACCCGGTTACAATTCGCAGAAAATCACATGCACTGGCCCGACGAAAGGCATAAATTCATTTTTTCCGATGAAAAGAAGTTTAATTTGAACAGTGCTCAGATGCTCATCGTATTGGCATGATCTGCGTCAAAAGAATGATTCTGAATTAAGCCGAAATTTTCATGGCCGTAGTGTATGATTTGGGAAACTTTTTCATCATTTGGGAAACTGAAACTTTGTTTCGTTTCCCCCCAAGATGAATTCAGAAAAATACATAGACATACTCGATGGGGCGTTCATACCATTTTTAGATGTAGTTGGAGAAAACGAATTTATATTTCAGCAGGATAACGCAGCGGTTCACGTGTCAAGATATTTCCGTGAATCCTTCGAAGCACGAAACATTCGTATAATGGAATGGCCAGCATATAGCCCTGACATGAACCCAATAGAGAATGTATGGACTACACTGGTAAGAAAAGTTTATGCCAATGGTCGTCAGTTCGCCAATATAGACAGTTCAAAAGAAGAAATTAAACGCTGCTGGGAAGAAATTCCTAATACCGCTATTACCAATCTTGTAAATTCAATGAACAATCGAATTTTCGCTTTAATTCAAAGCAATGGCGGCCATACAGAATATTAAATTTGTAATGTTCATGTATTTTTTTTATTTTAAATTGTTTTCTTTGCATGTGCGTTTAAACGAATTTCGCACGTAAAATATGGTTTTGTTTGTAAAAATTCTTACATAAATGTTTTGGTAATATAAATATATTTATAATCCTCAGTTATTGTTAAACGTTTCTTATTAAAATTTTGAACCTTTAGCCCTAAAATCCTTATTTTTGTATGTGCGTTTGAACGAATTTCGCTCACTATATTTCATTTCAGTTTGTTGCAAATCAGGTAGAAAATTTTTATTTTGCATGAAGACCCGCAGTCTAGTAATAACTAGATAATAAATACATAACTAGCAAAATAAAAATTGTCTGCACCGATTGCAAGAAATAAAAAATGAATTGAATTGTTCGGGATTCGAATTGTGGGATTTTCCGGTTGTTACGCTAACCGTCGAGCGTCGTTCGCTATGGTCTTTTTTCAACCCTGTTTAGGGCGCGTAGCGATCACGCGCTACCGTTGCGCGAGGCTGCGAAATGTTCGTCAATTTTCTTTATTCATCACTTAACACTAAACCTACCATCACAAACTACTATTTCTATTTTACGATTATTCATATAACAAAAATAATTACATGAGAAACGATTGTATAAATATCATTAGTGGAGTACATATTACAATAGGAGCTACACAAAGTCTAAATAAAATCAATTATGTAATTTTTATAAGTAAACATGTACCAGGTTTAGTTTTAATAAAGCTAACCCATTAGACTAATGAGCGCTAATAAGGCTCGCCTTATGGCTCAGTTGAAAATTGCTTTCCGCATTTGGAGGGTAGCCACCTCTAAAAAAATCCGACGTTCTAGGTAAAAGATGCGGATCTGACATGTAGTAATTTATTAATTCTGAGAACGGCGAATGAATTCGTAACAAAACTAGCGGAACGACAACTTGTCACGACTCGGAGTGAATCCTTTTTCGTGTCGATCGGAGGTGTCTCGATTCGGGAATCCCGTGACGCGTAACTCGCGATAAAGGATCGAATCACGTTCGCAGCGAAGGGAAACGGGGGCGTAGGATCGAAAGCTGGGAGAAACACACGCGCAACGTTTGCCACGAGTATAAAGTTCGATTACCAGACACCGAAGGCCGAGCAGCGTCCACGGCCGGTCACGGAATGCGACTCAATGCGATCTCGAACGCGTGGGACTTCCGTTTTCCGCCCTCGCCTCCCCTTCTTCTCCTCATCACCCTCTCCGTCTTTCTCCTGTGATTCGCTTACTCGCTCCTGCACACGCGGATATCGTTCCATTGTCGACGATACACGGGAGCGTAAATCGAACGCTTCCACTTTTATTCTCTAGGATAAACACCCTCGTCTGCTCGTAAACCTGTTTGTCCCCGAGGCTGCCTCCGGAGGAACGCGATCATGGGCGTCGTGTACGCTCCTCATTTTTTTCTGAAATTATGTACAATGTAGATACCTCCCGCAGGAATTGCTGAAGGCGTTCTGCGCGTCTCTGTTTGTCAGTTTGCCCCGAAGAACTTTTCCTCGTTGGAAAAGGATCGTCGATGCGAGGAGGTTGTCTGCATTGGCTGCCAGATTGGGAAGCAGTTTTTAAATTAATCGATTTTTTAGTACTCTTTAAGGCGGTTGCAATGTTGATGGGGCATTTTAGTAAGATAAATGCAACTTCACCGGCCAGGAAATTCCTCGCGAACGGGACGATGAAGTAGCAACGTCCTCGTATTTCATTGCTGCAACCATGTTCTTGAGTTCAAAGAAATTTACACGCCCCATAAGTGCACAAAGATGCACAGTGCATGTGCATGAGGATGCAATGAGCAATGGCCACGTTCGCAGAGGTCCCTGAAGACTGGCGAGCGAAAGTGATGGTTAAAAAGCAAAACGTAGTGTAATGTCCGAGAGATTAATACACGAAGTGAAACCCCGGAGAATTTCGTGTCTGCTGGTACGGTGCGGTGGTAAGATCGTCTCCGGACTGTATGGGGGCAGAGAGCGGAGGCTATGGTAAAAATGGCGTCGCTCCTGTAACTCTCGACGGGTTTTAAAGCGGCGGTAAAAGTGGCCATAAATAAATTGGCGGGGCGCGCGCCGCGCTGACACATAAATTACGTTCCCCTAAAGACGACGACGCACGAAACAACACCGCGGAATACAAACTACTCGCATTATAGACGAAAAACGATCGTCGAACGGGTCTCCCGGTGCCGTAAACCCGTTCGCGGACGTGGGTCCGCCTCGTGGCGGATGCTGGATCTGTTCGAGACCAGTCAGGAACATTCTACAGACAAGATAGAGGCACCGGACCCTCGAAACTGAAGACACTTCCATAAAATAGGTGGCAGTCGCCCGAAAACTTTCGAGTTACGATATGATACAAAATTGGATACGGTTCGGATCGGCTCCGAAATAGGCTCGGATCACTTGATCAACTTCTTTTTGTCGTTAACTTTTTAACTGTTCATTTCCAGCGGTAGTACGTTTGTCATGGGGTAGTTTAGATTTTACACCCCAGAGTTCTCTAAGAGTTTCTGGAACTCTTAGAACTCAGAAGTGTTCTAATAGAGGCGGTTTTATAAAGAGAGGTCAGGATTACATTCCACATTTCTAAAAACACTTGGAACTGTTCTAATAAGGGTACTTTCATCGGGGTAGTTTGGAATCAGTGTCTACGGCACCGAAAGGCTCTTCAAACACTACTAACAAGGCAAGTTTCATAAGGGTTGCGTAGAGTCTGGTTCTACAGCTGCAGAATCCTCTTCAAACTGTTCCAATAGTGGTAGTTTTATAAGGGTAGCTTAGAATCGGATCCTACAGTTCTGAGCAACCCTTAAAATTGTTCTAGTATAATAGTTTATTATCAGCTCGTACAACCCCACAATGCCTGAAAATTGTTATAATAAAGGCGCTTGCACAAGGGTAGTTTATCAGCAGCTCCCACAGCTCCAGAAACGCCTAAATCAGCTCCGCCAGTAATTAATACAGTACGATTAACAGATGCTCGAATTTCGCGGAGCTCTTCGGGATTCTGGGCCAGTGTGGGTCGTCTGGGGCTCTCTCTATCCTGAAAATTTTACGAGGGAAGTATCACAAAGCGGTACAATTAGTCACCCTCGTCCCAGCTGGCGACAGAGGCTTCGGGGAGAGTGCGTCGCGACGCGACGATCGACGCGTTTGCGTCGTTAATGTTATTTAATGCCCCTCCGCACGTCCGACTCCCCCGGATCCGAAACACAATTAATGATCGACGCCTGCTGGACCGGCCTGGCCCGGCCCGGACCGACCCGACCCGTACTGTTCCCCAATTTCGAATGTTTCCACGGGAACTGCGCCGTAATCCACCGTCTGCTCGATATTATCGCGATCACGGGGATTCGGCCGGATTACACACGATTTTACGGAACTTCCGGCTTAGGGGACCGACGCATTTAGATCAGTTGCGTTCGAACGGAATTCCTTTTTTCCGGTCCCCTTCGATTAGATGATTAGAGAAGTAATTTTGTTTTTCGTGTAGAGGTGGCATTGCTTCCATTTGATATTACTTAATCTTATTTTATAAATCGCAAAATCCTGGTATATCTTGACAGCTGAGATTTCGGACGTCACTTCCTGCATTGTAATGCTTTTTAACCAAATGAAAGTACGCATTTCCATCACCTTAAATTTTTTTATTTCCACAAGGTTAAAAATTCAGCGCAGGAAAGAAAAAAGCGACAAGATCAGCAACGACTCTCGATGCAGTATTTGCAAGATATTTAGACAAAATTGAATCAAGAATATTTATATCATATTTTAGCTATCACAAGCCAATTGTTTCAATGATAGAATCATAGAAAATCATAGAAAAAATAATGAACGATTAAAATTTTCGACGCAATTCTTTGCTCTCCTTCTGGAGAGCGTATGTGAAATGCTATGAACTGTGTGTCTCTTTCTTTCCCATACGCTCTCGTACTTTGCGTCGCAAATTTTGATAGTTCATTATTTTTGCTATGATTTTCTATGATTCTATCATTGAAACAATTGGCTTGTGATAGCTAAAATATGATATAAATATTCTTGATTCAATTTTGTCTAAATGTCTTGCAAATACTGCATCGAGAGTCGTTGCTGATCTTGTTGTCGCTTCATTAGGATTATTTACCATTTCCAATCTTAATTTACTTCTAAACATTACTAGACGTGGTTTCCCACGCGTATGTTTTCTTTTCTTTTTTAATTCAAAAGACTACATGCGTCATGTGGTTGGGCATACCTTGTATGCTTTCAGTTGAGCCTTTTGAAAATTCCGTTATTTTTGCGGTAGGACGCACCGTTCCCAAGATACAGCCATTTTTTAATTTTTTTTTTAATCAAAATACTACATAACGTCATGTTATTGGGCATTTCCTATATGCTTTTGGCTTCAGTCTTTTGAAAATTTCGTTATTTATATATATACAGCCATTTTTTATTTAAGACTAGCTCGGCTAAACATCCCCCCACTTCCGTTACGCATTTTCGTGTCACTAATTCCGTGACGCGAATTAGGCTTACACCTTGCCAAAAGAAGTTTCACTTCAAAAATTGTGTGCTGTTTAAGGGAATGATGTACCATCGAATTACCATTTTTTTGCTTTCCTCAACATTGTTTTAAGCGGTGCAAATTTCATTTCAAATAAAGTTGTAACAAGTCATTTAACTCAATTTTTTGCTAATAAAATGCCTGAAAAATCATGAAAGATCATAGAACCAAATGTCGAAATTTATTCCAAATGGTAGAAAAATTGGCTTCCATTTTCCCGTTCTAATAATTTTACACATGGCAACGCGTGCCGGTCACATTTAAAGCCGAGTAGACTGAAAATGTTAGGGCAGTCTCTCGCGCGAAAATCAGCCCGATCGCGAGCGGGGACGGGCCGGGCCGGGCCGGCCACGAGTCGGAATTGTAATTAGCGACTGCTTGTCGGATGGAAAATTTACGAGGGACGGAAAGTCGCGAGGGAAACGCGGCCGGTCGTAGGGCAATTATCTTCGTTAATTATTTCACGGGTAAGTTCTGCGCGGGATTCGTTCTCGCGTCGCGTTTCACTTTGGGAAGCGAAGAGAAGTTGTTTTACTCGAATGCACTCGAGAGTCAATGTCCCGAAGGCCGGAGAGGAGAGGACCGAAGAGGGCTCGCACTAAGTTGCGCGTCCAACAGCTACCGGACCAGACAAAGAGGAACAAGAGGAGCAAGCGAAAACGGTGCAGAACCGTTTCCTCGGACGTCTAACCACTCGCTGCATCAGAGCAATAAGACGCAAAACGCGTTCCGTCCCTTTCACGTTCGTGCCGCGTAATTACTTTCCACGTCCGCCCGCTCTGAAAAGTTGCAATTTCGAATTTGGGCCTGGGCCAAGGATTCCGACAGTAAACAACCTGCTAGACGTATCGCCCTAACGGTGTCGGCTGTATTTTGCTATTTGCGCGACATGGTCTTTGTAGATCTTGTTTTTATTTCTACCGAACATTGTTGGTTCTGGAGTCTCTAAGGTAATTTATTTTACCACATTTTTATTAGCTCGCTTTCTTGTTTGTCTGTTTGTTCGGTACAAATGTTGTAATTGATTTTAAACTAACTTCCCGATGAGCTAGAGACTTGAAATTTTAAACATAGCTCAGAACTGGATGACAATGCAATATTTAAAATTTTTTTTTTTAAGAAGCCTATGCGTTCAGGAGATATAAATTATTAATAATTTGAACCTTTGCACCCCCCCCCCCCGCCGCGTGACGCAGTACGTCTTCGCGTTCAGCGTCCCCACTCTACTACGTGTTCCCACTCTGACTCATCCCCACTCCACTGACCCGCTTCGCACCGAAGGAGCTCAGTGTGCGTCAGTGTGTGTTTACAAAGTTACTACGTATTATTATAGTATAATGTTTGTTTACCAAGCGAAAGAACAGTTACACCGAAATTCTCCGTCGAACCTTTATCTTTGACATTTTACCACGGCATTCGTTTTCGATATGACGCGTCGCAATACCGTCTGAAATTTACTACATGTCTCTGTTATAATCTCATCAAAATTTTCAAAATCGATTGTAAAATTTCACACATATAAGGCTAAAAAGCAGAAAATAATTATTTAAATAAAAATTAATTTTTTTAAAATACCACGTTTTTAAAACGGACTAAAAAGAATAAAATAAAATTTTTAAAAACGCCACGTTTAAAAATGGATTAAAAAGTATAAAATAATTTTTTCTAGCCCCATACAGATTCCAACCCCCGTACAAATAGTCCTGAAAATTTGTGATTGTGAATTTTGAATAGCTATGAAAATACTTGTAAGATTTAAAACGAAAAACGTGGGGCGCATGCAATAGATAATTGATGCATGAACACCTAAATCACTAACAATTTTATTGCACTGCAAATGATATGAACTGTTTTGCGAGTTTCCTCAGCGGCAGCTACTCTCTACACTCCTTACTATGTATTATCTTGCGCCCCACGTTTTTCGTTTTAAATCTTACAAGTATTTTCATAGCTATTCAAAATTCACTATCACAAATTTTCAGGACTATCTGTACGGGGGTTGGAATCTGTATGGGGCTAGAAAAAATTATTTTATACTTTTTAGTCCGTTTTTAAACGTGGCGTTTTTTAAAATTTTATTTTATACTTTTTTTATTATTAAACGATTTTGCTCGACGACTATTACTAAACGACTGTGCACAATATAAAGTGGCACTTTTTAAAAACTAATAACTTTTCCAAAATTGGACCCAACAGCTTGATTCTTTTTTTTAGACGTTAGAAGGATTAGTTTACTAGCTAACGTAAAAATAATTTTTGTTTTAAAAAGTAAAGGCCACGATTTTTAAATTTTTTATCTGTGCCTGTAATAAAAATTTCAAACATGTATTTTGTAAATCTAATTGTAAGTTATAGTAAGTTTCTAAGTAAGAAAGTTATGAGCATTGTAAGATGTGCAATTCTTTGAATCTAGATTCTTACAATTTCTGCTATTTTCAATAAATTATCTTTCATGAAAACCTTGATCGATTTCGATGAAACTTTGTACATTTATGTAACTTACTTAGATCTATCAGAGGCACCTTCTAAATTTTCATTACAGGCACAGATTAATTATACAACCATTATAATTGCTTCCCAAGTTTCTAGATGGGCGGATCTACATACAAAATGAGACTGAAACAAATTGTTATAATCGAGTGAAGATTCTTGCGACTATCTGCGGCAAGTAGCACAGGATGTTCGAAGAAGGAATATTGGAACAGTTTGGTCATTATCGAGTAACTATGCAGGTGGAATTTGCGCACAGTGGGAACGGTTAAAATATTCTCGGGAAGTCAGATTTTTTAATGGAACGTCGATAAAGCTGGTTGAGCAACATTCTTGGACCGCCTCGAAGTCGAGTGGGGCACCCGGATAAAGTTCAACCGTGCAGAAAGTTTCAACGACTATACCCTCGGAAGATTTTGCCCCGAGAATTCCGGACCACGCGACGCGGCGAGAGGATCTTGTTTTGGATCCGCGCTGCTGGTTAAATCGAAAATAGTCCGCGTCGTTGGCGACGAGGTGTCTGCTAAATTGACGAGTGAAACGAGCGGCCGGCCACAAAGTTGCACTCACTGAATGCGTACACCCGTTCCCGTAACACGGCGGAGTTCTTGGTCTGATTGGGAAGATTTACGACGCTGCTCTCTATACACATACACCAGGAAACGAGTCGTGTCTTCCTCGAAATAGTGCTACTTGGCTGGTTCAAATTGCTAAACACGCGACTATAACAACATAAAGTCTTATGCGAAGATCATTCGCATAAATCAGTACCGTTCAAGATCTTCCTCGACCTTTTTCGTGACGGAGTTCCTAAATCATTTGAAATCTTCCTTGCTTAGTTGAATTGCTTAGATCTTCGTATGATCATCTAAATCAGGGATGAGCTACATTTTTTACAACGGGCCGGCTACAAATTTAAAAATGTTGTGCGGGCCGCATGTAAGATACTTATGGTAATACAAACACTGAATGATGAAATCAAATTATCTCTTTATTAACACAATAAACCTAGTATAAAAAATTACAGAAATAAAACACTCAGTAATAGAAATACTATTAAAACAACGGCGAAAGATATAAGTGGAAAAAGATTATTTAATGAGGAATTTGGCATTGCTTCTTTGCCATCAATTGGTCTATATTTACAGATATAGACGACACAGCAACTCGCACGCAGCACTCTAACCGTACATCATTTAATCTCGATCGGTGATCGCTTTTAATTATTTTCATTGTGGAAAATAATTGTTCGCAAACATAGGTGCTTCCAAAAAGTGTCATTATTTGCTTTGCATGTGCCCCTATTGGTGGGAAGTTTTCTAAATTCATGTAATTTTTATAGAAATTATGTATGTCAACATTTTGAAATTTATTTTTTAAATCCGTGTCGCTTTGTAAATCTATTAATTCCATTTGTAACTCATCCGGAAATGTTTCCACGTCTATATTAAATGGTGAAGAAAAAATGTTAAAACTAAGAACGGTTTCTTCTGACCTAAATATTTTATATCGCGATTCAAATTCCGTTATCAATTTTTTGTAAATGCTGGGCATATTTTCGGGTTTCTGAAGGAGTTTCTTTTCTTAAGTATGCAAAATGTGACGTGTTGTCTGACAACAGATGTTTGTTCCAAATTTTGAGTTTGCTTTCAAAAGCATTAATTTTATCAAACATGTTATGAATAACCTGGCTTTTTCCTTGAAGTTCCATGTTTAAGTCATTCAAATGCTGAGTTATATCGACGAGAAAGGTAAAATCACACGTCCATTCTTTATCTTCGAATTGGGGAAACGGATATTCTTTCATTTCCACAAACAATTGAATATCATTTTTTAAGTTATATATTCTTTTTAGCATGGCACCTCCAAGTGCGTTTTTAAAAAGATCGGCCGAGACTTCGTAGTAACGCCGTACGGAGAGCTCGCAGTTTTTTGTAGAACAGCGGGGTACTGTAGGAATTTTTAAACGTCAAAATGTAAAATCTTTGAAGGGCCGCACGAGAAAGTGTGGCGGGCAGCGGGTTGCTCATCCCTGATCCCTGTGATATGCATTATTTTCGCCTTTTGAATTTCTTTTACGCGGATTGTCCAGATCTACATGTTTAGCAGATATTCGAGAAAAACGATTCCATGAGCATTAAATTGATTATTTTAATGTTTCATCCATTTGGGGCACGTTTTCCCGTAGTCCGATCGAGCTCAAACTTTGCACAGATTTTTTATAATTATTTGGAACAACTCTGGAGGGTGCTGTAATAGAAATTTTGGCAACAATTTTTGACAACAGTAAGTAAGAGCTACCCTAGTGAAGAAACATCAAATTTAATTTACAACCAATAAAATTATTAAGAGAGGAAATCAATTTTCGAAATCCGTAGATCTTTTTTCTTCTGAACTTGGTCAAAATTGTAGTGGGAAGAAAGATTGTGTTTTCTCGCAATTGGCAGGGACGGGAGGATGACAGTGAGTGGAACGATCGAAAAGAGGGTACATCGACGGGAGAGGTTAGGCTTCGAAGCAATTGGCGATCATTGGTGATCGTCGGAACACGTGGCGCGGCACGAAACCGAGGGAATGTGGGCCGTGGGACGTCGCCGCTCGTGTCAAAGACGTCCTGAACTCGTTCGGAACCACATTCCTGAACGTGAATCGCTTACCGGCGTTCCGAGGGAGCCGGCTTGTTCCCGCCAGGTGATGGACGATACAAACCGCGGCCGATTCGAACCCTCGTCCCCGTTTTCCTCCCTTTAACCCTTGCCCGCTGTCCAGGAAATTCGGACATCTGTATCTCCATAAAATGCGCTCTTCAGAAGACATTCACAGCCTCGCATTTTACTCGAAGATAGTCAAAGTAATTTGATATCACTGTCCAACAAATTTCAACTTTTTTTATGTTCCCAGATTACTATTGGGTCCTTCTTATAGAGTTTTTTGCGCTGATTCCGAATCTGTTTTTAATTTTTTTCCTATACGCACAGTTTTTGAGGAACATGGCTTTGAAAAAAAAACATATTTTTTAACTTTACACAAATATTGTGATGTTATTATAAAAGATATTGAATTGTTCTTTGCAGCAAAAGATTCTGTGGACTTTCCTGAATACAGTGATATCCAATATTAATAAACTATGATTGTTTAAACATGTTTAAACAATGATTAAAGACGGAGAGACACCATTTTTGCACCAATTTTTGAAGATATTTTTAAATTTATCTCAAAAAATAAGGGTCCAGCGGAAAATCGAACTATACCACGCGATAGAGCAGACTTTTATCTTGAAAAACCCCCCTTTGAAGTTTTCGACATCGACGTTTTTACCGAACCAGAAAGCAAAATAGCTTCGCCCGACATGCGTTGCCGCCAGTGACGCTCTGGACGAGATATGGCGCAGCGACGGGATACGGAGCGGCGAACGACCGTTGTAGTGGTGAGCGCCACTGGCGGCAACTCATGTCGGGCGAAGATATTTTGCTTTCTGGTTCGGTAAAAACGTCGATGTCGAAAACTTCAAAGGGGGGTTTTTCAAGATAAAAGTCTGCTCTATCGCGTGGTATAGTTCGATTTTCCGCTGGACCCTTATTTTTTGAGATAAATTTAAAAATATCTTCAAAAATTGGTGCTAAAATGGTGTCTCTCCGTCTTTAATCATTGTTTAAACATGTTTAAACAATCATAGTGTATTAATATTGGATATCACTGTATTCGGGAAAGTCCACAGAATCTTTTGCTGCAAAGAACAATTCAATATCTTTTATAATAACATCACAATATTTGTTCAAAGTTGAAAAATAGGTCATTTTTTCAAACTCGAATTTCTCAATAACTGTGCGTATAGGGAAAAAATTAAAAACAGATTCGGAATCAGCGCAAAAAATTCTATAAGAAGGACCCAATAGTAATCTGGGAACAAATTTGGTGTTGGACAGTGTATTCAGAGACTCGATCTCTTCCTTCTGTTAAATGGTTTTAACCTACGGGAGATTTATTTGTCAATCTTTCGAAACTTATTTCTGGAGGTACTTCTTGCAGACACGTTAGCTTTCGTGTCGTTCCCAATGGTCGTTCATTTAGTTTAACCCCTTACGAAATATCTTGTTTACGTTATTAAATATGTCGGTATCTAATCCCTAGACTGCGGATCTTTATGCATTTATAGGAAAATTGAGAGATAAAATTGAAAATTGTAGGAAAATCTTAAAAATTGAAGATGTCAATATATGATTTCTCATCTATTAAAATTATTGAGGGAAAAAATAACATTCTGTTTGGTTCCTATTCCTTGCAATCGATACAGACAATTTTTATTTTGCATAAAGATCCGCAGTCTACTAATCACTTACTGAACATTTACGTATTGTACGAGGTATAGTATCAATTTCATAGATGTTTCATTTTCGTCAACACACGTGCCGAATAAAAATGGTGGAAAATGTTTCCATATCAAAGCTACCTTTTGAACTAATTTTTTATAAAAGATACGTTGATGACATCATCACCTGTTGTAAACCTGACCAAATTGAAACAGTGTTGGACACATTTAACGGTTTTCAAAATAGACTACAATTCACTCATGAAATTGAGACCAAGTCAAGCCTTAGCTTTCTTGACGTTAATATAATTAGAGCCGGTAAAGAATTAAAAACAAATTGGTATCATAAGTCCGGTTGGTCTGGCAGATACGTAAATTTTCACTCGTTTCACCCGTTACAACATAAGTTGGGCTCCTTCAAAGGTCTAATTGATCGTGCTATCCTACTTGCGAATCCAGAATTCAGAGAGAACAATTTATCCCATCTTTTTAACCCATAATGGGGTACCCCATGAACCTTATTTCCAATATCATCTAAGAGAGGATATTTGAAATATACCATGCCCTTTTCGTTGAAAAGCGAAAAGAGGAAAGGTTCAAAAGAACAGGCCCAATTAACTGGAAAAATACAGTAGTTATTCCATATATTGAAAACATTTCTAATGATATCATAAGAATTTTCAGATAGGTTAGAATCCACACGATCTATAAAATACCACTATATTTAAAAAATTGGTTTCCACCGGTTAAAGACAAGTTGCCACTTTCAAAAAGTTGTAACATAGTATATGCAATACCATGTACGGGTTGTAACCAGGCATACATTGGACAGACATCACGACATTTAGACACACGGATCACTGAACACAAACGAAATATTGTTTCGCCTCCAACTCAACACACCGCTTCGACGAAACATTCACTATAGTTTGACCATGCATTCGATTTTCAAAATGGCAAAATCGTAGACAGAGAACCTAACTTACAACAAAGATAACTATTGGAAACTATCCACATGATTAGATTAATTATTTTAAGATTCATGAATATTACGCAGCATTACTGAACCAGTAATGTGTATATGATGAAGTTTCCTTTCATATAATAAGTTCCAAGAATTGTTCTCATCCACCAAATAAACACTCAGTGTTTTAGAATTGTTGAGTCAAATATTTTGAATGTCAATTTTTATCATAACAACGAATGGTATATAAGCAAAAGTGTCTGGGTTAGGAAAGGCAGTTTTCAATTCGTATTTACCGCCAAGTATCGATTCAAGAACTTTTCGATCACTGTGTCTGATTGGCTGTCGTCACTATACGTCGTTCCTTTGTTTTTGCATTGTTTCACTCCTAACGTTCACGTGGTTCAGTTTAGTTCGTGCCAGCATGGAATACAGTAACAAATTCAAACACTTAATATAAACAGTTTACAGATAGCAAGTACGGTGAAAAATTATTCTGTGGTTATTGTTGATCTTGTGAAACACCCGGTTCAATATTCAGTATTTTTCAGACGCAAAATTCTCTTGCAGATGATCCATACTTGGATCAAAACGTTGAGAAAAATCTTTTAAATTGCAAAATTGCTTTGTTTTGATTTTTGGATCGAACCTGTGCGCCGATAGCATAAACTAACTTCTATTAATTCGTTACGATCGACAAAATGGAATATTTAAAAATGGTGGAGGATGGGAATACAGGATTCGTCCGCAAAATCTGATCGGGCCTCGTGATCGCGCGGCGTTTCTCTAGATTTCCCGCGGTCATTTCGAGAGTCTTGATCAATCAGAGCCGACCCCGCGGTCGATTGACGTATTTAAACTGGTCTCGGACAGTCCCGTGGCTGTTAATTGTTTACTGGCCTGGTAGTCGGTGGACTGTCTCTCAGCGTCGAGTCGCCGGCGCTCGTTTAGCAGCGCCGAGAGAAACATTCACTCGGAATCCAGACGGCACCGAGGCCCCGTAGATTTACTTCTTCCACTTTACTCTCTTTTCTTCTCGCTCGGCCATCGGAGTTTACGACTTGACGAGCCCGTTCCGCGGATCACGAACGCGCACGTGTTCCCAGTCACGCCACGAATAGCGATAGAATCAAGTTCACCGGCCACTTACGAATATCGATCGACCCAGTAATCGACTGCGGCTTTAGAAATTTAATGGTCACTTTATGCGTCTCTCGCCACGCCGCGCCGCTTTACGTCCCAACGCGTGTCCGCAGTCGTCTCTGTGCAAGCGAATGGACCGTTATCTCGCGGACGACCAAGCGAATCGCAGTTAATGCCGTTTTGAATATCGCTAAAACCGACGTGCATCGGTAATGAGTCGATTGCCGATTTTATAAATTTATCAGCGAAGCACTAGGCTAGGGGTGGCCAATGGCGCATTGCATCTTTGTGCCTACTTATTTTTTTGAAGTAGACGCCATGACTGCATCCATCTTCATACTTTCAACACCTGAGCGCCCTCTTCTTACCGAGTACGCCGTCTTAGGGTGCGATCACAGTAGATCCGATATCGGCCGATTTGGCCGACGCACAGTAGTCTGGTAGCTCGTTTTTGTGGCCAAAACTATTGTAGCGTTATTTCAAGGTTTAATGTTATATTATTATATGTCGTTGGATTCGTCTTGATACCAGTTAGAATATTATGAAGTAAAAAATATATGTTAATATTTAAAACATTGAGGTGACCTTCATTTTTATAAAAAAAGTGATTTTTCTTTAACTTTTTGTATTGAAGTTTGTAGAAAAGTGAATACTGATTAACTTTCGTTGGAATAATTTTTTTGTCAGATCATCGGAAATATTTGAAAAATCTTGTTAACAATTATCACAATGCATACTATTGTCTAGAAATCGCGGAAAAGTAGATAAGATTGAACTCTTCATAGGAATTATACGAAAACTAGTAATGGGAGGTTTTCGAGGTCTCTGACCGGCACAGAGAAAACATATACATACATTGTAATTCCAAGCTGCTATGCAAGATTCAAGTGGAACTGCGTATCCAGGCGTTGAATAATCGCGGACCCGTATTTGTTAAAATCCGTTTATAGTTCAAGATTGCGGGAGATTGCAGTTAAAATTTACATGATCTTCTTAGTAAATGTTCAAGCTTTCATATAAAACATGTCCGATGCTTAGCGGTCTTAAACGTTTTTGTATAATTCTTTTCAAAGTTTGAAATGTCATTAATTTCCGCTATTCGTGTATGGACTAAACAATGCTTAAAAATGGATTAAATATTTGAAATGCGCTTACTAACATATATAAAATCATCGTTAAAATCTATTTTCTTATATTCGGTGATTGAAATCTAAAACGTTTTATTTTACTTTGAATTTTCTGACTTTGTCTTTAGAACGCTGTATCTCATCACAGAATTATCTAAAATGAATATTTTGGATTTGGGAGCTTTAAAAGGTTGTTACTTTATAGGAAAAAATTGTTTTTCAATGTATTAAAGTTGAAAAATTGAATTTTGGCCACGAAAACAGGGTCTCCAGACCACTGTGCGACGTCCGACACATCTGTCTCTTTTTTCGAGCGTGCGAAAAAGAGACAACGTCGGACGTCGCTCGGCCGAATTGTCCGACATCGGATCCACTGTGATCGCACCCTTACTCATCAGTTCGTCGCAATTTTTTCACAGTTTACAATTGTAGTCGTAAAAGGTTGGCCACCCCTGCACTAGGCGAAATTTAATAGCATTTCTATTCTGTTTCCGACAGATCGACGTTACTCGAGGAAGAGAGAAATCTTTCCCGGTTTCGCGCAATCGCCGAAGACAATCTTTGTTTTTCAGAGAGATTCACTGTCTAGGAATACACATTTCACTCGAAAGTTCCGTTTAACACGTGTACGTATTCTTTGACAACCTAGGAAAAAATAATATCTGCCTCTGTACTATTCAACTACCCTTGAAAACCACCCCTCTTTAAGTTAAACCATCTTTTTTGGTTGATTGTTTTACGTCGCTTCTTCAACTGCTATCGTTATTCAGCGATGGGGCCTATAGTTTAAGATGGGTTCCGAACCACCTCTCTAAGTTAAACCTACCGATCACTAAAAGCGATCGAAATGTTTCTGCTGACAAAATTGACTGGGCCCTGTTCGATTTTGTGCAATTTTTATCAGAATGTGGGCCTGGATAGTGAAATTCGTCGACTCAATTTCCATGTAAGCAACTTCATCATTTCAATAATTGTCAAATGAAAAATATAAAACCGGTCACTTCACCGGTAGTGGTACGTTTAGCGTTAAAACGTTTCACTGTGTACCTCCATTTTATACAAGGATAGCGAACGCGTTAATTAAAATCTACTTAGTTACATGGTACTATACTATGTAGTTTTAAAATGATACCAAAAATTCAATGACCCTTTGAGCGTCGAGTATCGATCTCGGATATTTGTCGAGGTATCGTGTGTGCAAGAATTTAATAGAAAAAATGGAGGAAGAATTGAGCGTTTCATCGATGTGAAATTGATAAAGCCAACAGAGAAATCGACTAATTCCGTGGCCAATTTCACCGATTTGTAGTGAACGCGACGTCCTCGGGTCTAATCAGCCGCCATCGTCTGGGCTACGGTTCTCGTCATCGGATTCCTTTCCTTTTACCGAAAGCGGGCCGAGCCCGATCGATCCGCTATTTCAACAAATTAATGGAAACCTGTGTGGGAACAACAGCCGTACGCGGACCACCCCCGCACCGTTCTCCTCGCAAAATTCGATCGACGAATTAATTCGACTAGCCCCCTGGAATGTCTGAATCAACAACTGCTTACAAACTTATTCTTTTTTTTTGAGAGATAGTCAAAGTAAACTATTAATGTAGACTATTATTATACAATGAAATTTTTATTTTCATTTTGAGAATTTTTATATTGAGAATTTTTATTTTGCACACAAGTCTTTGCGTAGTCCACTAACGAAATGTAAAATTTCCTTTTAGATAAGAGTGAACAATCGCCCTGTACAAATAATGTATAAAAAAAGATTTGTTACAGATTTCTCAAATTGAGAATGATGGTATTGTAAGGAGGCTCGGAGGCTCGTCACGACACGTTGTGATCCGTTGCTCGCTCGCAGGGAACTGTTTATTTAACAAAATCTGAACGTAACATACATTTGTTACCAAAAGCGTTAATGCAACGCATAAATCAATAAAATTATATATAACAGCATAAATCAATAAAATTATATATAACAGATAAACATTATGAGTGAAACACTCAGTCACCCACACGGTGGTATAAACATTCTTACAGTATTTAGTAAAAAATTCGGAATCTCGGCGATTTAACGAGGAGATTCAGTGGCTCGTCCAAGCGGAACAATTCGCTTCCGATTTAATTTCGGGCTGGACCGTGGCTCGGCTTAACGCAATCGAAAATATTAGTTCGGTCGAGGGATCGGGAGGCCGGGTCTCCGCTCGGTTTTCAAAGCTGTTTTCGCGCGGGTGCGTCGATTCGCGAGGATAAAGCGATACGATTGCACCGGCCGTCATGTTCGTTTGTTTCGCGCCGGTGTCAGGATAATCTGCTCGATCCCGCCCCCCGTTTCTCCCGATCCCTTTTGCTCCTCTTTCTGTACAACTGCACGCGTTTCCGATCGTTTTGCTTGTCCCATTATTCCTTCCATAGCTTCGTTGCCGGTCGTGATCCCGACGTGAAAATTGATACCTTGTTCGATCGGGCTCGCTGCAAAATAATCCGACAAATTCCCGACAAAATCGACGAACCGAATGTTTTTTCCGGAGGAAACTGCTCTGACTGATGCGGTTTCTCTTTTCAAAAGTGACTCGATTTTTGAAGGAATGTTTCCGAGCTGATATTGATATGAAAAACAATTATATTTGAGTGCAACAAAATGTGAAAAGCGGTTTTCTAAATTTCAACTATAAAATGAACCTCTTTTGAAAGTAGGTGTAAAAGAAAATCGGCACGTTCGCTGAGGAAATATTTATCTAGCCCCAGGGCTAAAGTATTTGGCGAACTAAGAGGAATAGGGGATGTGCAACCGATGCATTCGCAGGTGTCTCGGCGGCAGCGAAACGGCTAGTTATCAGCCGGATGAATTCTAACCGATAGCCGCGCAACTTTCCACTCCACCTACGCTACCAGTCTATGCAAAATTTATGCAGCTGCGCGTGGCCACCTCCGCTCTCCCAGTTATCCCCGATAATCAACCTAGAACGAGACTTTCAACGACCGCTGGAATTTAGTTCAGCGAACTGAATTTGTTCGCCGGAATTGAACGCCGATATTTTCCGAAATTTATGGTAATTACCGGGTTCCGTCCTCCTCTCTCGCGTGCAATACTCCAACCTCGCTGGCAAATTTATTTTTGTTATTTTCCTTCGAAATCGCTCGGCGCATCTAGGTCTGCGCTTGCGGCTGTTCTTTAAACTCTGTGATCAGGGAACTGATTTGCGACTGGAGTTTTTTCACCTACGAAACATTTACAGGAAACATACCTCATCCTTCTATTTAATTTCATTGCTAGACTACGGATTTCAGCGAGGAGTTTGAAACAGTTTACGTAGTTAAACGCGAAATGTCTTCGTTTATAGTGTTCCGCGAAAATACTGGATTGTGGGGTGAACTGTCAGCGCCGCGAAGAGCAGGAATTCAATTGCAAGGTTGCAGACTGTGGTAACATAACTCGGTAAACGCATAAGCACACAGAGTTTGCCAAAATTGGAGGATCGCCCGGCTCTGGAGGCTGGTGCACGTCGCCGAGATAATGCTGTCGGGAATTAAGCCTGCCAGGCTGAAATCGCTGCGCATTAGGACAAGAATATATAATTAGCGACGACAGGACAGCGGCACTTAGGTATGCGTAAATAACCGTGGGGTTAACGCGATTCCGCGCGACAGTGCGACATCTCCCTCTATTTTCGGAGGTACTTAACGCCACCAACCGCTATAATCTCGCCGGATCCGACGGAATAAACAGCCCACGAATATTTCGCGAAGCCCTCTAAGGGACTCGGACACATCGGATTTCCGCCAAATCCCAGATCTTCGAAAGCCACGGTAGCTCGTATGTTCTCAAAATTATGCGAGGTGTCCCACATAAACCACCCAGATATCCTCCTTATTTAATGTCGTGTACACAAATATTTTAGGAACAAGTTGTACTGCTTCGAGGAATTTTTTCCAACGCTATGCTGTATATTTTTTGGGGTGTGGTTGTAGAGCTTGAAAAGACGATTTCTACGAGTATAATAATCATACCGTTCCGATCATTCAATCTCGAGATATTCCTGTCTGAAAAGTAGACTACTTAATAATTTCAGACACGGATCTCTTGAGAATGAATGGTCGGAATGGTATGGTCATTATACTCGTTGGATTCGTCTTTTCATGCTCCACGAACATATCGAGGAGAAAATATAGGGTATCGTTTAGAAACACATCGGTGTCCTTGAAATTTCCAGAACGGATAGCCTTGAGAGGAAATTCTTTCGTACCAGAGTAACGTCTCTACAACTGTTTCCGGGACGATTATGCCTGCGCAGATCCACGAAGAAAATGATTATGCCCGTTCCTGTAGTGCATTAAATATGCAAAGTATTTCGAGACGATCATTTTGAAACAGCACCGACGATACTCGGGAGACGACAAAGTGAAAGACGCGGTACGCGTCCCCTCGGCATTCCTCGGTGTGCTCTCGCGCGGCGTTTGTGCATCGATGCATCCGTTGCATTTGCTCGCGGTGCACGCGGGCGTTCGCGAATCGGTGTGCTCCTCAATTCCGGCCGAAAACAGCATCAAAGCGGTGGGAATCCATTAAGCCCGAAGAGCAAACCAAGAGACCTCCGTGTCCGCAAAGGAACCGAGAACGCGCAGCCCGTACGATACGATTACCGTTAATTGAACGTAATTAATTAATCGAACTTGTTTGGGAACGCCGCTTGGAAATCGGGCCAACCGGGGAGAGAAATTCCCAGGATCGAATAACGGGCCCCTCTTGATGGTGTCCTCAAAAGGAGTGCCGCGGTTTCAACGAGCCCCGATTTGACTCTGTTGCCATTCGCGCATTAGAGTACATTCGTGTCGGCTCTGCGACGGACTTCAAGACATTTTATTCGTCAGCAGTCAATTACAAATATTGTTTTTGCTTTATTAAAATTATTATTAGGTTGAAGGGAAGTTCTGTCGTATTTTAAAGAAGACATTTGAATCAATTTATAAAAATATATGTTTAATATTATTGAATGATATTATTTCCATTATTTGTAACAACTTGTTACATTCTTGCAGGTAACCTGTTTCCCAATCACTCACCAGTAACATGTGCTTTTGATTTTCCCTCCAATCTAATAAAAGAGGATACACACTTTCATGTAACTTCTATTTCTTACGATCGGCTTGGACAATTTTTATTTCGCATAAAGATCGGCAATATATTTATTGGAAATTGTAGGAGTTACCAGAGTCTGCACGTCCTGTTGCGAAACAGCGGTTCAATCGAACGCATTGAGTGTGTCTGTTCTAGCCGTCTGAATCAGACAAACAATATGTCCTTGTTCGTTTCGAATGTGGCTATCGTTCGGGTTACAATATCGACAATATTGTAGGTGGAACAATAGTGAGAACAGTGTGCGGAATTGCAAGACAATCCGTCGGACAGTTTGATACCGCTACGCGAACGATTGATGTGTTTTGTTTGTTCTTGAAAAATTTGATGTATTTCGTACACAAGATTCGGTTCGGATAAATATGACGGGAGAAAACACGAGCGTTTTTATTTTCGAAAAGTATCGCAGGGTCAGCGGCTTTTAGTCGGATAAACGAATCTTTGCCGCGAGTGGAAAGGTAAAAGGTTCCGACGTGAAACGGGTCGATCGTCGAGGAGGGAAAAACGTAGGGCAGGCGACGTCGGTTCAGTGTGCCGGCGTCATCGTCGCTGGCGGAAGTATCGAGAGGGAAAGTGCAAGCCCGGCACGGCGTCGCGACGCTGCCACCTCACCAACGGTGTCAATTAGATAACCGCCAATCGCGGCTCTGCTCGTGCGTGACCAAGTCAACTCGGGGTGCATCATGCCACGTGATTGTAGTATTCACCGATGCCCGATTACACTGTCCAACAAATTTCAACTCTTTTTATGTTCCCTAATTACTGTTGGGTCCTTCTTATAGAGTTTTTTGCGCTGATTCCGAATCTGTTTTTAATTTTTTCCCTATACGCACAGTTTTTGAGGAACATGGCTTTGAAAAAAAAAACATACTTTTCAACTTTAAACAAATATTGTGATGTTATTATAAAAGATATTGAATTGTTCTTTGCAGCAGAAGATTCTGTAGACTTTCCCGCATACAATGGTATCCAAAATTAATACATTATGAATGTTTAAACATGTTTAAACAATCATTAAAGGCGGAGAGACACCACTTTTGCACCAATTTTTGAGGATATTTTTCAATTTATCTCAAAAAATAAGGGTCCAGCGGAAAATCGAACTATACCATGCAATAGAGCAGACTTTTATCTTGAGAAACCCCTCTTTGAAGTTTGAAACGTCAACGTTTTTTTCGAACCAGAAAGCAAAATATCTTCGTCCGACATGAGTTGCCGCCAGTGGCGCTCTGGGCGAGATATGGCGCAGCGACGGGATACGGAGCGGCGAACGACCGTTGTAGTGGTGAGCGCCACTGGCGGCAACTCATGTCGGGCGAAGATATTTTGCTTTCTGGTTCGAAAAAAACGTTGACGTTTCAAACTTCAAAGAGGGGTTTCTCAAGATAAAAGTCTGCTCTATTGCATCGTATAGTTCGATTTTCCGCTGGACCCTTATTTTTTGAGATAAATTGAAAAGTATCCTCAAAAATTGGTGCAAAAGTGGTGTCTCTCCGCCTTTAGTGATTATTTAAACATGTTTAAACAATCATAATGTATTAATTTTGGATACCGCTGTATTCGGGAAAGTCTACAGAATCTTTTGCTATAAAGAACAATTCAATATCTTTTATAATAACACTACAATATTTGTTTAAAGTTGAAAAATATGTTTTTTTTTTCAAAGTCATGTTTCTCAAAAACTGTGCGTATAGGGAAAAAATTAAAAACAGATTCGGAATCAGCGCAAAAAACTCTATACGAAGGACCCAACAGTAATTTGGGGAACAAATTTGGTGTTGGACAGTGTTATTCAAGGAAAAACCGGCACCTCAGACAAATCTGCCGAGATACCACAAAAGGATCTACGTCTTCATTGTCCCGTTGAAATTGTTTAGAAAAATTAGTACAAATATTTACTTGAATAGACAACGCTTCTATTCAATACGTGTTAACTCTTTGCACTCGAAGCAATTTTAATTCCAAAATCAAGACATTTCTTTCAACCTAGATTATTTTTGTTCTATGTAATATTTTTCACATTGTGCACATCAAATTGGACCTGTTTTCTCATATAACAGTTTAGCTTCTCACTATTTAGAGAATACAGACAAATTTATAATAATATTAAAACTGCTTTGAATAATGGTACATAGCAATTTGTATTGGTGCCTCAGAGTAACAATTCGACTAAAAAGGGTTAATAATGTAGAACGTCAGAGGTTTCAAGCTTACAAAGTCTGTCATCACACGATCTTTATCTACTGTTGAGACTGGTAGAACTTTATGCATAGCATGTATGAACACTTTCTGGGCAACAATACTGCCTATAACGAACTAGAGACGAAGTATTAAATATGTTTCAAGCTACGTAGTCTGTCATCACTAGGCTGCGGATCTGTATGCAAAATAAAAAATGTCTGCGTTGATTGCAAGTGAGAGGAGCAAAACTAAAATTTGTTCCTTCTTTTAATTATTCTATTAAGCTGGAACTTATACACAGATGCCCTTAAATCTGTTTAATATGTTCGCTGGTTTAAATTGTACGTACCAATTTTTATGGTAAATGCATAAAATCCGCAGTCTAGTCATCACACAATCTTTTTCTACTGTTAAGATGTAGAACTTGGTGTACATCATGTGTAAAGACTTTCTGGGCAACAATAGTGTGTACAACGAACTACAGACAAAGTATTAAGTATGTTATACAGCATTATACGGTGGACACATTTAAGTTTGTTTATAAAATCTGCTGTTATCAACACCGCGAACGTATTGATCCACGTTTTCTCGAATCGCGTTCCGATTAAGACGCGAATTTTTCGGGATTGTGTTGCAAACCGTTGGACAGTGGATTTATGGGAGTCTACAGAACGTTATCACTGGAACCGCTGATCGCCTCGGCAATTACAGGCCGCGATTCCGCGACCAGATATTATCCGCGAGATTTATCGGTCGGCTGGAAAGGTCAGTAGCTCGCTTTCGAGCGGGCGCGCGCGATTTGCAGACACGCGGCGGCTGTTTTCGAGGAGTCAGCTAAATGAAACTATAGTTGAGACCTCAGCAGATGGCACAGTCTTCAGTCGTAAATATTAATCATTATTGCTAATCAGTCATTCCCGAATTATTTCCTTATTTGCCAAAAATTATTGGTCTCATGCATTTACCAATAAACAAGTGTCGAAGAAGAATCGTTTGATATCTGAGATTCTGGAAACCATTGGAACAATTCGGAATTGAGAACTATATGCAAAGAGGTTTAACAGAAAATTTAACAACACATAATCTGTCAAAGCGTTACTAAAATAGAAATGATACGTAAATCGATACCGATAACGATCACGACATTTGGGTCCGTGCCCAGACACCTACACAATAATGTAAAAATATCATAATCCTTGTACATATTCAACTATTCTATTTTTGTTTATTTTATTAAAAAAAGAACAGGTTTACAGACACGATTGAAGTAATTGCTACACGATGTTACGCAACATTGCTGAACTCGGTGAAAGTAGAATTCGCAATCAATAAAGTTCGATTGGAAGTAGGTAATATCGGTAGGACTAATTGTTACGAGATCGAATTAAATTGAATAGACCGCATCGGTGTGTACGAACACCTTTCTAGGCCACGGTATATGTATTTTTGTGCTTTTCTTTTTCAACTGAAAGTTTCGGTTTTATTAGCTAGCGTGCGCTGTCTGCGAACTTTTCCTCTTATCAGCAGACCGCTATCCACGCTGGATAATCGTTGCTCGCCGCCGGAGAACGAGATCCCCAGTCGCCAATTACCAGAGTCCTGCACAGGATAAACCGTGTGCCGTTGCTATTGGCTCGATGCGCGTTAAACTGCTTCTTGATAGCGCGAATTGTTCGCTCGGATAACCGAGATTGCAATAGAGTTTGCAGCTTGCATCTATTCAGGATTTTACCTGGCTGCGAACGAGATGAAAAGTTTCAAAGCCAGAGTCGTGACGACGAACAGAGTCTAATCAATCTGAATGTTATTAATTTTCTTTAAACCGAAATGAAATATATTATCTTGTTGCTGTTAATGTACAGCTATTGGAGAACATACAGGCATACAATAGAGATAAATGTCCTCCTCCTCGTAGGGAATTATGAACTACAAAACAAGTATGGCTCCGAACGAGAATAAAAGTTCCAAAATCTTCACTTACGATTTCAGTCAGAGTCGTGACAGGGTCTAATCAATCGCAGTTAATAGACTGCGAATCTTTATGGATTTATGGCTTCTAAAAAGGATCAAAATGTGCTAGAATATAAAATTCCACAGAATTGAATACGATTCTTATTTATTTCAGACCTATAAAGGTTACTATCACCGAAAACAAGATTTTATTTGTTCCCACTTTCTTGAAATTCGCCTACAGAAATTAAAAATCGCTTAAACATCCGCACAGTCTAGTTATTAATATTCTTTGAACCGAAATAAAATTCTATTTTGTTGCTGTTAACGTATTATGAACTGCAAAACAAGTAATTACAATAATATTTAAATAATTAACGCGTGCATAAAACAGAAGAAAATATGTACAACAACTTTCTTAACACACACTGGTATCAAAATATTCATTCCGATTACAGCTTGGAGAAATTACAGTCCACGCGATAATTATGAATAAATAAGCAGTTTTCTTTAAAGTGTGCTTACGGAGGCATAAATACGGGAACACGTTGAACGTTTTGCGACTGCGGATAGTTAGTAGGATAAAGTAAAAGAGCATAACTTCGGAATACGCGGTGCCACTCCTTCTTAATGCGTTTCCGCGCGCAAGATACCCCTCGGTTTCTTTCGAGGGAGCGAAGCGGCGATCAAAGAGGTGCAGTGTCTTCATTCATATTCCTAATTAGCGAGCAGAGGAGCACTGGTCCAACAGGATCGGCGTGGCTTCGTGGATCGCGTGTGCGCGAAAATCACGTTTAATGCGTGGCGTCTGCGAGAGGCGAACAACCGCGACATGCAAATCGCGGGTAATCTGCATTCCCGGCCGGGCGATGAGTACTTCGGGAATAACATCGTGTTTAACCAACCGATCCCAGTTCGGTTACCTCTGCTGACACAGCACCCGGATCGAAATACTACGAAAACGATCCTCGAAACTCCGAGATCTCATTCGCCGTTTATTTTTCGCCACCTTGAAAATCGGTTTCGATCGCTTCGCGAAATACCCGACCGCAACCCGAAACTTTCTTGAACAGAATTGACTACATTTGAATATTCTTCATTTTTTGGTAGATCGAAATCAAATTCTGCTCTCCTGCTACCAATATTTATGCATTGAACGTGACTGGTACATTTATTTAAACATCACAAGGCTGAATTTGTTTAGATTTTGAATAAAACTCCCCATACACTACCGGTCGACAGTTTGGAATCACTTTCTGATTTCTGTAAAAATCAAACAAACAAAAGATAATGAAATCGCACTTCAATTTTCAAATTTCGGGAAAATTTTGTCTCAATTTTTTCGAAAACCGTATGTTTTACGAAGAGAGTAATACGGCATAAAGGACGCGGCCTGACCGGATCTACAGGTTCTGTTTAATATATCTTTTGACGTGGTAAATAGTTTGGAAGATATTCGAGAAGAACGATTTGACGAGCATTAACTGTGGGCACACACAGTTTTTTTTTTTAAATTATTTGGAACAAACCTGGGGGAGGGGGTGCCGTAAAATTAAATGAAAAGTCGAAAATAAGAGCCACCATTAAGCAACGTGGCTCTGACCGCGAGTTGATTTGCTACGATTTAACCAAATCTTTCGGAAACGTGTTCCACGAGGTCCGTCGGCGTTCAAATTAAAAAACGAAATCGCCGACCGCGATCGCCGAACGAAAAACGTGAATCAAACCCAGGGAACGTTCACCCCTCCCCTCTCCTCTCCGTACCCCGTGTTTCCCCATTGGATGCACGATAACGCGAAAGACAAATAAAACCGATGGGACCGGCCGGCAACTAATGGAAAGACGAAACCAAAGCGAGTTTGTCGCGTTCGAGTCGATATTTCTTGCCCGACGTACCTGAGGATCGAGTCGCTTTCTACTGGTCAGCCTCCTCGACTTTGATAACCTGTCTTTTCGCTTCAAAACAAGCCTAATTATCATTTGCAAAAATCGAACGGAGCTCGCGTGGGAATCGTCTGGCCCTGGTATCGGTGTACGCTGCCCCGTTGCCATGTATAGCATTGGTTCGGGATATTTTATGCGAAAACAGCTTTCGAAAATCAAACAAGAATACCATGCTACTTCTGACAGTTTACGAAGAAAGAAGGACCACGCCCAATGGGGGGCGTTAGACTGAGAGCAGCGAAGCCACGCCCACTTGGAGCACTCTCCACCACTAGAATAATTACGCTGTTCTCAACCAGAATACTAGAAACTACGCCCTCTAGACAGTGTAAACATAAAATATCAATATAATCTTCCATGAAATATCTTTTAAGAAAAGAACAATGGAACCACGCCCACCAAAGCATTTTACACAAAGTGCTGTATAATCGTACAACTGCAAGACTGTTGTGGCGCTTTACATTGGAAGAGCAACAAAGTCACACCGCTCAGACTACTTTTTACAGAGAGCAAGGAAACCACGCCTACTCGCAACACTCTACACCGGCAGAAAACGACGGCACGTCTCATTAGGGTATTCAACAATGAGAACGCAATTATACCATGTCCTTAGGACGCTTTAGCAACAAGGGACAATGAAGCCACGCCTCTCAAGGCACTTTATAAGGGAAGAGCAATGAAACACGCCCTTATGAGTCTCTACGAAGACGGAGCAATAAAGCCACGCCTCCCAAGGCACTTTATAGGGCAAGAGCGATGAAATCACGCCCACCAGAGCACTCTACACTAAAAGATTATCGTTGATTCCTTTAGCATCTTGATCTAGTAATCCCCTCATATAATATCCCGAAAATCAGGCTACTAAAAATAGATCATTAGTGACAATTTTTAAGAGACAGGATAAAACATGTTTCTCCTATAATGCAGTGATTAAAATCACGAAAACAGGTACCAACACGAGTCAAAGGATACTGAAACACTGCACGTCGGCGATGCACATCAGAGGCACCTAATGAAATCTGATCGGTCGGCGGGTGTCTCGCGAGTATTTGCTCTAACATGATCACCCAAGGGAGGGTGGGGGGACGTGGGTGCTTACGGAAAGGCGGTGAATATTTTGCCAAGGGTTTCAGAGGCAGAGGTTGCAGCTCCAACTTCCACAAACACACACCGTGCTAACGATACAACTGTACGGTGGTGTTGCGTGTCGCGGGTTCGAAGGCAACGATCAAGAGGTTGAATTTTACGTTGCTCCGGCAGCTCGCGCTTCTGTTCAAGCGGTTTCTACGCGGAGGGGTTTCTACGAAAGCGAAGTCGGCGCTTGTGGGGAACGGGGTTCGCGAGACGCCGAGACAAATGTGCGATATTCAGAGCGTCAGATAGGTGTGGTCCAAATTCTAACTACTCCGCCATTGTACAAAATATCGTTTCCACTATTAAATTTGTATTCAATGACGATTCAATGATGATAGCTGTTTCAAAAAGAAATCGCATAGATGGTAAGCATTCTAGATCGGAGTAAATGTACGGTCTCCGAGTGTAAAGTTAAAATAGCTACGAATGCAAAGGGTGAATTATACAGGGTGTCCCAAAATTTCTTCAACAGCCGGAAATGGGAGGTTCCTTTTCCTTGGCTCGGCGCGCCAACTGTCTATTGGCCGACTGTGCCAACTCGCGTCTAGGTCGCGCTCTGATTGGTCCGTGTTTTTCGTTAATAACTCCTAACTCTCAGGAACCTCCCATTTTCGGCTATTGGAGGAATTTTGGGACACCTTGTATTTCTGCAGTGAACCGTTGTAGGAGAATTCTGGTAGTAAACTAGAAATAGACTCACCTCCGTCTTCTTTGGAGGGATTCGTCGTCGTTCCCTTCTGGTGGTCGGCGAAAATGGGAAACACGAGTACCAATAGGAACAAAACGGTCCAGGTGAGCGAGCCGCTGAGGCTCGTCCACGAAAACGGTCTCTCAGTCCGCGAGTTCCACCGCACATCGCTCAAGCCGCAGCTACTGGGCGAGGATACTGAGACCGTAGAAGAAGTAGAAGAAGAAGAACATGAGGTCGAAGAAGACGAAGAAGAAGGAGAGGGGGATGATGAGGCGAAGGAGAACGATGAAGACAGCTTCGAAGCGTACAAGGAAGAGGACGACGAATCGGTTGGCTGGAACCTGTCTCGTTCGAACATCCTGGTTAAAGTCATGGCATGGTCGGCGTCTCGGTGCCTGGTCCTGTCAGGCAGCGGGTCGCAGCGTCCACGAAGACGCTCGCAGAGGTCGCAGCCGCTGGCAGTCCGCTCGCTGCGAGCGGAAAGGAGCGTCGTCGCAGAGGAGGGTAAGTTTGCCGGGTGACCTTCAGGACAATGGCAGTGGCAGGTGGCGGTGTCGACGACAGCCGTCCTGCTAGCGATCCTCCAGGCTCCATCCATCGCTGGGATCCTCGAATCCTCCTCGGACATCTTGCTGCCGGGCCTGCGCGTGCACCAAGCTGACTTCATCCTTCCTCGGGGACGAGAGATATCCCCGCGGCGCTCTCGTCAGAACGATGACCGCGTCGTGCTGACACGTTACTCCACCCCCGAGCACGCTGACAACTCGAGGAACCCTCTGTGGGATTCCTCTGCGATACGCTCTAGCCCCGAGTCTCTAGCCCCGCAACAGGGACTCCAACGACTCTAGGCTCATCTCGTCAACGATGTCCTCTTTCGGTATCCCTTCGCGCGTTGCACCGATTCACTCTTAAGACTCTCTTATAACTCTCGAGTCGCCTGCGAGCGATTCATCTGTAGGCTCATCTTGATAGCGACTGCCTCTTCATGGAGGCGTTGAATATTTCCTCTGTTTCACGTGAATCAGGACTCCTAGAACTCTCTAGCCGGTCGCGATGGCTTCATCGAGTCTAGGCTCATCTTGACAGCGATTTCTCTTCACTGGTTCACTTTCTATGAAGAGCTTCCTACGAAGGCTGATCTTGGTAGCAAGTCTTTATTGTTCCACTGTTTCACTGGAGTCGCGCAGGATGTCGGGATCACCGGCGAGATCGAACGTCGCGGATGGTCAGAGGCATGCTGATCTCGCGTTCAGTCCCGCGTGTGTCACTGCGCTGCGAAGTGACGAAAAGCGACTCGACTCGAGGCCCGTCTCGAGCGAGATATTCACTCGGTTAGGTTGTAAAGACAATGCCCCGGTGGGTCGGTGGGTCAAACGACGCCATCGAGCGGCTCGCTCGCTAACACTCGCAGCTAGCTCTTGCTAGCTGCCTACTGCTCTCGCGATCCCCGACGGCGATCGATCCACTCGCGCTGAATATTAAATCCTGCCGGTCGCGCGGCCCGTGCAGTTTCTTCTTCCTCTCCTCCTCCTTCTTCTCGTTACGGTCATGCCACGTCGCGCGATTCACCGCCGCGATACACAGCCTCCTCTCTTCCACGTCTCTTTTATGTCTTCCACGTCCTCGTACACCCGTCCCGAGGATTTTCGATTCGCTGACTCTCGCGATACCGCCGCGCCTAGCTTCTATCGGCTTTCCTCTCGCGTTCTCCCGCTTTTCCTTGGTTCTGTCGTCTCTCTTTTGCGCCAGAAACTAGCGAGGTTTCGTCGGGAAGTCCTTATCCTGTAATCAGAAAACCACGGTGAATGATCCGCTCGCTGTGGAAATGCTTTCTTGTCCGTAGACGGCTGAGGATTTTTATTCAACATCGAACGATCTCAGTGAAATTCGTTGAAATCCTCAATTTTATATTTCTTTAACAGTTCGAGAAGTTTGTTTTATCATACATAGGGACTCTAGTCTACCAGCTGGTCGAAGACTTGGCATTATAAATAAACGTGGTGGTTTACACGACAAAAAGCTTTAGAAAGACTGCTCTGTAAACTAATTCGGGCCAACTTTAGTTTCCAGGAAAGTTGAAATCGAAGATCGGTGCTATGCGCGTGCAAGTAGAAACGGCGAGCAGTGCACAGACACGCCGCCCGAGTCACTGCAGCTGCACGCGCGATCTCAAAAGCCTCGCTTTTACATTAACAAATGTTTACATTCAACTCCGCGATATGTACTTGTTCTTTATCCGTCGAAAAATATAAAGAAGGGTTTTCTTTCGCAGAGGATTGAGCCTTGCTAGGAAAAAGATTTGATACAAATGTCAGTACAAATCGTGTTGAGCCTCGTTTATGTATCGTGAAATTTTTTCCTGCAAAATTACGGTGTGACAAGAAGGTAACAAATGATTGCGAGAACTGAATTAGGTGTTGTGTTTGGTGCAACAACGTTTCGTTTTATCGACGAGGTATGAAATACAGGGAATATACCGCTCTCTCGACGAAAGTCGCTGTATCACGACGGACCGCGGCGGACGTTCCATCGCGATATTCAATATTTCCGGATTGCATTTCAAGAGCTTATTTTCCGCAGTAGAACTGATCATAGTCTGTTGAAATTTCGTCGGGATTATTGTATCTCGTCAAATACGTTACGATCACGCAAATACTCGTAGTGTATTTATTGCGAGACACAATGTACACTCGGCCTCCCGTGTAAATTCCGTTCGTTCAACAAATTCTATCGTTATTCTTTATCCGACGCCCGTTGTAAACAAATTTCCGCATGAATTCTACGAACGAGAGCGTCAATATTTGCAACTGGGGTTTGCGTGGAATTTAATCGAGCCCGTCCGGCCACCCTTCTTCGTCAAGCATCTCTCTCTCCGGATTGTTAACAAAATCGAGCAATTAATTAGAGCACGTAATACACCATTGGTCACGATATCAAACGCTCCGACTCGGCGCGAGGTCGCGGCGAGATCGTTGAATATTTCGTTCAATTAATTCAAAACGATTCTATCTGTGAAGAATGAAAATAATCTACATAAAGAAAGCAGACCTTTATTATATTATTAATTTCTCTCGACAAGCTTTAGCGGATCTGCATGTAGAATAAAATTCTTCCGAGTCAATCGGAGGGAACAGTGCTGAATTTATTCACTGGATCATTTATTTGTTGCAATGTGAAAAGGGATACAGAAATGACTTTTCGCGAGAAACGCGTACTGCGGTGTAGCGCGAAGAATCGATGAATCTCGCAGCCTATAAATTCGGTTAAAATTGGAAGGGCCTCACGAGAGGGAGACTGAGAGAGAGAGAGAGAGAGAGAGAGAGAGAGAGAGAGAGATTGATCTTTATTACATAGCTTTCTCAGCTATTTTAACAACGATTTTATACATTATATACATTTATGTATTTACACTTACATGCTAGGGACGGACGTACGAATAAATTCTTTCAATTCACGCTTGAATACCGGTAAGCTAGTACATTGCCTTATCTCTGTTGGGATGTTATTATACATTTTTACTCCTTCATAGAACAGGCTTTTTTGAGCACTGGGTGTTTTCCGGTACTTAATTAAAACATCTGCAGCCTGTCTCGTTCGACCTCCTACTTGTACTAATTTTTGGTTTAACAGCTGCGGTAACAATTTATTTAACATTTTATGAATGAAGATGCTTACATTATAATAGAGTCTCTGTCGTACGGACATAAATTGTAGTGCTTGTAGCATTCTTTCTATTTTTGTATATCGGTTGCATTGTAACACGACTCTCATTGCGCGGTTTTGCGCTACCTGCAACTTTGACAACTGTGTTTCACCCATACCTACTAACAATGTTGCACAATATTCAAGGTGTGGTGCTACAATTGCTTTGTAAACTAAACATCTAGCATAACTCGACAAATTTTTTCCTGTTCTATTTAAAAAACTATTTTTCCCCTATTTTCTTTATCACGTAGTCGCAGTGATCACATCGAATCGAAGTTTACTATCTATTATTATTCCAAGATATTTCATGCTTTCTACTCGTTTAATCTCCGTGCCATCTAAACATTTTACTACAGTATCCTCCTTCAATTCTTTCCGTGTACCTCTGACTAGCATGTAATTCGTTTTTGTAGCATTCATTTTTAATTTATTTACGTTCATCCATGCTTCAATTATATGAAGTACTCTGTTCAATTTTGTTTCAACTTCCGCACTACCATACCCTTTTACGTATATAATTGTGTCATCCGCGAACATTTTAATACTGAAATCTTCTGAACAAACTTGAACTATATCATTTATATATAATAAGAATAACAAAGGTCCTAGTACCGACCCTTGTGGAACTCCATGTTTGGTTAACATACATTTGGACCATTGATTATTGAATTTGGCCTTTTGGGTTCTATTGCTTAAATAGGATCTAAACCTATAGGATCTAGAGAGAGAGAGAGTGAGAGAGAGAGAGAGAGAGAGAGAGAGAGAGAGAGAGAGTGAGAGAGAGAGAGAGCGGGGCTGAGAGCAGAGAACCGAGCAGCGATGAGCAATATTCCCGAGGATCCCGAGATGAGAGCATCATCATCGTCCAGGAATGTTTGTTTGCGAGGTCCACCGCCGCGGAACCGACAAACGCTGCTTTTCATTACGAGGCCAGACTACGCGAAACCCTTCGCAGAGCATCGTTGCCCTGACTGCCCTTCCGCTCCGTTTCCTCCCTTGCCACTTACCGACCCCCTTCTGCACACCTGACCACCTTTCTCCCTCGAAAACATCCACAGAAATCCTCAACTACGATCGCTCCGTCCTCGAAAAAACTAAAGCACCTCTAAAAATTAATATACATACAATGAATAAAGACACTTTCTACATTGCTCAATTGAATAAATTTATAAACGCCGCAGCGTGATAGGGTCAATATTCATTATTTGTAAAACGTTCGAATTTCTATTTGACTCTTGTTTTGTGCAATTTTGATTTTACATAAAGTTCCGCAGTCGAATGAAGAGCTCGTCAGTGATAATCTCGTCTCGCAGAGAAAGTGAATATGTCGGAGACATCTGGAAATGCAGTAAGAAACGTTCTCGTTCACAACGGGTTGAATGTCTTCATTTTATTCGCAACATCTTGCGTCTCAATTTCCAGTTACTCCGATCTTATCGTCCCAGTAATAAGGATGCAAGTCGGCAACTTTCAATTTTCGCGGAGATAATGCTCCGATAATGTTGGGAGCGTTTCCCGGCGCAAATTGCACCCGAGAGAAAGATGCGATGATCGCAGACGAGCTCGAGATTACGTTATCGAATCGGTCGCGGCGTCCTTTCGACGAGGACGTCTACCACGCGTGCAGACAAGGTTGGACCGTGTTTTTCGATTTTCTCTGATCTTACCAAATTCAGACACTATGTCAGAAAATGTCCACCAATCAACTTTGACATAGGGGATGGCCGTAGAAAAAAGATAAATGTCAGATATTTTTCCGAAAACTACCCCTCACAGAAATTTCGTTCAAATGGGTGTTTCCAGATTTTGCATCGTACACTGTATTCAATGATAAACAGTTTAGCAGTGTGCGATCCAAAAGATCTGAAAAAGAACTTCTTTCTTTTTATGGCAATAAGTTTCCGCCCTTTTGGAGATGTCATTGTACTTAAGTACCGATCGCGTATTTGATGGAACGTAGTACATGTTTTTGAAAGATCTATGTCTAAGCTTCAAAACGCAGTTAGTGGCAATTGTTTCGAGCGTGAACAGCAGTCAATTTTTCGCGTGAAAAATGTCGACTTTTGTTTCAAGTAGGCAGCATTTGCGGGAAGTCATGTTGCATTATTTTGTATTATAGAAAGATGTTATGTATTTACTATATCATATTTATTATATATTTACGGGGACGATGCTCCTTTAAAAACCATGATTTCGACGTAAGGGCAAAGATTGCAATGGTGTGCCAAAAAATTCGAAGATACAGATTTGCCAGCATTACTTGATGGAAATCCACGTCAAACACTTGCAGAACTGTCAATTGAATTAAACGTCGCGTCGATCGATCTACTGTTGGAAAACGTTTTCACGCTATGGGAATTGTTTATACGCTTCTTTTCAACAAAAAGGGGCGGACTCTTATTCCCATACCCAATAAGTATCACATATTTTTCCGAAAACTACCCCACACAGAAATTTCGTTGAAATCGGTGTGACCAGATTTTGTATCGTACACTGTATTCAATGATAAACAGTTTAGGAGTGTGCGGCCAAAAACATCTGAGAAAGAACTTCTTTTTGATCTTACCAAATTGAGAGACTATGTCAGAAAATGTCCACCAATCAATTTTGACATAGGGGATATAATTTTGACATAGGAAGAAAAAAGATAAGTGTCAGATATTTTTCCAAAAACTACCCCTCACAGAAATTTCGTTCAAATGGGTGTATCGGTACACTGTATTCAATGATAAACAGTTTAGGGGGATGGGGCCAAAAAGATCTGAAAATTAACTTTTTTCTGATCTTACCAAATTGAGAGACTATGTCAGAAAATGTCCACCAATCAATTTTGACATAGGGATGGCCGTAGAAAAAAGATGAGTGTCAGATATTTTTTCGAAAACTACCCCTCGCAGAAATTTCGTTCAAATGGGTGTTTCCAGATTTTGCATCGTACACTGTATTCGATGATAAATAGTTTAGGGGGGTGCGGCCAAAAAGATCTGAAAAAGAATTTTTGACCCTTACAGCTAAGGACCACCCCAGTGCAGACTCGCCCCGGTTCGTTCCACGCTTTATAGCCGGAGACGATCTAATATTAGTTCCATTGGCCCGTGAAATCGCGACGCTGTTTTCGCGACGTCGCGTCGGTCGTTCCCCCCATTCTGCAACCCCTGCCCTCTCTCCTAGCCTCCCGATTCCTACACGGTCCTTTGACGTTTCCGTTCCGACCAGGACCCGTAATTAATAATCAAACGGGTCCGCCTTCTTTGCGAAAGAACTGTTTGCCCGGCGAAACGAAAGGAAGGCTCGCTGACAACGAAACGGCGTCCGCCGTCTGGTCGGATGGAATTCCACGGAATTCTACTCGGTAAACTGCAATTTTCAATGTCTCGAGAGAACCCTTGGAGACATCCTCGGGAGCGCAGTATGCGGCGCTTCTTTACAGTGTAAATGATTAAAGGAGTAAATTCTGCATAAAATTAATTTCTCAGTGGTGTAATGAAATTAACCCTTTGCACTCGGAGCCATACTAATTCGAAAACCGAATTTTGCTTCCGACCTGAAGTATACGAGTATCTATTTCATATGATTTTCTTAACTTTATCAATATAAAAGTGATATAATACCTCAGACAATACTCTTATTAGTTTATAAAAATATTGCATACGTTCAGTAATTTATTGAATATAAGTTTAATGTAACAAATATTTGATTAATGGTATAAGAAGTATTAATGCGTCTCCGAGTCACCACTCGAGTGGAAAAGGTTAAGCTAGAGTAAAAAATCGACTTGTATATTAACGCCCATTCTTTGCACACTGATAGATTAATTTATAGTCTTAAAATGAGAATTTGTGCAAATATGTTAAATAGAAAAATTTTAAATAATCTATACATTTTGGTTGGCTACGTAAGGGTTAAAGTGGAATGTTCAGACTTCGAGAGAAAAGAAAATTGTAAGGGTTATTTCCGTCCGATGTAGCGAGTGTTCGAGATCTTGAAGATGGACTGGAGTAATGGTCGGTGACGTTGACGATCGGCGTTTACGTTCGGCCCTGCAAGGTCCACTCGTCGAGACACTGGCATTCCTCTCAGCTATTTTTAAATCGTCGCAACGGCAAGGGTAAACGAACAGAATCGGTTTGGCAGTTGGATGCAAGCGGCCTGTGGTCGGTGCACCCCTGACCAGAGGCAAACAGAAAAAGCCGGCGCCAGAGTCGATCGAGGTTGATCGAGTTGGAACGTTTCGGCGCAGCTAGGGCGACGTGGACAATTGGCAGTTCGGTTGGTTGACATCGGTCGTCTTCGTCGTTGTCTCGTTGGTACGATGACCACGACAACGACGAGGAAAGAGTGGCGTCGTTGGAGCGGAGATTTAATCGAGCGGATCGGTCGGTACCAGCGCGCGTGCTGCTGCTGGTACGGCCCGGACTGACCCCTTCATACGCAATAAATCAATTATCGCTCGTTACGAAGAAAAATGCACCTCCAATCGAATCACGTTACTTAACCCGAGTGTCATGGTAACCAGAACGGTGTTCTACAAGCACGCGCCCCGAGGACCCTGGCTTTCGTAGGTACTTAACGACGGAACTCGCCTGTTGATATCATCCGAGAGAGCCGGCGCGACGCGACGCCGCGTAAACAGGGTTCACGATGACCCGACCAACGGCCAATCTGATTCCGATTCGTTTCCGAGGCTCTGCTGCACCACCCGGAGTCAACTGTCTTAAATGCTATTCCCATCTTGTGGGCGGCGTGGACGAGTGCATCGAATCATACCAGTGTCGATGAATTGATTTATTATTCATACGAAGAAAGTAAATCGACGTGATCGTCCTAAGAACCACGTAGCTGAACAGAGTGCTCTCAGTGGGCATGGCTACATGGGTTTCTTTTACGGTCTGCCACCTGCTTTCAAACCGGCCCGCGAGGTTAATGAACACGGAAAAATAAATCAAATTATGTAAAATAAAAAACATGTGAAAATGTCACTTACTACAAAAATGTTAAACTTTTTTTTCTTTTGTTGCTCTACGAGTAGAATTATCCGTGTAACTATTTTCAAGTTTGTTACGCGGCCCACCGAGCCTAACAATTTCACGATCTGGCCCTTTCCAAAAGAAGTTTGCCCTATGGCTGTTTTTCGAATTAGTATTCGGACGCTCTAAAAAAAGACGATAACTTTCTTAATATTGTACAATACGATTTGAACTTTCTTTGGGAAGCTAGAGCATTTAGTTTACTACAGGACGTGAAAAGAAATTTTTTTGAAAATTGCAATTGATCGGAATTGTAGAAAAAATACTGAAAGTCGCATTTTACAACTTTTTTATATGGGCCTATATTGAAAATTTAAAAAATACGTTTTGTCGATCTGTGTCAATTAAACATATCCTCAAAATTTCGTAAAAATCGGTTGACATTGCTTTGAGCTGCAAACGTTTAAAGATGGAAAAAATTGCAAATTTTCACTAACTGCAATAAATCTAAGGATTCTTACATCTTTCAATGACTGCCGTTTTTTCCCGCATCCACCGATTTCGATGCAACTTTCACAGTGCATATACGATAAGGAGCATAGCTGATTCCACACACTTAAATCAGAATAACTTTTATATGAATGAACCAAACGACTTCAATTTCTCTGTAAGGCTAGAAGAATTAGTTTAGTAAATGATGTCTAATAAATAAGTTGAAAAAATGCATTTGGTCGGAATTGTGTAAAACAATAGTAAAAATTGATTTTTACAACTTTTTTAGCTGGCCCAATAACGAAAATTTAAAAAATGTGTTTTGTCAACTGGTATAAATTATATACGCTCTGAAAATTTCATCGAAATTGGTTGATTGGTTTACGAATTATAAACAATCAAAAGTTGTAAAAAGGCCGAAAATCTTTAAAAATTGAAATTTTTACCACTTTTGATTGTTTATAATTCGCAAACCAATTAACTAATTTTAATGAAATTTTCAAAGCGTATATAATTTATACCAGTTGACCAGACACAACTTTTGAATTTTTGTTATTGGCCCAGCTAAAAAAGTTGTAAAAATCAATTTTTACTATTGTTTTTCACAATTCCGACCAAATGCATTTTTTCAACATATTTTTTACACATCATATACGAAACTTAATTTTTCTAGCCTTACAGAGGAATTGAAGTCGTTTAGTCCATTCATAAAAAAGCTGTTACGATTTAAAGTGTGTGGAATCAGTTATGTTCCTTACTGTAATTGACACAGACCTACAAAACGTACTTTTTAAACTTTCAATATAGGCCCTCATAAAAAAGTTGTAAAATGCAACTTTTAGTATTTTTTTCTACAATTCCGATCAATTGCAAGTTTTGAAAAAATTTCTCACATCCCGTAGTAAACTAATTGCTCTACCTTCCCAGAAAAGTTCAAATCTTACAATGTTAAAAAAGTTATTGTCTTTCTCAAAGCGTCCGAATATTAATTCGAGTCACTGTAACTCTATGTTGTAATTGTATAGTGTATCGTGTCATTGCTCTACGTGTGTAGAGCTCTCGTTCCGTTACCCTTTGCGTCAACTGCCCCGAGGAGCTGTGGCTTCGCTGCTGTTCCGTATCAAGTGTCTCGAGGAACGGTGTAAATAAATGCAACTTTTTCAACGAACACTTTAATGGATAAACGACTGCATAAAAGAAGCCCTTTTCTTTCGGAAGAATCGTGGCACGAAAACAACGGGAGCTAAAGATTTACACCTAGCGATCTTCCTCGGCTATTAAAGGAATCTTCGTACAAGAACCTTTAAACTATGGGGTGTAACAAGAATATAAGAACAGTTTGAAATCATGGCGGAAAGTAGTTCGACCGAATTGTCCGTAAAAAGTGAGCACACGCGGAGACAAACTCAGTTTCCCGGCGAACTGTATGATCTGTTGTGAAACAGCCCGAGTCGGCGCTCGCATGCATAAGAGAATTTTAGGGCACGGCGAGAAGTCGAGCGGCGCGAACACCGTTCAAGGAGGCAAAACGCTTAAATGCACGAGTTGTAGATTGTACAACTAGCCTGGACACGGTGTTCGAAGGAATTGGGCTGTTCAGAAACTTCCATTGTTTCTTACACGATGAAGAATTCACGTCGACGTCAATTCTTTATGTCGGAAAACCAATTACGCGATGCAAAGTAAAAATGGAAAGCATTTACAATTTTCCTTCTCACTTCAAATGTGCCGAACGATAAAAGTGAATTTCTTTATAAAATGAAAAGAAATTGTGTGGGTGAAATACAAAACAGTAAAATATTGAAAAAATTCGAGAATGTTAATATTGCTTTTAATGTAACAAAGTCGTTAAGGGATCAAATAAATTTTTATGTTATTCCTGCTTCCCACAATCAATGCAAAACATTTTTATTTTGCATAAAGATCCGCAGTCTACTCGATAGACAAGAAGAGAGCTGTGTTTGCTGAGGAAAATGTGATTTTCTGGGTAGCGTGTCTACAACGAAAGTTGTTTAGCCGAGAGAGAGACAGAGCTCGAGGCGACGAAAATCGGAACGGCAGCGATTTATGGTGGCAGATTCGCAGGGAGACGGTGGTCTTTCGGGAATCGGGCGGAACAGAGAGGGCAGGAGAGGAGCAAGTGGCACGACAAAGGTGAGAAGGGGTCATTGACCAAGGCACACATAATCACGAAACTCGTCGCAGCGCGGTCGATGGAGAAGCCTGCGCCTTCTTAATCACGGTTTTATTTGCCGACAAAGGGAAACAGCGGTGCGAGGAGAAGAGAGAGAGAGAGAGAGAGAGAGAGAGAGAGAGAGAGAGAGAGAGAGAGAGATCATCGTCGAACAAAACGAGGGAACGTCTTGGACCGAGACATTCCATCGAAAACGTTCGAGTAACCTAGCGACCTCGTCTCCGTTAAAATATTCACGGTGTTGTAAATCGATGTTTCGCGCGGGCCTATTCGTATCGATCCTGTCCTGATCCGATCCGGCGAATATATTCGATCCGATCGACACGGTTACATAATTCCGAGCGCGCCGTAGCGATTGAATATTAAATTTCCGTTTTGTAAAGCGGGAATACGTAATTTACCGATGGAAATGGGTGTGCTGCGAAAGGCTCGCTGAGAGGCTAGACAGGCGGCCTACGAAGGCGGGATGAGGTGGAAGAGAGAGGAGGAGCGGAATGAAGATTCAGACGCTATTAATCTCGGGACGTAGTGTGATGCCGAGTTGACAAGCGGTGAGTCGAGGAATATTGTTCGCCGCCTGTCTGCTGATGCGAGCAACTGTTTTGCCGTACCGAGAATTCTTAATGCTCCGAGGAAACCGGCGCGCGGCGTCTTCTGCAACGCGGAAAATTGAACCCAGAATTAACCCTGCGTTCCGCTTCCTTCGGATGCTAACTCAACCCTCGAGTAACGGGTCCGAAGATGAGATTCTTGACAGGTAACTTCTATGATAGTTTTCGCGTCTGAGACAGCGGCCAGCAAGTTGAACTCGCTCGCCACAATTTCTCTCGAAGAGCGAAACAATATACATGTATTACCATATCTGCGAACAAGTGTTCGCAAGTAGGAGAACTTCAAAGAAAGATGATCGTTGACAATTACTGTGTTCTCATTTCTCAAACGGACTAACAAACGCGACGAGATGACAGAAGTAGATTGCGAAACTGGCAAAGAATCCGAGGGGATGTGTCGCAGAGGGGGGTGGAAGCAGGGTGCCTCGAAAGAAAACGATTCGACACGCGCAGGTTGCGGTGCAGCGTGCGTGCACGGGTAAGTGCATCCATCGAGCGAAACGGTGAACGAGGAAGATGGATACGGCGACGGAGGGGCGGCGAGGGGGATCGAGGTAGAAGTAGAGGGGATAGCGTAGCGTCTCGGGAGGGGGGCACAGAGGATTAACGGGCTGAAAGAGGGAGGCAGCAGGCCGCAGGCTTCATTCACCACGCGGGCGGCGGCTACGTTCTACTATGAAGTGTTTGTACTCGCGTTTGCCGGTCCGCCGGCACCGACAGAGTCCGTCCGTTTATCTCTCTTTCTCTCTCTCTCTCTCTCTCTCTCTCTCTCTCTCTCTCTCTCTCTCTCTCTCTCTCTCTCTAGTCTAGCAGCTTGAAGCCTCTCTTTCTCGCTCTCTATTTCTGTCTGTCTGTCTCTCCGCTTCCGTTCTTGTTGCACTTTCGCGTATCACCTGTCACGCATTGAAAACGCAACAGTCAGAGATCGGGCTGTGAAAACGATTCCCATGAACCGTGAGCGAATCATCGAGCTCTAGCGACGCTCCAATTCCTTTCGGATGACTGGGCGACTCGGTTTGGATCGTTCATGCCGGGCTCCCGTCGACCGAAACCTCGGCTGCTCTGCTTTTTGGTCGTCAGCCTGCAGCCTCCCGACCCGAATCGCTATTACATTTCCTGTCATTTGCTCTGGCTCCTCGATCCACGGTTTTATTTCACCGGGATGCATTTTAGATCAATATTGGAAACGAGCCCGTCCTGTTCCTTAACCCTCATCCGCCCCTCGTGTCATTTTGACACAGCTTTCTCGAATTAAGTTATACTGTTCTGTTATTTGTAGGTAAATTTTTTCATGAAGCTTCGTGACTTTTATTTTTTCAACGAGACACACGAAACCGAAAAATCTAAGATGTACATGTTAACTCATCAATTTGAATAAAGAAATATTGAAGTATCTTTTACCACTGTGTCAATTTGACACCGAGGGACCGATTCGGACAGTCTGTGAAATGTGGGACGGATGAGGGTTGACTCCGAGAACACTGGCCGAGCAAAGTACTGGTCGGAAAATGTGACTATCGCCTGACAAGCATGGATTGCCTCATCGTTACTGCTGTCGCTCGCTCGCTCGCTTCTTTCACGTGGACTTTTCTAATTCATTGTCAGAGATATAGCGTTATCAGGTAATATCTCTGTTAGGGTCAGTGACAGCGAACCTCGCCCTAGCACTTATCTTTCCATTCATATTACCGCGGTCTATTCGGTTAATTCATTTACTAATTAATTTCTATTCTTTTCCTACCCCCGGCCTCTTATCGACCGCAATTTATCTGGCGCCCGGTGTTCTACGACGCTTATTATCATGCACGATACGCCTCGGAACGGAAAACAGAAACCCGGTGTGTGTTATTCGAGCGAGCCCGGATAATTTTCGTGCTCTCTCCCACAGCGAAACGCGATTTATCAGGAAAATAGAATCGCGTTCGTCGATTCGAATATAATTGTTACACGAGACTCTTACCATAATTTACGGTTCGGAGCATGAACAAAGCACGGGGAATCGTCGGCGTAATCGTTGCGAGAAATACTCGGGGCCCGAATACGGTTGCCGGTAATATTCCGGTGTCACGCGACAGGATGGATCGCGATCCCCGCGCACATCGAGAAAACGTGAAAGAACATTTTCGCGGTTGCATTACGCGGACAAAAACAATCTGGCACGGTTAGAAGAACGCGATAGATCCGAGATATACATATATTCCATGATACTTTCGGACGTCGTGCACGCCCGTCAGTATTTTTAACACGCTGTCATCGACCTACGCGGATATAAACAACATGTTACGCATCGCGATCGCCCACGCAGATGATTCTCGGACCGAGGTCTTCTTTAATCCGCACGTCACCGTGACAATTAGATGGCTCTTCTGTGGAATTTGGAATTCCGTTTAATGCCGGACAAGGACACCGATCCGTAACAACTCGTTCATTGCTACTTCCTACCTTTGTGTAACAGATTTTTTCTTGGTACAAGTTTCTTTGTATTTTTATTTGTCTTCATGGACCCTCCTTTCGCCCTTTACAATCTATGAATATCTTTAAATATGACCTTCAGAATTCGCCATTTGCATTCCTAATGGAACTGGAGGAATTGTGAGATCCTTAGAATTATTGTCCTTTGTATTCTCAAGACCTTGAATTCACCCTTCGGAACGTCGGCCTTTTGAAATCCTAAATTATTCGTTGCGTCACTGCTTACAGTCTTTACACCACTGTCTGCATTCTTAGAATGTCCTTGGATTGCCCTTCACCTAGACCCTTAAAAATGTACCACGGAATTCGAATTCCACGGAAAAATCTGCGGTCACCCATCTCACTCGATACCGCTAGATACGGATAGCTTAACCTGAGTTATCCCATAGCAACTACATTACAACGAACCCATAGCCAGCAGCGTCTACACTATACTAACTTTCGGTACATCTAGTGCTTCTTTGGAATCTTCCACGAGCATTCCGAAGTTATTAGAGGATGTTTACTAGCATCCCACTTTTGTTCGGTTCGGAGATCTTCGGTTCATTCACCGGCAGACTTTCTCCCGAATAATTCCGTAGCTGAACGGCGCGGCGGTTGCTCGTTCTTCGACGTTTCGAATCATCTTTGGATTCAGGGTACGCGACCGTATCCGGCGAGCCACAGTGCAAAGGTTACAGTTCAAGCGGCTGTATCTCGAAATTGCTTGTAAAACATTTCGGAAGATGGATTTCGCGGTGAGTCGGCTATAAAAATAGAATTCTCGCGGAGAGTATCGGTTCAACGCGCCGCGCCGGAAACACGCGTTGGATGGAGAGGATAGAGGACGTATTCGTTGTTCCTCGAGACTGGCACCAACAGAGCAGAATCAAAGAATGGAATGGAACGCACAACGAAGAGAAAGAGAGAGAGAGAGAGAGAGAGAGAGAGAGAGAGACGAAATGATTAGCGATCGGCGGCGCTCTTTCTTTCGTTAGAGCGCGTTATGCTCTATAGCGTAATTTTCTCACGCGACTGTTCAGGGTCTGCGGCGGCTATTCAGCCGTGGCGAACACGAGAATCAAGCTGAATGGGAGAGAATAGCCGATACTCTCTCTTTCCCCGACGCTCTCTTATCTCTGCTTCCTCTTCGTCGTCTCCTTCGTCTTCTTCGGACCCGATCTTCCAAGCCCAGCGCTCGGCCAATCGGCGCCCGCGATCGCGAACACGACGCGCTACTAAATGCACGATGCACTGCACGAGAACTGCATTCACGCATTCCTGACCGGCTACCGCCACTGTCACGACTCGGTCTCCCAAACCGTACGATTCCTTCTCGAAAAGCAATCTGTCTCGCCTATTAAGACAGCGGATCTGATGCATTTATAAGAACAATGAGTATCTGTTATTCAATATAATAAAAACACTAGAAGAATTCATAAAATACTCTTGTATCATTTTCAACCTACTAGCCCTTTGCACTCGAATAGCGACTCTGAGGCGCCAGTCAAAATTGCCGAATTCTTCTGTATTCTGTAAATTGCTAAAAATTCAAATGTCGTATGAGAAAACAGATTCAATTTCATAAATATCTTCTAGGTCGAAAGATATGTTTTGATTTCGGAATTAAAATTGCTTCGAGTCCAATGGGTTAAACATCTTAAGAAAGAAAAGAAATTTCTGTTTCACTTCAGTTTGTTGCGCTAGTGATCATTCTCCGAAGGAAGAAGAAGATTTATATCGAAGCGAGATTCTTCGAGTCGCTCTCCTCAGCTTGATCGCAGGGCAGTGGCTCGATTTTCACAAAAAGAGCTCCAGAAGCGTAGATTTGCGTGACACGCACTCTATTAATTACGATAGGCATTCTTTCTGTGCAGGAAATTGGTGTTTGAGGATCGCGAGAATATTTTCATAAGTATCTGGCTGAAAAGTACTCGCACGCAATCGTCGTCGATGACAACGACGTGTACGACAACGACGACGATGCGGTTCGTCGTCGTTCGTGTCGCGTGTCCGTAGACTGGGAGCGTGTTTCTTTTTGTCAGTCTCGATCCTCTCGCGGCCTGCATTCGCGCACGTCACGCGTTCTATCTTGGAGCGTTCCTCGGCTTCCATTTGCCCCGGTTGGTCAATTCCTAGAGCCGAAGAAGCGCTCTGCTTTGCTCGAGCTCAGCTCCGTGCCGCTTTCTCCCTTCCCGCGGATTTTTCGCTCCACATCGAGAGTCCCGTGATCGCGAGGGAACGTAGACTCGGCTTCGGCGATCTCGCGATCGAGAGGAACTTTTCCTTCGTCTCTTTCGATCGATCGAGATTTTTGCCTCTGTGCGAGGTCTCTTTCTCTCTTCTTTGTTCTGTTCTTTTTCCACTGCTTCTCAGAATAAATTTGCATAGAGACGACGAGTCTGAGTTACGCGCCGCAAAAGGCGACTTTTTCGCTCTCTGTTCCTTTTCTAGGTCACATCCGAGAAAATTCGAAGTTCCACACAGTGTGTATATGTGTGTCCGTGAGAAAGAGACAGAGAGAGAGAGAGAGAGACCGTATCGCCCGCACTTCACGGATAACACCGATGTAACGTGTACACGTGCGCAGGGTTAAACTTCAAGATGTTTCCCATCGAAATTCCATCGGATAGAAAAATAGTTTCCGTGATGTGTAGCGAGTTTTCGATTATCAGAGTCAATAAGAGTACAATCGGGGACTGATCAGAGTAGTCTGGAGCAGTTTAACCCTTCGCATGCACCCCGAGTGTATGTATCAATTACGATGAACGTTTTACCGTCGTCTCCGGCATAGATAAATCCAGGGGACAAGTTGACTCATCGGTCCTGATCAAGAGGTTAATGCAATGGGAATTAAAAGGTAAGAGGTCGAGATGCGGCACGATAATTATCGCATTCTGTGCAATGTAGGGGGTCGGCGCCGTCGGAGACGTCCTGGGAAAGAGAAACCGCAGATATGTCACCGAATAAGTAACATAGACACATAGATCTTTGTGTAACATCAGAATTTCGTATTTCAGGCCGAGAGTGCAACTTCTCTCACTTTTAACACTCGTTTAATTTTTAAAGCCGTTGGTCACGAATAAATGAACGTTTAACCACTTGTCGCGTTGACCGAGAAAATTTTAAACAAAATCTAAGAAATATGAACTGAGATTGTGAAGAATATGATAAGGCAAGTAGTTAATACAATAAGCTTCTAAACCACCCTAGCAGCTATTCATTTTCAATACGATATACAATGCTTGTATTGTTCTTTTATTCTCATAAAATGTTATACGAAGCCTGTGTTTCAACCTGTATAAATTCGTCCAAACAGCATTTCTTCAAACAAATTCAATCGAGCCGAATCACGCAGAGCGAAAAATCCGTTGAGAGTCACCCAGTGGATCGCTCGTGGTTCATCGAATGGCGTTTTACTATTCGATTCACTCTCGAGCTGTTATAGTTTCGCTCGATTCTAGAACGTAGCTCGGTTATCGCCGTTTCCGGTGAGATTCGGCGTTGCTGACACGATTACGCGGACATTTCCTCTTTTCCCCGGTTTTTATTACGACTGGTTACGACTCTCCGGTGTTGTTTTGAAAGCCGCGGTGCCGCGGGCGATAAAGGCCAGCGTAATGAGATATAATGCCAGTCTCGAGTGGCGACAAACACAGCCGATGCCTCTCTATCATTGTGCAAACAAAATTATAAGCGCCGTGTACGGCAACCCAACACACAGAACTACGAATTCCTCTGACCGAGAGAGAAAGAGAGAGAGAGAGAGACAGTTCATCCAATTATATCGCCGAGCCTCGACGTCGTTGTGTGAATTGATATTTTCGAAAAGGGAGGCTTTCCCAAAAGTTCCGGCAAAATCAACATTCGCCACTCGAACCATCAATTGCGAAATTCGAGCTCCCTTTGACCCGGAAAACTTTCAGCCGAATTTCAACTTTGCCGGAGTTGTTAGGTGGTTTTCAATCGAACCACCCCAATCAATTTATTCCGAGAAAATTGTATGCGTTAATCGCAAGATGCTATCCAAACAATTATTTCTGTCCGGAACAATACAGCACGTTTTTCTCCACTTTTGATGTGCTGTTTTTTTGTTTTGAGAAGTTTGAACCTCGCTCTACAATCTGCAAGCTGATTTACCCCTCTAGCTCAATTCGTTTGAACGATATGATTTTTTAATCTGAAGAGTACGCTGGACAAAATCATCGACTGCGGATCGCGATTATCGACAACGTGTATTGTTAAGGAACAATACAGCACTTTTCTGTCCACATTGTATGTGCTGTATTTTTTTCTGAGAAGTTTGAACCTCGCTCTACAATCTGCAAGTTGATTTATTCCTCTAGCTCAATTCGTTTGAACGATATGATTTTTTGATCTGAAGAGTACGCTGGAGAAAATCTTCGACTGCGGATCGCGATCGGAGCGCGTTCGCGCGATTATCGACAACGTGTGAGCGTTTTCGAGACTGGAAATTTCGACACGGCCGGCGAGCCGCAACGGCGAGCACACCGGGTCACGGTGAAACGCGACGGTATCGAAAATTACTCGACCTCGTTACGTTTTCCCCGTACCACGGCGGGAAACGATGTCGGAACTATCGATCCTTTGACGGGCCACGACCAAGAATTTCCTTCCACCACCTCCGCCTCTGTTTCGCCTCTTCTTTTTCTGTTCCCGGTGTTTCGTGCGCTCTCCTGGCGCCTTTCTTCGCTTCGAGTCGCGTCGCGTCAGAGATTACACGGAAGTTGCTCGGGGAAACTCAAGGCCGCTGCTTCCCTGGCCGACAAACTTGTCCATTACTGAATTAAGTAATCACCGGGTTGCTTCATCACCGTCGATCCTATTTTTCTAACTCTGTATTGACCTGCTGCATACGTAATGAAGGGCTTGTTGGAAGAAACATGAGTGATCACACACACACATGTGCGTTTGGCTACCACGAACAACTTGCAAAGGTGGTTTGCGAGCCTATTGTTTTAGATGTCTGAATGAATGGATGTTAGAGACGAATTTGAAAAAAGGGCAGGACTTCCTGTACAGCCAGAGGCCATTGTATGTCCAAGGCAAGCTCAGAAAAATTCTACAATGATTACCACAGCAATAATTGTTATTAACAGGGACGATAACTGTTACAACAAAAAAGAAAAAAGGTCATAGAATAACAAGTATTTCATCGACTAAAATAAAATAAAGATTATAAGAAACTGAAAATTTTTTCTCTTGTTGGTAAATGTTATTGTTGAGAGAAATTCATTTGGATCACTTGTAACAGTTACCAACGAGAGAAATTTATTTCGATCGCTCATAACAGTTATCGATGGGAGAAATTGATTTCTGTCGCTCATAACAGTTGTCGATGAGAGAAGTTTATTTCGATTGCTCATAACAGTCATACGATGAGATAAATTTATTTCGATCGCTCATAACAGTTATTGATGAAGGAAATTTGTAATATAATACTTATTATTAAATAGTACAATTTTCAAATGGTAGACAACCAATTATATGATAAATTTTTTATTCGTAAAATTAACTGTTACAATCAAAATTTAATGTGACAAACAAACAGATTTTGTGTTGTATTTATGGTCTGTTGGTTCGTTTTGTTGTACGAAACCTTCTCAATGAATTTCACAGGCTTGCTTCATCCGAAAAAAGAGTAAACAACTCAATAATCAAATAAACAACCAAATTGAATTTTCTCATAAATAATTATTATGAACAAGTGAAAAGAAATTCGATCATCGATAACTGTAATGAGCGATCGAAATAAATTTCTCTCATCGGTAACTGTTATGGAGCGATCGAAATGAATTTCTCCCATCTATAACCGCTTTGAGACCCATCGAAACCCATCGAAACAGTTTTTCTTCGTCGATAACAGATATCGAGAAGGATCGAATTTTTTGAACACTAATAACTGTTACTTGTAATCAGAAAGTATAAAAATCGATATTGTTTAATCATTTTGTTCTTCGAATTTTTTTCTTTATATTTTGTGTACATTGTCTTAAATTTCAATAATGATCAACTTTTTATTAATGATTTTTATCGTAGAAAATTTTAGAATAACTGTTATTTTTGGTCCCTGTTTATTAGACCTATATCGGTATTGCCTGTACATATTTGTCTGTCCACTCTAAATTCTAAAGAATTCCAAATGCAGTTACTAGGGGTGTGCGAGAACCCGATGGTCGGGTCCAGAGTTGGGCAAACGCTAGTCACAATATTATTATTGACTAATAACTTTATAAGCTCTACAAAAGTGACTAACGATTAATGACTAAGTGAATAATTGAGCGTGACTATAAGTAACGACTACATAAGTATTTGAGCATAATGACTTTATGAATAATGACTATATTTTTATTAACGATGAATATTGACTACTGACTATAATGGCATAAATAATGACTAAATACGCAATCAGAATTTCACTTCACTTCACTTTCATTTCAGTTAGTTATGACTAACTAATCAAAAAGTTTTAACTAACTTTTTTTAAGTTTTGACTAACTAAATCAATCAGACTATTAGTCATTTTAGACAAAATGTGTTCCAGACCCGGTATATAAACAAGATTTATCAACAAGACAAACAAGATCTATAATGATTGATTACGCGTTAGATTCCGTCTACCACAACGATTCTCCTGATGTACAATAGCAGTTTAAGGGATCGTGAATCGAAGAGAAACGCTTGGTTTCGCCGAAAGGTTCAGCGGCCACGTGAGAACCACTGGACCCGTGAGAAGTCGGAGTCAGGAACCTATTCGTGGTCGCTCGGCGTTGGTCGGCAGTCTCCGACGTGTTTCGGTGATTTTCGAGGGTGTTCGGGCTCTGACCCGACAGCAGAGCTCCGTCGCGGGAAGAATTCGAACGTCATCGTCTGTTGTCGCGGTGCCGCGCGCTGCAACGCTGTGCAACGCTGTGCAACGCTATGCAACGCTATGCAACGCTATGCAACACTCTGCAACGCTCTGCAACGCTCTGTAACGCGTTGCAACCAATCCGGCGGTCAGACGCAGACGAATAAATTAATTGCAGTTTATTTGGTCGCGAAACCGACCGGAATGCAAATTCCGATAGGTCGGGGGACTGTCCGGCCACGGTAAGCGACCGCTTTTAACATAATTATACGGATCGTTTGGCCGAAAACCAGCTATTCTAGCCGGCCGTGGAAACCATGATCGAGGGAACGATGATCGCGATCCGGAACACGGTCGGAATTCGTGCAACGGCTTGATCCCGTCGCTCTCCAATCGGACTTGTTCCATTAGGAACGTGTCTCTCTATGTATACTGTTCCAATATGTTGCACACCATCAAGACCTGTCTATTAGCCGCCAATGCTGTTACGTTTAATAATCATGTCACTGTGGAATCGAATCCGCGCCTGTAGATCACTATTCAATCAGATCAACACAAACTGAATAGAAACTCATCTTGACTCTTGGGAAATCAGATTTTCTGTTTGTTTTTTTTTCATAACTGCACGATGATTGCGACCATTGAAGCCGCGCGCACTGATCAGGCGACATTTGTATTTTGAGAATCTGATTGGATCACGTATGATTCAATCACTGGCTATTCTCTTCTTGATCCTGTCGTTTCTACTGCTTGTATGCTATTTTCTTGCTGGGAGAATCATTTCGGTGGTTCAATCAAGCGGAGTAGATCACATTCAGTCCTGGGGAAAAATTTGCTCCACAACTCACGAGAGAACGCAGTATCTTTTCTTAACCAAATAATCAAGCTGACACGCAATGTTTACCGAACGTTGCCGAGTTCGTTTGTCTGCAGTTCTACAACGCGCAAAAACACTTCTTATAGCATAAAAAGTTCTTCGAAAAAATAAGCTGTAAAACGTTCATGCACCTCTGCAAGTGGTTCTCGAGGATAAATGAACTCGATTCTGCGTAATTCCCGTCGACAAATTTCGAATACCACGCGCGCGGGGCACGTCTCCTCGATAAACAACTCGATCGATTAAACGGTGTAACGACCCAATAAATTCCACGGAATCTCGGTCTACGAAAAACATTCCGCGTCCTTGATAAATTCTTTTTCGTCCTGGTGGTCGGGTCGACTGTGTAAATAACGCCAGGGCAATTTGAAAAACCGAGATCGCCGTGTCCCGAAGTACAAGCCCATAAACACCAGCAGTTTATATTCGCGTCGTTCGATAATTTCCGACGATACAGGCTCGTTTCGTTCGGGGAAAAAGCGGGCGTGCGACGCGGAAAAGTACCATTGCTAATTATACTTGGCGGCGAGTAAGAAATCCTGGGTAAAATGTGTTTATAAACGTATCGACGTCGCAGTTATCGTTCGCTGTAGATCGCGGGGACAAGATATCAGGCCGGTGATCTCTCGCGCGTTGGTTATGTCTCTCCCCGCAGGTCCGCGGATGGTTAATCTGGAAAATGGCCACTTAATTATACCGGTCGTACCGGAATAAGAGAGAGACACCGATTACCCTATTCATTGCGACGCGACGCCGTGTTCCGCCGGCGCTGAATCGAGAGAGCCTCGACGCGCGTTTTCAGAATTCATGAACAGGCCTCGCACACGCGCACGCACACACACACACACACACGTAACCGAGACGCTGTTCATTTATGTAAGCGAGGCTAAGGGAACGTCGTTACTCGCGGAACGAACCGATAGATTCTCTTGTAACCGCCGTCGACGGCGACGACGCCGCCCTACCATAATCGAATTCGACTACGACAAGCCCGACGTCGTTTCTTCTGGTTCGCGTTATTTCGAAACGGCACGGCTTACAATGAATCTTCCGCGAAGACCGGCCTCCGCGAGAAATCATCCTCCCGAGGATAACGAGGTCGTGTTTCTGTCGTTACAGAGACACTGTCGCGGCGCATCTAGCCAGGATCTCGCAAATTCGATTCCCATCGGCCCTTCATGCGCTCGGTTCTCCGCTAATTTGGCTTTTTCTCAATTCACTTTATCTTGAATTTTGCACGATGGCTTGCCACGGTGTTTGCCTTTTTTAACGAGTAAGACTCGTGATGAAGATTTTAACAAAGTCTAACAAATACGAATGTTATGCCTTTCTGTTTGGATTAAGTAAAATCTGATTCGATTGTAATCAATAGATTGCGGATTTTTATGCAAAATAAAAATGTGATATAGAATTTGATTTTCTTCGTTAATATATTCAATAGGTTGAAAATAATGTAACAGTACATTGAAATTCTTCTAATGTTTATTTGTACACCTACCCATTTTTCTAGTAATCAATGTTTCAGCATTAAAATAAATGTAGCCGTACAAAAAATGTAAATCTTCCTTTTCTCTTCCACGACATTTTTGGGGATGAAGACGTTTTAATCGCTGTAACTGGAAAGAAAATGTTACGGCAAGGGGTTGAAGTACAGAAATTATACTTTGTTTAGCGTGTTGATATTTCCTAGAGAAAATGATAGCGCATAGGATGAACAAAATGAAGGCTGGAACCATGACAGGAAATGTACGAATGTCACACAAAATAGCGTAAGACGATGAAAAGGTACTATAGATCGTGAGAAATGGTGTCGAAGTGGTCAGAAAGGATTCCAAGGAAAGTATTGGTGGCGTCAGACTCGGCTGAGAGCCACGGTATAAGGGTGGTTGAGTGAACCAGGGCGTGGGTGGATTATTTGAGCGGTGGGGGAAGGCGCGGGGGTACAGGGCAGACGGGGGTGTACTATACTACGCCGCAGTGTAAGGGGTAGCCGATCGATGCCGACCAAAACATTGCCACATGCCCAGCCATCGCAGCGCGAATGTTCGTTGCCCGTTCTCCGTAACCTAATTGTTCGTCTAGAATACGTTTTCTAAACGCGATTATCGTGCGCCTTCGCGTCTGTAACCGGTGCCCCCTCACGCACCTGCACGATAAACGACACTTTAGTTAGACTGTTAGAATTTAGAACGAACCATGCCGCCTTTGCAAAACTATGCGAGCTCTTTTTCGACGCGTTGCACGACGCTTCGTTTCGCAACGCTACGCCATCATTTTTTGACCTCGAGCGAGCTCCTAGGAGTTTTCGAGAAAACTATAAAACGAACGCGTTGCAAGCGTTAACCCTACGTCTTAGGTGACTCGGAGTCACCACATTGCTGTATGTACCATTATTCACAATATTGTTTACATTATTAAATACAGATGTTTATGCAATTCTCAATTTTTGTAGACAAATTTTAAGAAAGTGGTACCAAATAAAGTTCTACTTACATTGGTATTAAGTGGACTGCGCATCGTTATGCAAAATAAGAATTGTCTGCATCGATCGCAAGAAATAGAAACCGAATTCAATGTTATTTCTTGCCTTAATGATTTTAATAAAGGAGAAGTCATATCTCGACATCTTCAATTTTTTAAATTTTCCAACCTTTTTGAATTTCATCTACTTAATTTTTCTATAAATGCATAAAGATCCGCAGTCTGGTAGATAACATTTTTCGGTCGAAAATAAATAAAAATTGCACTAAGTTCTGTCGAATTTGATACTCCAGTTTTTTTTATTCCAGTTCATTAATTATTACAAGACGAAGGAGCCGAGCAAAAATTTATTCCTCTTTTTAATAGATTTATTAAATTGTAAGAAATGTATATTCATATTCATAAAATGAAAGAAATCGCACGCAATGTGCAAATAAATAAGTGGACTGGCGAACAAACGGACACTGCCAGTCCTTGTCAGAAGTCATTAATTATTATTTATTATAATGGTTTATAAGCTGCCCCCTTCTCGACGCACTCCCATAAAAAACGTACACGGCAGAAACATTGTTCTTTATTGAAAACTTGGAAAAAGGAAGTTGATGCAGAGCGCAACTTTGATGTCGGCTATATTCTCGCAGCATCCACAAAGGGTTGAGAAAAAACCAATACGTACAGTTAACCTTTTATGTACCGAAGCGACTTTGAAGTACCACTTTCATTAAAAAAGTAATTCATTAAAAGATTCCTGTGCACCGAGCACGCTTACATTTTATCAGTGTGATTTCGATAGGGACTGCCGGCTGCGTATCTGCACCCTGACAGTTGTAAAATATAATTACACTTGACGAATGAATGATTAAAATAGTCTTAAAGAATCTAGTCACGATGAAAGGGAAAACGGACACTGATTATTCCTAGAAAAATTTGTTAGTAACATTATCCGTTTTCCTAACCTCCCCGTCCTCGAATTATGCAATTCCAACAGTTATTTCTTCGAGCATTCTTTCATGCTCGGGGAAAGTGTCAAGAAGTTGTTACTATTACGTCCTTCCTCGATCACGTTTTCACTTTTACAACACCGGTACGGTACTCCGGCATTTCCGAAGTAATCGCGTTGTCATGCCTTGAGAAAACATGCTATTAACCCACTCGATACACGCGGGATACACTATTCTCCGGTTCAATCATTCTCTGAAGTTCGATTCCACTTTTGGTCACCTCATCTCGATAATTACAACCTATCCGCTGAAAGGGTTTGATTTAGAAATTCCTTCGCCTTTCGAAATCGCCATTCTATTCCCATGAGGTGCCATAATCATAGTTCGATACGACAGGGTCGGAATTATGAGCGTTCAGGAAAGGGTGTATCAAATCGAAGAAAGATGTGTGCTCTCATGCTGTTGCAACGTTCGATATTTTACTTCACTGACACAGTATTCGATAATAATAGTTGCTCTAGGAGACCTAGATTTACGCATGGAGATATGTCGATCTCTTTTCAATCGATTTTTAACTGTTCCAGCCTTCCAAAAAATCTAAAAAAATTCTGCAACACATGAACGACGCAGTGTGAAAAATCAGCAAGCACATAATGTTTACTTCATAATACTAACTAATAAAACGGACACTTGAAAAGGAAAGCTGGAACGATCGAAAAGAAAACAGTAGTGATCGAAGAGGATGTATTCTCACCACGAAATGATGCCGAAGACACACAGCCAAGATTCACAAATCGTTCGATGAGAACTCGCGAGTCCGGTGTCGCGAAAGTCCGAAGAAAACCGCGAATTTCCGGCGTCGAGGGAGCGGTAAACTTTTTTCCCGGTATGCAAACCGGCGTAATTTCATTTCCTGGTGGTTAAATTGTTCTAACGAGCGTCATTTCGTCCTATTATCCGGCGATTCGTCCGACGACCGCACGATTATTCAATAGCGTCGGTTGTCCAGTGGAAATCGGTGACGCCTCTCGTCCTACGACACGCGAATTCGATTCTCCGGTGTTGACTAGCCGCGAAAGAATTCCCCGTATCAAAATACGCGTCGTCGATAGGCCATCGGATCGAGGAGTCGAAGCGTCACCGCTTACGTAACCAGCTGGCTATCTACTGTATCGAGTTATTGTATCGACGCGTGTCAAGGCGACGCCACCGTATCCGAATAATGGGCCACTCTTCGGATCGAGTGACAACAATCGACTTCTGAAGAGCGTGCCGTGTTTAGAACCCTCTGTGTCCTTTACCATAACGGTTCCAGTCCACCATATTTCGAACATCACGTTCGCTGTTTATTATTGCTTTTGCCTCAACCGTATACTGAACACGAAAACAGCCGACCCTTCACTGTTCGAATACTATCCGCGAAGTAACAGCACGATTTCAAGTAATCCGTTTGGTCAGCGCAAAAGTTCACGACCGGTTGCGTATCAAAATAGAACGAGGAATATACGTTTTAACCAATTAACTGCGTTCGACGTGTATACACGTCAATCCAAATCTCTATTGCGGTGCAATACCAATAACCTTTTCAAGAATGAATTGTTAATTTTTTATCAATAAAAATATATAACTCTTCCTCGTTTTTCGTAAAATTTATAATAGGACCATTTGCCCTGCGTTCGACGCGTATACTCGCCATCGCTTAATTTTAATTCCGCACATTGTGGAGGGTTTTTAAAACTAAATTCCGGGTGTCCACGGATCGAAGATCGAGCAGAAATCGCGAACGCGTTTCAAGCCGACAATTCCAATTATCCGTGCGCGTGCCCGTGTCGCGCCGGTATGTATGTATACTCGCTAATAGCCCGTCCGATTTCGCATGCCTCGAAACAGACTCTGTATTCGCCGTTCAATAGAACATTTCTGTACGGCCGATAATTCCACATTGATCCCGTAAACAATCGGCGCGGCGCCGTGTTGGGGACGCGTACGAACGACGTTCGCTCCTCCGATCGCGACAATCCCGCCTCATCATCCCCACTCTCCTCGTAATTAATGCTTCTTTGTCGGTCGTACATCCCTCGCATACCATCCTGCACCACCCACCCCACCCTCTCTTGTCCGTCTCTATTTTCAGAACGGTTTTTACCCCTCGGAAATCAATTTTGCAAAATATTCCCAGGACTCGACTGCTAAATCAGTGGTCGCTTCGCGAGGATATTAATACTCACCGCTTTGATTTTCGTGCGAAATACAAATTCTCCGAGTCAATTATACAGGGTGAGTCTCGACGATCTCAAATATCTTTGTTGTTTTTAAAGATACGTCAAGTGTCTGCAGGACAAAGTTGAATGGTAAAATGGGGCTCATACAATACCAAAAAAAATTTTGTTTTTGTTATTTTATTTTAGAGATATGAAGGTCACCTTCATTTTTTAAATGGAATGAGGTATTTTTTAATGCTTCAATCGATGCAGCTGGACATTCGTTATAAAAAAGTACTATCAAAAATACTGTCGTACTAAGACGTTAATGTTTACATACTTGTGTAACGTCTTAGTACGACAGTAATGGTATTTTAGAGTTATTTAAATTGAAATATCTCCTGAACTACTAACTTTTCGATATACATACATAGGTTAGTACTTTTTTATAACGAATGTCCAGCTGCATCGATTGATGTATTAAAAAATACCTCATTCTATTTACGAAATGAAGGTGACCTTGATATCTTTAAAAAAATCACATAAAAACAAAAATATTTTTGGTATCGTATGAGCCCCATTTTACCATTCAACTTTGTCCTTTAGACATTTGACATATCTTTAAAAACAACAAAGATATTTGAGATCGTCGCGTTACGAGACTCACCCTGTATGTGCGGAAATGTGTGGTGAAAATGAGAAGGAAACATAATGAGCGAGAGGAAAAACGTATGAAGCGAATTTATGCGTGGTGAGAATGAGATAGAAATAATGAATTAATGAAACGAGATAAATGTCAAGATGAAACGTTAGGCGTTTTAACGCACTTTATAGAAAACCCCACATCCTTGGAATATTGGGAAATACTTCAGGTAAGAAGATACGTACCGCCGCCGTTGCGTTTGGGCGTGCAGTTCTAATCGTGCACCCGTCTTGTAGACACCTCCGACAACGTTTTCTTATACTTTAATATACTTCTTCCACCGTTCACGTATATAATTATTTACACTTAACCTCTCAACAATAAAGAAATGAGGGAGCATTTTGTTAGGCAGTCGTTTATTGAACACTGTTCAAAATTCCACGAGCGGATTATTTCACTTATTTAGTTAGTCTTATTTAGTTTATTTCAATGTCCACACTCGTTGTTCCTTCCGAAACCGATGGCCCACCAGACTATAAAGATAATATACTAAGAGATACTCTTATATTTCTAACACTTCTGTACATCTTTTCAGTTTTTGTTATAATATATACACATAGTTCTTGTTGCAATTTACCTTCTATTCTACATAACTTTCTCTTTCTTCGTCTTCTTATCCTTCCCTATCCTAAATTCCTCCGAGACTCATCTGGTCTCACTAGTTTACACAAACACCGTTTGTATAATATCTAATATGTTTTGTTAATATATATACTTCGTTAAACATTCATAATTCCATCCACTGCTTGAACATGATAAAAATGTACTTCTTCTTTCAATCGCTTTAATAAACAGATGAGAATGTCTAGAGAAAAGAATTAATAGTTTGAAATAGTTTGAATACATCATTTTGAAAGAAATGAGCATGACGAAAATGTATTTCCTCTTTCAATAATACTGTCCAACAAATTTCAACTTTTTTTATGTTTCCTAATCAATGTTGAGTGGGTCTTATACAGTATTTTTTGCACTGATTCCGAATCTGGTCTTAATTTTTCTCCTATACGCACAGTTTTTGAGAAACATGACTTTGAAAAAAAAACATATTTTTCAACTTTAAACAAATGTTGTGATGATATTATAAAAGATATTGAATTGTTCTTTGCAGCAAAAGATTCTGTAGACTTTCCCGAATACAGTGATATCCAATATTAATACATTATGATTGTTTAAATATGTTTAAAATCATTTCAGACGGAGAGACACCACTTTTGCGCCAATTTTTGAGGATATTTTTCAATTTATCTCAAAAAGTAAGGGTCCAGAATAAAAACGAACTATACTACCACGCGATGGAGCAAACTTTTACCTTGAGAAACCACCCTTTCAAGTTTGGAACGTCGACGTTTTTTTTTCGAACCAGAAAGCAAAATATCTTCGCCCGACAAGAGTTTCCGCTAGTGGCGCTTACCACTAGAACGAAAGTTCAACATGTTTAAACAATCATAATGTATTAATATTGGATATTACTGTATTCGGGAAAGTCTACAGAATCTTTTGCTGCAAAGAACAATTCAATATCTTTTATAATAACATCACAATGTTTGTTTAAAGTTGAAAAATATGTTTTTTTTTTCAATGTCATGTTTCTCATAAACTGTGCGTCTAAGAGTACTAAAAACGGAATTACTAAAAACCTATTGTTTCGACTAGTACATATGTGGAAGTTAGTGCGTTCGAATTTTGGAAGCGGAGAATATTATTCGTAAGTTTCGCGGTCAATATACACGGGCTTGTTTCCGCCGGCAACAATAAATACAACGGCGGGCAGTAACTCTGGCGGGTATTATCCACTTTCAGCAATAACTCGATGCAAAAGGATAGTAAAATAGAAGGGAAACACGGCAGCACGTTGGGGCCGATGTTTACAGAAAGTAGAAGCAGCCGGTAATGGACAGACACGTTAGCAGGAGAGCACGCGTGCCCCAAGTGCTCTCCGGAGCTGATTTCCACTTCTCAAGAATTTTGCTTCGCATTTTTCGGCCGCCCCCCGTTTCGAAAGAAGTCGGGACACGCCCGGAAACGCGTTTCACGTGCCTGGAAATACTAAAACGATCTCTCGACGTTCGTGTTTCCCGGAGCGCAGACCGTGTTTCGGAATCGAATTTTTCCTCGATACTTTGTCCATGTGTAGGACGATGCAGCGAAGCGCAGCACTCGAAAATTATAATACTCGATTTCCGGGAATAATTATGGCGGGCTCCCTCCGCGCGAATACTGGGGGCTACTCGACCGTCGTTTATTGCGTGATTCCGCGAAAAAACCGCCGCTCCCTTTTGCTCGTCGTTTATCCACTTGTCAACGGAGTTCACTTCTATTCTCTGTGAATGTGAGTCTCGTTCGAGTGCACTGCTCGAGGAAACCAGACAATAAATAAAACATTCTGCTGGAGGAGACTGCACCCAGCTCGGCTTCAACTTTCCGAAAGTAATACGGAGGTACATTCATTAACCCCTTGGATTCTCATGCTGGAAATTATTGTACCTACAAATATTGCAGGAATTTGTATTTATTTAATACATGCGCTTAATAAAAATGCCTTCGTTGGAACTGACACGCGATACATTTCTTTAACACTTGAAAATTGCTGTTGCTATTGATGATTCCATTAAAAAGTGTTTAGCCATGTACCATAGATTTTTCAAAATTATGCATAATCACCGGTCGGTAATGTGTTAATATGTATTGTGATAAAAATGGCACAAAATTTCAATGGATTAAATATCGTTTTTTATACTCCAGCTAGTGCTAGCTAATTCTGAAAAATGACACTTGCGAAAATGAAAATTATTCACATTTGCCAGACTCGCTTCGAGAAGCTATTAATCGCTCGCTTTACCAGATCATGTTCCAGCATCTTCCCAGCTACATAAGAAGCTTGTGAAGACGACACTGAACGTGCAAGAGCGTGTGAAAATTAATATGGAAAATAGTACAGAGTATAAAAGAGAGGGACTAAAAATACGGAGGGTTGAACAGGCTCGCAGTGTTCAACACACAATGCGCTCTAGCGATTTTAATAAACATCTGTGATAAACATAAATTTAACACAACATGTGTTAAATTCAATATAAATCAAAATGCAACACCGTTCACAAAAAGAAGAATTTCTAGGTTGCCAAAGAGCAGAAATCTACGTCAAGAAGAGAAGCATTGTGTCCCAGTGGACCAAGCATACCAAAATGAATGGATTATGTAGAATGGAACCGTTGAGAAAGAAGCATACGTTGCAGATGCATGTCGGGAAGAATAGCGTCATGTTTCAGTGAACCAAGAATTTCAAAATGAATAGTGTATACTGTGCAGATAGAAAATGCATGGCACGTGTCCTAAAAAAAGCGGCATTATGTTCGTAGAAGAAGCAAAAAAAAACAATCACATTCTACACGGAAACGATTAACCCCTTGTAGAATAAACATTCATGCAATCTGAAGTTTTCGTAAACGGATTTTAAGAAGGTGGAGTCAAATGAAATCTTATTTTCAGCTTTGCAATTAATTAGGCTTTAAAAATTGACTATGGCTTTTTCTGAGTATTTTCAGAAGCCATACATTCATAAAGATCTGCAGTCTAGTTAACAGTGTTTATTAGGAAAAGTCTAGGCACACGATAAACAATTTTCTTCCTCTTCTAGGAAATTCTAAGGAACAATGAAAACGTCTAGGTTTTAAAGTCATTAGGTTGGCAACTAAGTTCGCGACCTCCGCATTTTCTCAAACAAAATAATTTATTTTAAAGATGCTTTTGGCGCTACCGTTTCGATCAATTAATATTAATTGCCGAAAGCATCTTTAAATTAGATATTCAACATTTACGATCGATAATTAGGGATTATTTTAAACTAATTTATGTACATTTTTTAAGCACGAGTATTTTACATCAAATTAATCGCAAAACTCAGATCTTTCCAATGATATACAGGGTGTCTCAGCCGAAGCAGGCCACCTAAATATCTCCTTTATTTTTAATAACACAAAAAATATTTATAGCATAATTTAAACGGTATCGAAGGAGGAATATCATAGAAGAACAATTTCTGTTGTCCGGTTATTTTTTCATAGTTTTTTTCTAGGTCATCGTTATTTTTTTATCGGGAAAACTTATTTTCTTTTATTCCATCTTATAGCGGCTGAAAAAATACATTTGAATATGCTTAAGTCATGAACAAGATGGAATAAAAAAAAATAAGTTTTGCCCGATAAAAAATAACGAGGACCTTGAAAAAACTATGAAAAAATAACTGGACAAAAAAAATTGTTCGTCTATAATATTCCTCCTTCGATACCATTTAAATAATGCCAAAAATATTTTTTGTGTGCCATTAAACATAAAGGAGATATTCGGCTGGCCTCCTCCAGCTGAGACACCCTGTATACAACTGAAAAGGAAATGGTCACTGAATGAGGTTACAATGACTCAATAAAAGAATTATGAAACAAAAGGTCGCGAATTTAGTTGCCAACCTAATAAAATAACATCGAGTGCGGATGGTTAATCATCGCGGACAGAGAAAAGGAGCCACGGAGGAAATTTCAGGTTTCAAACACTTATGGTTCCACATTGGTTCTGCGTCACGGAGGCGTCGCCATGCTCGAAAAATTATTCGGTTAACAGGTTAATAGCCGTGCACCGTCGCGACACAATGGAAGCGTGCGAGTGTGGCGATACGAAGAAGCGGACGCGATATACGCGCGTCTAAATGGAGCACCGGCGAACCATAATCTACGCTCGTTCGAGAAATCAGCCGTGATTTAGTACGCCACGTCGAACTACTTCGTATGGTCGTTACAAGTCGACCGTGTGTGTTGCTCGGTGTTCCTAATATATTTTCCGTTGCACCATAGAAAACCGTTCTGCAAAAGGGAGTTTCGCATCTGGTTCGACTTCTAAGATCCTGTTGAACGCGCTCATCGATCGCGGATTTGCGAGATTTACTTCCGAGAGCGCAGTCTTCTATTATATCACGAGAGAGAGAGAGAGAGAGAGAGAGAGAGAGAGAGAGAGAGAGATAATTGGAACAGCTCCTTCGAAATTTATGGGATCGCTAAACGCCTCTTTGCCTCCCGTTGGGCGCGATTGTGGAGGAATCGTCGTCGTCTCTCCGGCCACCGGGATCGTTTCATTCTTATCGATAATTGCTACTACTTGAAACACTGTTTGCTATTTTACCGAAAAAATGTTATCTTGTCGCTAAACAGCAGCGAAATTGCATCGGATCGAAGTTCTCTGGATAAGTTAGTGGTTTAAACAAGTGATTAAACAATGTTTCCGATTCTGATAATTGTTAATAGAACACTGAAGGAGATTAACAACTTCTGTGCTGTATCAGTCGACTGCGGATTTTATACATTTATCATAAAAAATGGGTACGTACAATTTAAAGCACTTCGAGATAATTGAAAGAAATGTTTCTTTCTCTTCTGAATCTTGCGATCAATGTAGACATCTTTTATTTCGCAGAAAATTCTGCAGTCTACATATCAGGCACATAATTCCGTGTTATTAAAAAAGTTGTTTTAATTCTGCGCGACTTTTATGGCCGTTGGCATTCAACGTGTTAATCGATCGCTTCTCGCGTTCAAATAAAACTTTGTGGCATTTGTAGAGGTTCTTTTGATACTAACACCCGGCTGGAAGCTTTGGATATTGTTATACCGCGATTATCGATAAAATATATAGACAGGTTGACAGTCATGGATCTATTTTCTCGGGCAACTATTAATCGATTAAATTGAGCGGTATTTCGGGCATGAAATATTCGTTGGAGCTATCCGGAACAACGTTGTTGACCATCGCAGAAAATAATATTGTAACAATTTTCTCGACAGCAATTTCTATCGCAGACAACAGGAAACTCGTTTAGCTTGTGATTATATCGTTTATCGAATTCTCGAGCGTTTCGGCAACATAGCAGGATTATCTAGCAAAGTATGAACGAACATTTCCGGTAAATAGCAGACAGGGAGCGGATCGCGAGCGAAGAGGCGCTCGACAGATTTCGGTACTCGAGATCCTGGAAAACTGTTCGTCGTTCGAGTGGACACGGCATTAACAAATCCGGCGGGCCACAGGAAAGCGATTCGGGCGAAATGGGACAGATTCGAGGGCTGCTGGCCGATCGAACGTTAATCGGACACCGATCGGTGCACGGGGAGGGGAGAGTCCACAGAGAGAGAGAGAGAGAGAGAGAGAGGGAGAGAGGAGAGAAGGCGATCGAAGCAGAGGACGCACCGCGACGAAACCGGGTCCTTACGTAAGTAAATATTTCCATTCAAAGTCTGCAGTGACCTAGGACGCCACGCGAATGGCGTATCTCGATCCGCGACGACGACGGAGGCGTCGAAAAGACGTCACGACGCTGCCGTGTCGTCATCGGACACTCTTGTAACGGAAATGTGGCGAAGTTGTTCTCGAGTGGCGAAAATAAACGCGGTAAATTTGGATATAGCAATTAGTCCAACGGCGATCGACCTGTGACCCCGTAAACCGGAATACATTCGCTACTCGGACAATCCGTCCGTGCGTGAATGTGTTGAAGCAGCATTGAACATCTAATATTGTCCACAGTGGTGTATAGACTGCGGATTTATATGAATAATAAAAATTGTCTGTGTCGATTACGGGATACAGAAGGTTCTCCATTACGAGGGAAAGTTCTGTCGTATTTTCAAGAAAACATCAGAATCAATTTAAAAATATATGTTTAATATTATTCAATAATATTATTCAAAATAATCTCCATTATTTGTAACAACTTGTCGCCATCTTCCAGATAACCTGTTTATCGCTGTTTCCCAATGACTCACTATCAACATGCGTTTTTAATGTACAATCAAAATCAATCATTTCGATGCTGCCTTTCGTAAATGCATAAAATCCTGAAGTTGAAATGCATCGAATTAATAGAATTTAACTTTTGTGTGATTGAGAGAAAATCCTTCGAGAATTTCTGCGACAGCTAACACAATGTTTATTATGGAGGCAACGATCGAAGGATACATAGTTGAATGATCAGTGGCATTACGAACTCGGACGAGGGTATCAATGCGCAATCCTGGCCGTCGTTTCCTGAAAGAAAGCGTCGAACGTGGACGAGGGAGAGCACTGCGGGCGTCGATTGCGGCGGCGGTTAGTATCGACGGACGCATCGTCGACGGAAAAAGACGAAGGAAGGGTGGAGAAGAGAAAGATGGAGGGAGATAGAGAGAGAGAGAGAGAGAGAGAGAGAGAGAGAGAGAGAGAGAGAGAGAGAGAGAGAGAGAGAGAGAGAGAGAGGTGGGTCGAAGAAGACGGTTCCTATCCAATTATCTGGAAGCTGAGTCGGTGCATCGCGCGTCACCCAGAGAACACGCCGAGGATCGCGAGACGGAGCGTAGCGGTTTACCGCTGGCGGGCTCCTCTCGCTCTCCGCCCCCGTAGCTCCAGCTCCCGTTCTGGTTCCAGTTCGAGTTTCGAACTACGGACTGACTCCTCGGCAAGCGTACATTGACCCCCTGCACCCTCGTCCTCACCCGCCGGCGACATTCTCGTCCCTTTTTCCCCCGACGCGATCCCAGTTTCCCGTCCCATCGTCGTCATCCCTTCGACTCTGCTCGCCTGGCGAGCCAGCTAGTGCCTGCCTTTCGACGCGCCAGCGAAACAACGAGACTACCACCCACACCCCTCTATATCCATCTATGTATCCCTCTCTCTACCATCCCCTTCTCTTCACTCACGCAAACGCCACAACCTCTAGCCGAGAACACCCACGTCCCGCGAGGCCACGCACGCCCTACAAACAATACGCGTTAATAAATGCATCGACGAGATGGATACTACTGAACTCTCGTTCCACGGCTCACAGAGAGATTCGCAGAGGACGCAACAAGGTTATCCTGCCGGCGGATACCGTTTTTCCGGGGGCGGGCTCTAGGTGAGACTAACTATGGTGGAGTTGGATCGTGGGCTGAGAGGGTAAGTGTGGTTTTTGGGATTGTTTTCAGGGGTCCCATGGAAATCACCGACACAGATTTCTCCGACACGGTTTTCACCGACAACATTTCACCGGCTCCAGATTTGACCGACAACGATTTTGACCGACGACGAATTTGATCCACAACGACTTGAGACACAGTATGACAATATTGTATGATAATACATACTGTGGTCGTCGTAAGTTGTTGTGAATCAAAATTGGTTGTCCACCATATTCGTTGTCGGTTAAAGGCGTTGTCGGCCAAAGCTATTGTCGGTCAATTCTGGAGTCGGTGAAAAGTTGTCGGCGAAAACCGTGTCGGAGAAATCTGTGTCGATGATTTCCATGGGACCCGTCTTTCAAAGCTCTGTTTGGGTCTTACACAAATCTCTTACGAAAAATGAAGTTGTGAATAAAAATAAAGTTCTAAATGGCCATTTCATTCTTTGGCTACTTTCAATGTACAAGAATAAACTTATTCGTTAGACTAGCCTCTGGGTGTACTAGAACAAAATCGTGCAGACAGACTGGTTATTCAATGTACTAGAATAAAATTGTTCATCACACTATCCATTGAATGTACTAGAACAAAATCGTGCAGACAAACTGGTTATTCAATGTACTAGAATAAAATTGTTCATCACATTAGCCGTTGAATGTACTAGAACAAAATCGTGTAAGCAGTCTGGTCATTAAATGTGCTAGAATAAAATCATTTATTGGACCAGCCATTGGATGTACTAGAACAAAATCGTACAGACAGACTGATCATGGAATGTGCTAGAATAGAATTACTCACTAGATGCACTAGAACAAAATCGTGTGGCCAGACTGGTCGTTGAATGTGCTGGAATAAAATCGTTTATTGGACTAGCCATTCGATGTACTAGACCAAAATCGTGCAGACAGACTGGTTACTCAATGTACTAGAATAAAATTGTTCATCACACTAGCCATTGAATGCACTAGAACAAAATCGTGTGGTCAGACTGGTCGTTGAATGCGCTGGAATAAAATCGTTTATTGGACTAGCCATTCGATGTACTAGACCAAAATCGTGCAGACAGACTGGTTACTCAATGTACTAGAATAAAATTGTTCATCACACTATCCATTGAATGTACTAGAACAAAATCGTGTGAACAGACTGGTCATTCAATGTGCTGGAATAAAATCGTTTATTGTACCAGCCATTGGATGTACAAGAACAAAATTATTTACACGGAATGTTTATTGAACCTGTAACAATAAAATCATTCATACTATCTATTCGACCAACTAGAATCAAATCGTTGTAGTACATACAACCTCCTGGTTCCAGATGATCGTGAAAGAAGAACCATGTGGCTGACGCACGGGACGACAACGGACTACATAACCTTTCCAGCGCACGTGGCGACTGTTTTCATCCTCGTGAAGCGGACGCGGAATACAGGTAATTCGAGGTGCACGGGTCTGAGAAACCTGGAGATCCTACGACGCGTATTCCATTGGGCTCGATCGAAGCGTAGGTTAGCTATTCGCGAGGCCAGAGTGGCTTGAGTTTAGGCGGGGCACGAGGAAAGAAGAGAGGGAGAAAAAGAGAGAAGCACAACACGGCCATGCCGCGCTTCCCCGAAACGTGTCCGCCTTGCTCGAGGCTGGCAGCGAGCACCGGCGACGCACTTGGCAGCGAGAACGGCGCGTTGCGTATTCTACTACGTACCACCGAACAATGGGGATGATCATAGTCTTGTGAGAAACTCACCCCTCCCCATCTCTGGTGGGTCTTTTACTTCGCACCTCGCCGTCGTAAATTAGCTGGCGTGTTTACAGGAAAATGAAAACGAAAACTTTCCACTGTTGTTGCGTTTTCCATTTTCCCTACTCCGTTCCTTGCGGGTATAATTCTGTATCGTTAGTATACCGCGCGAGAGTATCTGTCGCTACACGTGGCTCCTTTTCCATCGCGGTTCTGTCCGTTCACGATGGGTCGTGACTGGACTGCGTATCATAATGCAAATCTGTGTAAATTTGTACTGTTGAATAATTCTAACCAGCTGCAAGTCATGTCTCGATATTCTGTAATATTTTTAATCCTCGTATTATCTGTCATGAATGCATAAAAATCACAGTCCAGTCTTAATTGTGATACAACTTCGTTCAGGCAAGGTCGCATCGTTTAATAGTATGGTTGTGCCTGGTGCCTCTCCTTTGAGATCAACATGTGGATGCTAACCCCTTTCAAGACCCTTCGCGTACGTTTACATAAACACGTTCACGTGTTCGATTCTGTTGTATAGACACAAAGAAACCAGCAACAAATAAAAACAAAGAAAGCGCAAGAAGTAAGAGGGTAGCTCGCGATACGTACTCGCGTCAATATATCGGAAGAGGCCGTGGTCTCACAGCGTCCTAACGCGCCGAGCGTCCTCGTGGTCTCCGCGAACACGCCTCGAACCCCACACCTTTCGGACCGACACCCACGCACGAGCACACTGACAACCAGCACAGGGAACATTCGAGCGACACAAAACACCAGAGCAAGTAGCAACGGTCACAGTAGTACGGAGCAGCGTGTCCGGGGCGCCCGGAAGCTCGGAAACAACAACGGGGGTCGAGAAAAAACAGGAAGGAAAGCCACGCGACGACGCCGCCGCCGCCTTTCCCTGCGAACGAACTGTGGCCCGCGGACGCCGACTGTGCCGAGGGTTGAATGTGAGCCGGCGGAGGGGTAAGAAAGTGCGCAGTAAGGAAAGGATGGGCCCCGCACCGCACCCCTTACACCCTGCGTCCATCCCCACGAGCCAAACAAACGCCGACTACGCTCTCTCACCTATCGGCCGCTTCTCCGGGCAGACATACGCTACCATTTGGAACCCCCACCTCTCTAATCTCCCCTTATTTCCCCTCTCCTGTCTAGAGCCACCCCCGCACACCATCTCTCCCGTTCTAGCAAAGTAATGTCAGCGGCCGCCGCGCGTACGTCCGACGTAGGTGGTTCTTCGCGCGACTATCTCGCTGTTTTTCTCAATTCAGAAGAACGAACGGGCCACGCGCAAACCTCCTACGGTTTCCCGTTGTCGCTGTCAACCCCTCCAGAAGATGCTCTTGTCTGTTCCTCAACGCCACGACCGCCGCAAAAACCACGCCAGGTGCAAAAACAACGAGCCTATCGGTTGTTGTGCCTCGAAGCGATGTGAGAGAGAGAGAGAGAGAGAGAGAGAGAAAGCACAGTCTGACTACTGGCTATCGAGATCTACTGTACGGGTACTGGTTGTTCCTCTCTGATTGCGAGTCCCCCGATAGACGATCTTTTTCTTTCTATACTGCGAATCTTTGTGCAAATTATAAATTGTGAGAAACACCTTTTTCTCGATTCAGAAGAGCGAACGGGCCACGCACGAACCTCCTACGGATTTCTGTTGTCGTTGTTAAGCCTTCGATGAAATCGTATTATGTTAGGGATGTTGCTGTAATCTGTTGGTGATTCAGACTCTTTCGGTACTTTGCATAGCCATGTTCACATTCTAGAAAGTATGAAAGTGTATCGTGTCTAACAATTTGACCGTGTATAAGCAATAGACTGCGGATCTTTATGCAAAATAAAAAAATGTCTACATCAATTGCAAGAAACAGGCGTCACCTAGAAATTTTTTTCCTCTTCTAATTGTCTTATATAGTTGAAACTAATACACTGATGTCCTTAAATCTTTTTAATATGTTCACTGCTTTGAATTGTATGTACTGTGCGAAGCACGAGAGAAAACTAGCGCAAGGGGACCGGGGCAAGAAGAACGCAAAGACAATCCGAATGGTTAGGCATTTTTCCCCGTTCCCTTCCCGCTAGAACGCACTTTAAAACAGAATAACTTTTTTATAATTGCACCAAACGACCTGATTTTTGCTAATCAATTAGAAGCATTGGTTTACCAAAAAAGATTTTCCAACAATTATAATTTACATGGTTACGTGCAAAAATAAAGGCATTTTTCAGAAATTTTTATTTGGACCATTACAGAAAATTTAAAATTATGTTTTGAAATCGGTTGACGCAGGAAAGAACGACACGCATCGGAAGATGTACGATTCTATGGATTTTAAGCAGAAACTGATCAAAAGTCGTATAAAACCACGATTTTCACTTTTCACGATTTTTAACCGATTGTGTGGGATCAATTATGGTGTTATTGAATAGCATTCTTAAAAATATCAAATACGTCTACTTTTATTTTTCTGATCTGATGTGTATTTCTCGAGATACATATCCCCAATTTTCAACGATTTTTTCCATTTTGATTTTTGTCTATTACAGCGCCATCTGTGAACCAAAATGCAAAAACTCCTAGGGCAAATTTGTGTATTTTTATCTGGAGAATCCAATTCTGCAATGAAAAATGGGGGTTCCCACTTGAGTTTTATATCTGTGGGGGTCGAGTTTGGTATCATTGGATGTCCCACTTCGCGACGAACAACTTTCATGACCCACTTGTTTTGATCCGATGCATAGTTCTCGAGATATTTCAATGTCTTCAGATAAAATGACCACCCTGTACTTTAAGTTTTCATTATGGGCCCAAACAAAAATGTTTTAAAAAAATGCCTTTATTTTTGCATGCAGCCTTGTAAATTATAATTTTTGGAAAATAATTTTGGCATGTCATTTCATAAACCAATGCTTCTAATTGATTATGGTCGTTTGGTACAATTATAAAGAAGTTATTTTGTTTTAAAGGGCGTTCGAATACTTTCGTTACCCACTCTACCTATTTTTTTAAATCCGCAGTCCAGTAATCACAATTTTAAAATATTCCTAGAGTCAGTATGATGTACAGATGTAGTCCCCGAAGGGTTAACGCCAGGTGTAAAAACAAAGAGTCGATCGGTTGTTATCTCGGAACGGTCAGACAGAAAGAGAGAGAACAGTCTGACCAGTGGCTATCGAGATCTACTGTGCGGGTACGGGTTGTTCCTCTGTCTTTTCTTTTCAATACTGCGAATCCGTATGCAAATTATAAATTGTGAGACACACAGCTTTCCGAAAAACAGTAGAAAAATTTCAGATGGACGATGCAGCGAGAACACCCCCGGCAACTCGTTAATCTCTAACGAGAAAAACGAACGACCCTCTCTTCCGGAAAAGGTCGAGAGGGGATAGGAGTCGCGATTACTATTATCGTTCGCTTTGTGCAACAAGCAGCCGACGAGGAAGAGAATCGCGTACAATTACTCGGGAAACAAAAGGAGGAGCGGTATCTGCGTCAACATCGAACTTCTGCGATGTTGCCAGACGTGTCTCGAGGCAAAGAACGGACACTGGGAGGCCGGAATCTGTTAAATGTAATTACGGCGTGTTAAAGGACGATAGTAAAATCGGGCCGCGGGATCGGAATCGATTTCTGTCTTTGACACGCGGCAGACGCTTTCTCTGTTCTCTCGATTCGTTTAGCGTGTAGCGACCCGGGGGCAGTTCAAAGGGCCTGTACAGCCTGGTAAATAGTCGAGGATGCAACGGCGCGTGAGATCGGTGAAAATTCAAAGTTCACGGACGATGACGCGCTGCGTCCTCCGAGACGACGCGACGGGAAGAACTGGTTTTCGCTACGACCTTTGGTATTAGCCCGTCTTCTAACGCCTTGCAAGCGGATTATAGGTCTTCCGGTACCGATAATAAGCTCCGCGATCGCGTTAATTCGATATTGAGAGGCGGTCCCGGTCCTCCATGCAACCGATCCTCCATTCGAATCATGGAGAATGTGATACGGAGCGCGATACGTGCGTGTCTGAATCACTTTGTCTTCGGAAGACACGATGAAGCAATTATCGATCCCTGCAGTGATTGCGGAATCTAGGTAAAATGATCCTAAAAGGATATCCAAAACAGTGGAAACTGCATGATACGTGATGTTATTATTATTATTATATCATCGCTTCGCTCCTCGGCTTTCGGGAGACCTTCCCTCTTGGCTCTTATACAATTTTATGACACGACATAATACGTAATCCGATCTTTATGCTTGTTATGTATCGCGTTGATTAATTTTACTAATTTTTATACGGTGAATTGTGGGTCCGATACATCTGGGAAAACATTTGACTACGTCTATATGATTTTGAGAAACGATTACTTCTCACGGAGTGTACAGTCCCTACTCACTTTATTAGACTCACCTGAAGAATTGTTGCTTTTTGAAATCCTATAAGGAATTCAACGCTGTTTTCAACCTATGGGGTAATGATTTCGTACTACAAGGTTGCCTTATGGGTTGCCTATCCAAATGTAAAATTTTCTTGCAAGAGCAAAAAATCCCCCTTTTACCATGGCCCGGCAATTCACCGGACATGAATCCGATTGAAAATGTCTGAGAGTACCTGACAAGAGAACTGGCCAAAGAAAATATAACAACAAAGACCAAGTTGATAGAGAGAATAATCTATCACTGGCAGCATAACGTTGCATTAAAAGAAATTGCACAAACTTGCATAGATAGCATGCCCAGAAGAGTTGTGGCTTTAAGAACAGCTAAGGGCGGATTAACAAAATATTAGTGTTTTAAGAATTATATTGATCTATTTGTGTTTGTATCCATTGTTTTTGTAAAATAAATATATGGAAAATTCATTGGTCATCATTAAGTGATATTTGCATAAGGCTACTATACCCATTTTCGTGGTAAAACTAAAAATATCATAATTATAGAAGTGAGTCTAATAAAGTGAGCAGGGACTGTAGGTAATTATATTGTATAATGTGCGTATGGTGAATTGAAAAATGATACGTTAAATATTATCATGGTGAAGTATGCTTTGGGAGAAAGTCTGGAGACTCGTTTATTTAATCCTTCGCACTCGAGTGGTGACTCGGTGGTGCCACGAAATTTGTTGCATTATTAAATTTGTTTTGGATAAATTACTAAACGCGTTTAATATTTTAAGAAACTGCTGAAAGTATTAATAAATTAATTAGAATAGCTCCGAGTGCAAAGGGTTCCGATGCCCACACTTCGAAACCAAGGAACGCAGGTATGTGAACCGATTAAGAATCAAAACAAGAAGAAGAAGACGGTGAAATCCGGGCACAGGCGACGAGTTAATTCGTCTCCGGTTAACGGGTTAAGAAAGTCGACGCGGAGCACGTCGGATAATTAGCACGATAATCGAATCGCGGTTCGCTTTAGCGCCGCGTCGCGTTTAACGGGTCCGCTTCAACAGGTCCCGCGAGTTTGCTCTATTCATCCGCGGAACGAAGTCAAAGTAAACGGATTCGCGAGCGAGCGGATTTACCCTTCTAGAACTGGTAGAATTCGGGACGAAGGTAGGGAGCGAAGTTGGCAGCGCGGGTTTTCAGCTGTCCGTTCGATATCTCAGCGGATTATTGACAAACGATCGAATTCCACAGTGTTTCGCGTGCGCCTAAACGAAATCGTTCCGCGGAGAGGTTGCCTTCCGCGCGCAGTTCCTGGTTCTATCTCTCGTCTCGGCCTGGAATTCCATGGTCATGAGCTCGGTCTCGCGCGCAACAGCCACAGCCAGGGTCCGGTGAACCGTGGGAAAACGAAGACCCTCCGCGACGAGCTTACGAAAACGATCGGAGCCGCTGTCTCTCGCTCGCGACACGCGATAACGACGATTCTAGACGTTGGTGACTCGTCACTGTGATCTTTTGCCTTGCTTCTCGCCGAAAATCTGCTAGATTAGTGATGGGAAATCCGTTTTCAACACTGGGTCCATGAGAAAAGTCACAATAACTCATTTCAGGCACAACATCTAATAAATAAATCTCCAACGAGGTAGATGAAAGATTTGATTTTAAAATCGAGCTACAATTGAATCAGTGTGAGAGCCATGAATTAATTTGTGCGGCTGTCTCTTGCTCGCGACACGCGATAACGACGATTTGAAACATTGGTGACTCGTCATTTCGAGTTGGGCGATGGGAAGTCCTTTTTCAACACTGGGTCCATGAGAAAAGTCAAAATAACTCATTGCAGGCACAACATCTAATAAATAAATCTCCAACGAAGTAGATGAAAGACTTGATTTTATAATCAAGCCTGAATTAATTCATTGTGAGGGCCACGAATTAATTTGTACGGCTGTCTTTGTTGGTTAGTTTAGTTGTTAGAAATAGAACAATTCGCGATTTCGGAGATACGCTGTGCCAGTTTCCCTGGCTCGTGCGAAACGATAGAAGGGACGCCATCCAACGGCGAGCACGAAAACTCGGAGCATCGTCTGTTCTACCGTGATAAGCGACGGTTTTAGTCGCAAGGGTTGGTCCTTCGAGTCCTGACCAACCCTTGCAGCGACTCCACCTTGGTTCCTACGTGTTCCGCATCCGCGACGCATCCTTGCGATTATAGATCGACCTTTCCGAATCTCGTTCGTGGATTCCCGTTGCGCCTTGACCGTAGAAACAATTTGCGAGATTTAAGCTTCTGCGACATAGAACCTGTATATGTAGTACCATGATTGAGCACAAAAAGCTATTGCCAGTCTCACATCGCAGTGGCACTTATTGCATGGAAAAGTCCATTTCAGAAAATTTGTACCACGCGTCGTTCAATTCAATTATGCTCGACGATGACAATGATCTTACGGTACCCCGGCTCGCGAGGGTCGTCCCGACATCTCTTTCCCGTTGATTTATAGGATCGAGCGTTTCGCGCCATTTATCTCGTGGAAATTAGAGTAGAATGCCGGGTGGCGAGTCGTGGGCGATCGACCTAAGGGCTTAACGAGATCGATGCGCGGGCGAGGGTGTGCGGGGGAGGGCCTGGAGAGCGGCAAGCTGCGAGGCCAATAACGCGCGCGAGTTTATTAGCGACGATAGGCAGGCACTTAGGGGGTCCCGGCTCTCTTAAGTATTTACCCACGCCCAAAGGGCACCGTGGTGCACGCGGTGGTCTCTCCGGAGGCGGGGGGAGTTTCGACGGGGGTCCGGGGACCTGCTAAAAGACCGCGAAGGGGCCAGGGGGTAGAGAACGGAAGGAGAACGAAAGGGGCCTCTCCGCTCGGAGATGAGTAAAGAAGACGAACGCGTGCGAACGTCGAGAGAGAACGGACGGTGGAGGAAACGGGACGAAAAAAGGAACACCTAAAGAGAAAGAGCGACAGAAAGGGGCAAAGGGGAAGAGGGAGCGGGGTCGTAGGGGGTGGTGGGAGCAGTGAGAAAGATTCAAATATGGCGTGAGGCGGCGGAGGAATGTGGTTGTTATATACTAGCGAGACATTTGTTTTGGTCGGTTTGCCCATGGCCGTTGGACTATTGTCGGTGTGCTTGTTTCCCTTCCTCTTCCACCGCTTTGTTCCGCGTCGCTCCCTCTCCCTTCCTCTCGCTCTCCACGCTCTCTCCCTTCGTCTTCCTCGATCTCTCCCACCACGTACACACTCTCGATACTCCCTCTCTCGGGCTCGAGGATCTACGTTTCTCGTGGAAGAGAGCAGCAAAGCACACCAGCGCTTATTACGACGTTATCCCACACACGTGTCTCTCCCTCCGTCTCTCCCTCTCTCTCTTTCTCTTTCCCCCTCATTCCCCCGATTCTCTGTCTTTCGGCGTAGTGTACGTGTTGCCGCGAAAGGGAACCTGCGTGCTCCCGGTTCCCGCCGTTTCTCGGATCCATGGATCATTGTACACGCCTGGACACGACCGATCCACCTTCGTTATCCCCTCTGTATATACCAGTACGAGTACGAAGACGAGTACGAGTCCTCGACCGGATCGATCTTATACAGGCGAACACACACCGCCTGAATCCCTGAACCTGGTTTTCCCTACTCTCTATGGATTTCGAACTCTCTCTCCCTCTCTCTCTTTCTCTCTCTTCCTCTCTCTATCTCTCGAGTTGCCCTTTTTGTGGATCGAAGATAAATCGGTCCAACGACGACGACAAAGCGGCTGGAAATCGCCGGATTTGCATCCGCGGGACCGGTCAAACTATCGAATTTCTGTGCAGTCGCCGAACCTCCTGGGGTTCATTCGGCAAACATTTTTAGCCGGATAAAAATCGCGGAGATTGGTTGAACGATCGCTGCTGGAAACTGACTGAACTCTCGATGTTCGCGACTCGGAGAGATCTACGCGGAATCCTTGATTTCGGGGATGAATCGCGACAAATGGAAGAGTTTCATTTACTCTTATGTCGGCAACAGAATTTAACAATTTTTCGTGTAATTCTAAGAACAGTATAAAATCGATCTCTTCGTGTCCATTCTTTGTTACTTCAATTCATAATTTCGAGATAAAGGTCTAGGCGAGGAATCTTGAGATTATTTTAGATGTGGATTCTGCAGTTCCCACCGGAGCCGAATAAAACTGTGTTTTTGCTTCGTTTCTCCTAAACAATATTCCCCAGCGCATAATTTTTTCCTCAGCGCCCATCGAACCGAGACAAAACGAAGATCCCGAGCAAACCGGACGGAAGCCGCCACGCCTGGAGATCCGTGGTCGTCTGATAGCGACGTTTCTGATATCTTCTGACATTCTTTCCCGAGCTGCGCGAACAGACAGAGAAGAGACGATGACGAGGCGGAGAAGAGAGGAGAGGAGAGGAGAGAGAAGTAGCTAGTCGCGGCAGAGCGTTTCATATCGCACCTCGGTGTTACGCGAGACAAAACGAGGCTTCGCCGCGTCGTGTCCCAGTTTATCGCGTCGCTGCGAGCTTGGGCTGACGGACGCGGCCTCAGCTTCTGGCTGGTGGCTCGCCGAGAAGAGAAAAATCACTTCGCGAATCACGGGGACGACGGAGCTTGCCTCTTCCTCAAGAGATCCTCGAAATCTATACCGAAACGTTTCAATTATGTGCGTTCGTAACGAACCTGCAGAGAATGTCTCTCCTCGGTGTATTTCTAACACTAGAACTACCGGATAAGTCAAAATGACTTGCTCCTGATTTGTTTTTTTAGAAATATTAAAACTATAAACGTTTCTCTGAGAAATTTTTTTAGTGAACTTCTCTATTGAAGTACATATTTAAAAAAACTGGTATGAAATCTAATTATAAGGCAATGTATGCCAATTGCGTTTAGTGCTCGGTAGTTCTAATGTTAATGAAGCAATATAATAAATAGAACACAGTATCATTTGCTCGTTAAGCGATAACAAAGTGGTCCGAGTCATACATTTCTTGTTTTATGAAAAACGATATTAACACTAAATGAGTTCCATATAATGTTGAAATAACAAGCACTATCTAACAAGTTCATTTTTGAAAATATCGTAAAAACTACATTGAATTAATTTAGCTTAAAATCATGTGATGTGAAATAATTGATAAACTTATTCATTTGAAATTCTGATTTACACCACTTTCATAATTACGGGCACAATTCGTGTACATCCATTGCCAATAAGATTACGATCAACGATGGGAAGTGTTAACACCTCGTCTCGGATCCCTCAAATAGTTCTTTGCTGAACTTTCATCGGTGTACCACGCAGATTCGTCTTGAACAAGACCGTTCGCGGTTACGCTTCCGACAAAACGATAAAGACAAGACCCTAACCCAAAGAGTTAGAGAGAAAGAGAGAGAAAAAAGATCGCTGGCAGAGGCCGAAGACGTTTGGAAATCGATTCTACTCGACACGGATCCCGGGTGGTCTTTTTCGTGCGCCTTGACACCGATGCTATGGAAATCTCGTCGCGCAACCGTGAGATCCGTCCCCGCGATAAAACACCGTCCGGAATCAAATAACGGTTCCGTTCCCGTCCCCATGGGCCCCTGACGAAGAGAGGACCTCTCTATCTATGGCTCTTCGTGTACCCCCCTCTTCGTCAGGGAAATTGCATTTCGAACAGCGTTCCTATTCTATTCTCTCGTTTTTCTCTGTCCGACGCGGAAGGATATTAATAACGGGGAAAGGAGCGGCGAGTTATCGGTAATCGATAAGCAAATGGGCTAATACGAGTCGCGAAACGGACTTGGAACCGAGAGACGAACCCCTTGAGTTAGCTCTGCGTAAACCAGCGATTTCCTGGACGCCGACAGACACGTTTCATTCATCGTTTGCGGATCGACGCAGCGTGGGATGATGGCTTCTCCGCGTCTTCGTGTAAGAGGATCGAATGATTGTCGATGGAACGTGCGTTATCAGCGGGACGGAGAGATCTCTGTGTACGGTAGAGATTGTCTGCATTGGCTGCGAGAAGCTGGAGTCGGAGAAAAATGTGTTTCCTCTCGCAACAATTTCGACGAGTTACGGGGAACCGTGTTTGATCATTCTCTTTGTGTACTCACTTGGCTATAAATGTATGGAATCCACAGTCTAATAAAATTCATCTAGTTTTGGTGCAAGGATAACGAAGCCGAATGAAAGTTGTGTACAATAATCAAGACATCAATGGAACAAGTGAAAATGATATTTTATGTGAAAGAAATATTTCGTGCATCGATGTGCATCGAGGTGAATCCAGATTTTCGGGAAGTTTCGTAAGGAGACAGCGGAGATAGCGCGCGACCAGGAAAAGCCGGATGCTCATGGCTCGTCACCTCTCGGAGAAGGAAATCGCTCGTGCACCGAGAACACCTAAGCGACCAGCGCAGCTTCTCTATTTCACTCCGTCTGTTGGCGCGTGTGCGACCAAATCGAGCGGACTCGCATCAGTTCGAGCGCATTCTGTCGCGCAATAATAGACGACGCGGATCGCTTTGTTTACCCGCGGCTGTCGCGAAAACTGACCGCATCAGCTTTGTCGCGTTTCAAACTTCAACCGCGCACTTTATTCGCAAATTATCGGCAAAAGTCAATCGACTGCTTCCCGGTATTCTTAATTTTTATGCAAATGCGAACTGTCCAACTGCGAGTTATCCAAGCTGGGTATTTTTTCTGTGTCCGCCACGAGTCACCTTCCATCAGATAAATGATGTTGTGAAATGGGTTCGATCGTTTTTATACTCCAGGTACCGAAGGATTGTTCTGAAAATGTCATTCGGCCTTCCGGCTGCCGAAACAGCGATCGTCGCATAACTCCTGGGACTGGCACGGTTCGATCAGCTAACAATAAGTCGTTCAGCAAAGGGGTTAATCGATGCTCCATAAATGGTACTCCAAGCACTTAGAAAATTGTTCCGAAAATGTCATTGGGTCTTCCGGCTGCCGAAACAGCGATCGTCGCATAATCGTCGATCGACTGGCCCGGCTCGATCAGATAAGTCGTTCGGCAAAGGGGTTAATCGATGGTCCGAGAACCGTCGGAACCCATTCGTAGCCAATAAAACAGGAGTGAACGACCCCGTGGACGACCTATAAAGGATTAGGACTGAACGCGTGGGTTTCCCATCCGAATTTCCAGGGTTTCCTCGAGGAGGGGATGGTAATTGTTGGTTCTGGTGGAAGATGGAGGCGGATTGGGATCAAACGGGAGCCCAATCGAGCTTGAAACCGAGGCTATCGGGTTGCAGCCGACCGTTTGGAGGCCTTGCCTCCGAAACTACGTCGTTCCATCGTGACAGTCACAGTCTCGGCCTCAGCCTTTTCCCAGTGACGTCTGATCGACGCGACGTTGGCGCTGACGACGCTTCTCTGTTTACGTGCGGGCCAGGCCTCGCTTCGTTCAGCTCAGCTCCGCTCTGCTCAACTCCGCTCCACGCGGCCACGCGATCGCGTTCAGCCTTGGCACATATAACGACGTGGCCGTTCAGTGCGAGAGCTCTAGCCCGAAACACGGACTACATGGCCCTGTTTTCGAAGGGCGACGAATCGAGAGAAATTCAGAGCCGAAGGGCACACACCCTCCCCCGAAGCCCTAATCCCTTTTCCGTCTCTCCTGCTCGACCACTCGCCCGTGAATCGCGGCTCGAGCCCCATTAGTCCTCGTCGAATCACAGTATGCGCTATGTATGTAGGCCGCGTCCGCTCTCCTCAGAGAATTAGACGGACGAATCGGCTCGGTGCATTCTAATTTTCATAGTTTCCTGGCCGAGTTTCGCAGGTGTCGAGACGTTTTTTGGGATCAACTCTCGCTTCGAGTTGAGGAAAGTTGCATGGCTATTTTTTAAATGATCATGAAAAATGAACAGGTCGAATATGCACTTGAATAAAGAAGTATACCAAAAAGTTCCTCGAAAAATATTTCTACAACATCACGTTGTAGTGTTACCATTACGAATGGCATATTTATCGTTCGTGCAATTTGCAATACAAAGAATTCGTTCCCGAATTCGCATTACGTATTTATGAACATTCCTTTGACGACGTGTAATCGATTAAACGGAAATATTTGTGCTCGCGAAGTATTAAACGTATTTGCGAAAGGGTGGCATTCGTTGCGTGGCAATCGTCTAAGCACAAAGGAACGTCTCGTTAAAATTTCATTACGATTGTGTGCAGCACTGTGTTCGTAACGCGACGACGCGACGCGACGTTGAGAATTTCCCGTCGAGCGTACAAGTATCTCTCTTCGCAATTGCAGCATTGTCGTGTACGCTCCTCGCGGCAGAGAGGATCAACGACATGACAAATATCCCTCGAGGAAATTGATCAAGATTCACACCGATTCACGCTTCCGAGGGTTAAAACTCATTTCGAAAGCTGCGTTTCGTCCGAGGATGATTGCGTTAAACGAGCCGCGATGTAACGCGTTCCTCGTAACGAAATTAGGCTCGCGTAACCGCGGAGACAGGAACACGTAACGCGAATCCACGGTCGGAACGCTATTAAACTGCGCTCCCACGTGCGCAACCTGCTGCGCGGAATGCGCTCCACTCGATTTCGCAGATCATTCGGCCTGCAAATATTGGGTCGTGTAACACGAAATGTCATGTGTCGTTTGCAATCTGATCCTTCGAATGGTATTTCGATTGGACGTTGAAAAGTTGCGTATCGCCTTCCATATCGCTTGACCCTTCTGGAACGAGGCTCACCTCGCAGCCTTTTCGTTGTCGATGGTACTAAAATTGACTTTTATTTAGAAAATAGATGCATGAATGGTAACACACGAAATACAGTAGAACTTTGATTGTCCGTGCTAATTAGTGGAACATGATTGTTCGGATAATACAACAATTACATAGTTTCAGTGCTGAACTTAATCCTTAATGAAGTGTGCAGTAAATCGCGCAGCGTATGGGTTGGTTTAACTCAAACTAATTCTTCGTGGAAAGTAGTCCAGGGACCCTAACTGTCATAACCAAAAAGAAATAAATCGTGTGCGTAGAGTCCACGTGCGACAGTGCACTAATAATATTAGTATGCATATTATTAGTGCAACGGTTCTTTTGTGATGAATGCGAAATTGTCATAAATAAATAAATTATTATTAGTATGCATAGTATTATAGCAACCGTTCTTTCGTGATGAAAGCGAAATTGTCATAAATAAAATTATTAGTATGCATATTATTAGTGCAACGGTTCTTTCGTGATGAATGCAAAATTATCATAAAAAGAAAATCTCTCATCGATAACTGCTTTGAGCAATCGAAACAGTTTTTCTTCATCGATGACAGTTATCGAAGAGGATCCAATTTTTTGGACACTAATAACGTTACTTGTAACCAAAAAGTATAAAAATCGATATTTTTTAATAATTTTGTTCTTCGAATTTTTTTCTTCATAATTTGTGTAGATTATCTTAAATTTTAATAATTTTGAAAATTTTAGAATAACTATTGTTTTTAGTCCTTGAAGTAGTCAGACGATAAAGAATTCGAATATCATAGACCAGGATAATCGAGGTTCTACTGTATAATTTTACACAAACATTATAGCATACGAAAGCAGCAATTGGATTGGGTTGTTGCCTTCTCTCGGTATCCATCTAAGCACCTTGGTTGTACAATAAGTGCGAGTCAGTTGTCTCGATGTACACTTTATTACACAATGTCACAATGACTCGTGAATTCAAGATGTCTATGGTCGGAATAGGTAGTTCGTCTCGTGTTTGCGCTGTCTAATTCTTCGTCGTCACCTCGGTTTGTTCGTGATTGGTTAAGAGCGGATTTGAGTGGGGAAATGCAGCGTTTGGTAATTGGATGTGCCGGGAAACTGTCGGAAAATTCTTTGTCGTATTGTCTTCGGTTGCCAATGGTGTGATTTATAGGCATACCGCCGCTCGTCGTTTCGGTGGGTCTGTCGCACGTGTTGTCCATCTGTCGGGGTCGAAATTGTCGGAGAACGGTGGTTGTAAACTAGTATAATCGGACAGTTGGCAGCCGATCTTTGTGTGCATTTTGCCTGTTAAAACTTTCTTTCCAGGTATGTTGTCTAATCCGCTGGAGGAACGATGAGGTACGTTTGACCTGCGGTGTTGCCGTCAGAAAATTGTGCGTTGTAAGAAAAACCGACGGTGGCCAGCAGCCGTTTGTGTGTCGCGGTCAGTTTAATATTTTTTCACGAACTCGATTTTTCTTTCCTGATGTCACTGTCACGGGTTGGGGAATATCGATCGCGCAGCGTTAAAAGCGGAGAACTCGTGGCGCAAATTTTAGAAGACGATCGAACGGTTCGGCAAAGGGGGGCGCGAGTGAGAAATTGAAGTATTCGTTACGAGGGGATGGCGAATGTCAGTCACCCCAAAGAGAGGCACCCTGAAAGTCAGGCTACGTGGCCGGAGGGGTGAGAGCAGGGTGTCGTAACGGCAGGAGTAAGGACCTCGGTGGCGCCAGTGTTAATTCCCTGGGAACGTACCTATTGCGACGAAAGCCCTTCTGACGGGACCTGATAGTTCGGAAAAGGGGGGCGGACTATACCGGGAAGAAACGTTCCCGAACGAACGAAGATATTCCTCGTAACACTTTTGTGAAATGACCTGCCTCGGTGCAGACGCGTATCTGGCGACCGGCGATTTGAAAATCAAATTTGTATCGAGCCATTGGTCCTTCAAGAAAATGTACAAATTGTTCTTCCACGTCCCTTGAACTGGTGAGTTAGGGGAGAACATTGTTACAATATTTCTCTCGTAATAAAATTCTCTTCTGTTGAATACAGCGTTTTCTCCGTAGCGGCCGACTAGCCACACCTTCTGCGCCGCCTTCTACCCCCACCAACCGGCGACGCGACCAACTGTGAGACGTCGGAGACAGCTTCCACTGTTCTCCAGCATCTCAGTCGCGCGACGTTAAGGAGGTAACGACTGTAATATCACAATTTTACAAAAAGAAAGCGACTCCTCGGCCCAAATATTTTTCTGTATCTTTCCGACTCGTCAGCCTTCAGGTTAACAGCGGTTTGATGAATGGGCTAGACATTTTTCTGTATCTTCGGAGTAGTTCTACAGGGGCCTGTAGAAGAGGATCATGGTTGCGTCAGGCCGTGCGAACGGTTTTGGGACAACGCGTGTACACGCGAGGAATGCGCAGTGTTCCTTCCCATCGTGCCGGGTATACACACACGGCCGAATGAAATATAGTTCGTGGAAGGTACAGCCAGGCCACGCATACACATAGTCACAGTTTGCATACTTAACGTGGCCCGCCTCGAGCAACGGCTTCGACGGAAGAGCACCCATTCCCCACCACTGTTCCTGGCCTTTCTTTCTTCCTCTCTCTCTTTCTCCCTCTCGTTCGTTCCTTCTTTCTTTCAACGGCCCTACCTGCTCCTCTTCTTCTCCTCTCTCCCTTCCCTCGCTCTTTATTTCGCGCCCCCTTCGACGCCCCTCTTCCTTGCGCCCTGCGTGCCGCGACTCTAATCCAGGCTCCTTCTGGTTTCCTCAAAGTGCATCGGACCCACCTGCCGCATACTTGCGAGGCACCCTGTACTGCCGCCGCTGCTGGCTGTTGCCTCTGTATGTTGGTTGATCGTGTGCTCGCAGTCTGCCCGCCTGAAAAAATCCCCTTCGCGCAACAAGCCGGTTCACTAACACCCCTTCGACTGGCTTACCCATGTGTCAATAACCGGGCACCCGGATAATCACTTAACTTACAGTTTTATTTACCGAAGCTCGTTGATAATTTATTTTTACGTTCTACACTCCAGACAATCTATCTTCGTCTCGTTACATCTTCAGTAGAATTTATTTTTAATTCTGTCTCGCTCTTCACGCGGTTTCATAGCGCAACACGTTCATCCCTGCGTCGAGAACAGAACCTGTCCAGTCGCTTACAACTTCGAATTCTGTCTACTAGAACTCGTCGATATTTTATTTTTAGTATGTTTTACCTCTTGCATCATTAACCTTCGTTATTTTTTATATTTATTTTTGTTTAACTCTTTGGAGAATGTGATGGAGGAAATAAAAATTGTTAACCATCGAGGGTCGTTTCCTTTACACAAGCGTCATTTAGTATACGTTTCGAGTATCGACTGAACGAGCAGCGAAATTTGTAATTCAAACGATTCCGGGCTAGTGAATTTTCCTTGGCGACCAGCCTGCAACCTGCACGGATGCGCCCGAGCGCATTTCCCGCTTGTTTCCATTAAAAAATCAATTTCCCTCGTTCGGCTCGATAAGCAACGGTAGGTCTGCGGATAAAAAATTCAATGATAGGATAAGCTCCGCCTATGGACGTCGATTTGATAGACAGCCTGCTAAAGAGCAGAAATTTCTCGAATATTGGAGTGAACGACCGGGACACATGATATTAGAATATTTCAAGAAATACTGTGCAGCATCTCTTTCTCTCTCGCTCTTTCCCCGTGTCCCATCCATTTTCATTTAATAAGTTTGCCTGCAGGACGAGTGATCGCAGGTGACGTGAAACGATTGGACGGTGAAACGGATCAAAAAGATGATTAATAAGGAAAAATTAGGCAGAACAAGTGAATCTTGCATTTGGATTTCTGTGGAAAAATGAAACTAGGAGTTCGTTTATTGAATGGAACGAAATTTCAGAGGATTTCAGAAGGTTTTCGACTCGCAGCGAACACATCGTTGATTAATATCCACGCTGCGCTCGGTTTTCGCCCGATTAAGACGGCATTCCAGGCAAAATTGCCGGTTACTGGGATCGGAAAGAATGCGGATAACCGTCGACCGGTTTACCCGATCGATGATAAGTGCGGCGACACTTGGTTTCTCCATTTCCGAGCAGTGTGACGAAGGCCCGTTCGCAACAAAGTTGCGTGTCGCTCGGGCCGGTTAATTGCAATCGTTTGATCCCGAACTAGTAAAAGGGGGAGCGACGCAATCAAACAGAGAATTTGTGGACAGAGAACTTCTGGGCAATCCTCACGTAAAACCGCGGCTTGAAGTTATGATATCGGTTTCGATCTTCGAAATAGTTATGAAGGATCAAAATGTTGGTTGATATCGGTGTCGATTAGTCTTATAGTTATTTTTTCGGTCCTATATCGGTCCTCATATCGGTTCTAAGTTCTAAGTTCCAAGTTACAGAAAATAACAATTACAAATACAATCACAATCTGTCATATTTCATAAATGCAAAAATATCTATTTAAATCAGGGCTTGAAACGGGCCCGAAAATAACTGTTTGAAACTGTTTCATTTCGGGCTTGATCGAAACAGTTATGAAGGACCGAAATTTTGGTTGATATCGGTTTCGATTACGGTCCTTCGTACATGGATATCGGTCCTAGCATAACGGTCTAGGACCGATATTTTGTCGGTCCTATATAGGTCTTCATATCGGTTCCAATACTTTGTTGCTCGGCCGGTGCTTTAGGCACAGCGACTTCTAAGGGTCGGCCGATGCTTTGTAATCGGTGGCAAAGAGACCGACACCTTATTGTCGATTGCCGACGCGACTGTTGACTCGACTTCATCGGTGACGTTTTTGCGGGGATACCAATCAGAATGATTTCTGGTAAAACAAAACACATCCTCTTGAACACAAGACTCACCACTCTGCAAGCGAAAACCAAGAGCCTAGCTACATAACGAAAATTAAAATTACAATAAAAAAAGTAAAAGTAAAAACTAAAAATTGCTATGAACTATGTCCCTTTCTTTTCCATACGCCTTTCCATACTCCTTCTTTGCATCGCAAATTTTGATCGTTCATTATTTTTTCTATGATTTTCTATGATTCTATCATTGAAACAATTGGCTTGTAATAGCTAAAATATGATATAAATATTCTTGATTCAATTTTGTCTAAATGTCTTGCAAATACTGCATCGAGAGTTGTTCCTGATCTTGTTGTCGCTTCATTAGGATTATTTACCATTTCCAATTTTAATTTACTTCTAAACATTACTAGGATATGCAAGAAGTTTCGCGTATGTTTTTTTTTAAATTCAAAAGACTACATACGTCATGTGGTTGGGCACACCCAACCACGCTTTTGGGTTGAGCCTTTTGAAAATTTCTTTATTTTTGCGGTAGGATGGACCGTTCCCGAGATACAGCCATTTTTTATTTACGACTAGCTCGGCTAACCATCCCCACCACTTCCGTTACGCATATTCGTGTCGTGAATTAGGCCTACACCCTGCCAAAAGAAGTTTCACTTCAAAAATAGTTAATAATGTATACATTTATTGTTATAATAAAACAACTTTCAATTATGACCAAAATATAACCGTTTTTAATGTTAGTAGTTATTTTCGGACCCGTTTCAAGCCCTGATTGCTATAATTTGAAACTTAGAATTTAGATCCGATATGAGGACGGATATAGGACCGAAAAAATAACAGTCCTAGACCTTTATGCTAGGACCGATATCCATGTACGAAGGACCGTAATCGAAACCGATATCAACCAAAATTTCGGGCCTTCATAACAGTTATTCAGAATATCGGTCCTTCATAACTGTTTCAAGGACCGAAACCGATATCATAACTGTTTTCAAGCCCTGATTTAAATATCTATTTTTACATTTACTTTTTGAGTGCAATTTCAATTTTCATTATCTAACTTGGACATGTTGGCACTACGAAGTCTTGTGTTCAAGAGAATATTTTCTTTTACCAAAGATAATTTTAATTGGTGTCCGCGTAAACGCGTCACCGACGTCGTCGAGTCAACGGTCGCTAATCGGTGCCTAATCGACAAAGTATCGACTATCCTGACTCTCTAGCAAGAGGATATTAGAACCGATATGAGGACCGAAAAAAATAACGGTCCGAGAACCGATACGATGATCGATATGTACGAAGGACTTCATAACTGTTTCGATCAACCCGGAAATGTAACAGTTTCAAACAATTATTTTCGGGCCCGTTTCAAGCCTTGCCTAAAACCTCCTGTTGGCAATAAATTCTGGCGCAAGAGGTTAATGCACTGTCTAGAAGGTCGCGTGACAACCCTTCTGTCGAGATCCCGAAGGCCCTAAAACGGGGACCAGTCCCCGAAATCGCGATCGATCGCTGGGAAAACCGAGGACAGTAGCTCGCCGGCGAATGGTGTTCGTTCACTTTGTTAGTGGATCGAATTGCGGCAACGAGCGACTGCCGAGAAAGCAGCCGGGCCCCATTTGCATCGGGCCCCCTGTAACTCGCGTTCCCACCGCCGCCGTTTCGCTGAAACTCCTTTAACCGGCTTATTATGTCTACCTAGCCGTTCTTACCACTCTCTGTTCTAGAAATGCCAAAATTTCGAGCACCTTCGTCTCGATTTCGATGAAAATACCGAATGAAATTCAGTTTATTTAATCGCACGTTTCCGGTTTCACGCAATTATCGGGCGTGCTTTTACCGCGAGGAATCAAATGACATCAATTTTCCCTCGACAATCGAGTGGAAACGAGTTTATCCATTCAAATTTATGCTGATAATTGCTTGACGTGTACCTGATTGTGAAGACAATTCAATGTCTCTGTTGTATCTCCATTTATCAATTCCATAAAAATGAATATTGAGGACAGGTTGATCGAGTTGTTGCATTTTTCATGTTCGTGTCGCAAGACCGTTTGAAAACTGATTCAAAGCGGTGCAGCAAGGGTAATGATCAATTGACCTTTTGAAAATACAAATTGTTCGGTCTCAAGTAGACCGAACGTGAGAATTAGACACGGTCGGCTGCAATAGTGATCGGGTGGGCAATCTTATGTTAGCCAAACAAGCACTTGTAATTTCCCATATCTTTCTCACACAAACCCATTCCGACGACCAAAACGCACCAATTAGAATTCATCTAGTCACCCCATACAGTTCACAACCAGCCAATAGAAAAGGATCCGAGCCGAAGTAATATTTTAAAAGTGTTATCTTCCACAATTCGGACTTTATTTAAACCTTAGCACTCGGATGGTGACTCTGAGGCACCGCTAAAAATTGCTGTATCATTATTCAAAATATTGTTTCCATTATTAGATATTAGGTTGGATAGAAAGTTATGGCGGTTTTTGTTATTTTGATTTTAAATGGTCTATTTTCGATTAAGTTGGTGTTACATTGCATTGACTTTGTATATAATTTTAAAGTGCATTTTTCGCTCTATCAGAATGTGATATTAATTTTACTTGCAAGTTAGTTTTTCCCATTTCTCAGGGTGTTGAAAACAACATGGACAAGAAGCAGATTCGAACAATTTTCGTATTCCAGTTCAAACTAGGTCGAAAAGCTATCGAAATTGCTCGCGATATCAACGAGGCGTTTGGCCCTGGGAACACTAACGAACGCACTGCACAAAGGTGGTTTAAAAAATTTCGAAGCGGTGACGAGAGCCTTGAAGACGATGAGCGCAGTGGTCGGCCATCAGATGTTGACAACAATGACCTGATGGCCCTAGTTGAAGCCAATCCTCTCGGAAGCTTGCTTCTGAATTGGGCGTAATTCATACAACAATTTATAACCATCTACAGAAAATTGGAAAAACAAAAAATCTTGATAAATGGGTGCCGCACGAATTAAACGAACATCAACAAAATCGTCGTTTTGAAGTGTCGTCTGCCCTTCTCTTGCGCAATAAAAAAGATCCATTTCTCAGACGAATTGTAACGTGCGATGAAAAATGAATACTTTATGACAATAGGAAACGATCGGCTCAGTGGCTGGACCACGACGAAGATCTAAAAACACTTCTCAAAGCTACAGTTGCACCAAAAGAAGGTTATGGTGACAGTTTGATGCTCTGTGGCCGGTTTGATTCATCACAGCTTCTTGAATCCTGGTGAAACCATTACAGCTGAAAAGTACTGCCATCAACTCGACAAAATACACGAAAAACTTCAACGTTTGTGTCCAGCACTGGTCAACAGAAATGGTCATATCCTTCTCCACGGCAACGCCCGGCCACACGTCGCCCAACCGACCCTTCAAAAGTTGAACGAATTGGGCTATGAAACTCTACCTCATTCATCATATGTACTCGCCAGATCTCTCCCCCACCGATTACCACTTTTTTAAGCACCTCGACAACTTCTTGCGTGAGAAATGCTTAAAATCTCAGAGAGATGCTGAAACGGCATTCAACGAATTTGTCGCCTCCAGGACTCCAGAATTTTATTCAACCGGAATAACAAAACTTGTTTCTCGTTGGCAAAAGTGCATTGATTGCAATAGCCTTTACTTTGATTAATAAAGTTTTGTTTGAGCTGAGATATGTGCATTTGAATTTAATAGTTAAAAACCGCCAGAACTTTCTTTCCAACGTAATATATCGTTATCTGATCGATTACTAAACGTTTAGGTACTGTACGAAGTATTATAACAATTTTATATCCATAAAATTTCAAAAATCATAGGCAATGGAAATATTCTAGATCGGAAAAAATTCTGCCATAATCCTCGTGAATGCAAGATGGTGTGTAGCGATATGGATGTTGTTGCAGAAGAAAACGAGAAGCGCCTTCTTTATTGCAATGAAAACCGTGCAAAGTTAAAGTACATTCAATCTTCTCGCTTCTGTAAGGCGTTTCGCTTTTATGTATGTATGTGGTTTGCGTTCGGTAGGTTCAGCGTTAAAGGATTGAATGGAGGCGTACAAAATTGTACGGGCTGTTAAAAAGAACTGCGTCTACTGTGCATATGGGTTAAACGTTCGCGACAGGAGGCCGCAGGGCCAGCAACAAGTAAACTGCAACCGATCGGCGTGCAACCGCATGGACCCGTTCTGCTCGGACCTGCAGCGGCGCAGATTTTACGAGAGTGGCACGACACTGCGGTCAAAAACTACCTTCTATACGGTGTGTGTGACAAGTAGTAAGACAGGCGGACGCGTACAGTGCGATTATCGTTGCAGACAGTCGCCTCGAACAAAAGTTACACAACCCGTCGACCGATAAATCATAGATCCCGGCACGGCGCGGCGCATCGATCCCTCGTGGTCTACGCTCCTTCATAGAATGATAGCACGTGCGCGCTATATTTCATATCTCGAAGACTGCACAGCATTTCCGAATGTAACTCGCGGTGTCGTAATCACTCGCGTCATAACAATTATGATCAGCGGATTTTATGAATTAAATCGTGAAAGGTTAGCGATGGCAACAGACTAATAAGATTTTGGAATCCAATAAATTAGTCTATCCTAAAATGTTCATAAGAAAACGTACATAGTTTCTGAAACTACCTTCAATTAAAATTCAGGATGAAAGTTTACTGTCATATTCCGTGCATTTTGTCAAACATGAGTACCTCGCAAGCTGTTTGACTTTTTAGTATGATTTTTTTGCAACAACAATTTTTTTGAAACGATCGCAATTTGTCCTAGTCTTTTATGTTTAGCATTTATCAACGTTGATTCGAGTTTTAAGGAAAATGCCAAAAAGTTCTCACGTGAATTTTTTTACATTAATTGGTGGCATATTGAACTTTAATTTCACGTTGATTTAATTTGCACGTATTTGCACAAAATAGAGGAGATAGTAAAAATCGGTGGCTTTCCGCGTAGTCTTTCGAAGAAACTTGTTGCAATCATTTTTAATCATATGTGCCTTTTGATAGGTACTTATCCGTTCAACTTAGGAACTCAAAAGAAGTACCAAAAGGTACCTCTGAGATTTGTTTTGTCGATTCAACGATTCAACCATCCGGTCATTTTTTTTTCCACGTCCGCACACGAGTCACGAACGCAACATTCTATGTATCAAGCAACGGTAGGCATCACGCACGAGCTAATTTTATTTCGTGTCAGCACCGGCGAGAAAAATATGGTGAAAAACCGCTATTCTAATCCGACGCCAGCGGAACCGTATCAGCCGGATCGAACGGTGAAAATACACTTGCAAATCTTGATATACTGATACGCGGCACGATAAAGCAAAAACTACTTGCTCCATCTGGTTTCAACCAGTCAGAAATATCGATTGCTCTCGTCTTCGATAAAACTATATCAGTCAGCAGGGCCCGTGCGAATTTATGTATTATATACGCAAACGCGTCATTTTCGAAACTATAATTCCATAGCCCCGTCTCGCAAACAGGGAACCCGTTTCGTTTATTAAAAGTAATACATACCGGCAACAGTGTTTCGGCGCTTGAAACGTTTCATTTCATTCAGCGCGAGCCGCGTGGATGCATAAAATCCGCAGTCAGGACACTAACTTCTCCGCGAACGGACACAAAGCAATTACACCGGCCACGATTCATTCACGTTACCCTGACTCGATTTTATATAACCTGCTCCCGCGACGCAAAAATTCGATTTTCGCGAGAGCGAGCACGAATTCTAATGGAATATCGTACCGAACGGCTTTACTGAAGTCTGCTGTATTTTATGCGACCCGTGGGTCTCCGGCGACGCTGAGAGACACGTGGCGAACGATCATGCTATCTCAAATATTAAAGAATTTTTTCGAATGTCTACAAAATTTTTCGCACCACAAATTTGTGCAAATTCAATTGAACAGCTTCTGGAGGATATTATTGAAAAGCTAAATTGCCGATTCACGCAGAGAAAATAACAAACTTGAAGAGGTCTGGCTGGCAACATAGCGTTTCATTCAACCGGTCAGTTTAGGATCGCGCGTGGAGTTCGCGAAAAGATAAGAACGCGTTCGCGGAAAGATACGAGCATGAAGTCACGGGGAATCAGAGGAGCGAGCACGTGCAATCGCATGCGATGCACGTAATCAAAATAATCCGGACGAGATACCAATGATTTAACGGCGCACGTTCATCGCGAGAGACGAAGGGAGCGACGCGACGCGCGTACAACCGGAAATGCATCCGAGCGATGCCGATAGCGATGCCACGTTCGAGAGCTCTACGACAAAACATTGTCACGAGACGATCGCTATCGGGCATGGGAACCTTTTGGTAAACCGGATGCATAGACGTCGACGACCGCCACGGTCACCAGCCGGGCTACCATGTAAATCGACTCTAAATCCGTCGATGATTCCAGCCGGGGAATGCGAGAGCCCGTGCTAACGCCCCTTCCGAACCCCTTCGCTGATAGTCATCGCGAAACTGTCTATGCAAATCGGGATTCGCAGAGAGAAATTTGCTGGAACGTTCGTACTAACAGCTACCTATTACCGATTTCCGTAAATTCCCCATCTTCAAGCTGTTGTCATTTAATAAAAAACAATCGTGGTATCTTATACTACCTTATATCTTGTAAAGGAGAACTCGTACTCTAGTGAGAAAATCCTCAAACGATAGTTTTTCAAGTTTACTCAACAATTTGCATTGCGTTCGCACCATTCTATAGATTTTAGTATCGATCCTCCACCAGTTCTCTCCACGTGTTGAATAGTATTTTTGTGATTACATTTTCGGTAGTATCTTTTTCGAGGAAGGTAAGTGATTTTGAAATGTTTGAACATATCTGTAGTTTCAGTTTATTTATATTAATGTTTGCCAACTGTTGGTTTGGGCTGAAATTCATTTTCTCTTTGTCAGTAGCCAGTATTATCAGTCCACGTGGAGTTCCCAATATGGCACTACCAAGGGTTCCCTAATATGGGTATAGGTATTGAGATTCTTGGTGTGGGTGCCGAATATGGCGCTAGGTGTCATATTAGGGACTCAAGGTGTACCATATTAAGAACCCCTTTCGCTGGAACCTGCAAATGACAACACCACAAAGAAAAATATTTTTCCCAAGCTGTATTAATTTTTTAACAAATTTGACCCCAGAATCTTATAGGGAGGAAATGCATCTACAACTGGTAATTTTTTCTCGAAAAAGAGACCAAAAAATGACATCAACAAAAAGTGGTTCATATTTGGGCACATTACGCTACGACTTTCAACCATCCATCGCTAATTCTTGTAAGATCGGTTTTGCAAGTTTCGAAAATTCTACAAATTGAAATATCTGTGAAAACAGCAAAAAAATTTTCTCGAGATTGACTCTACCACAGATTCGAAGATTGAAGCTTCCTCTTTACAACGAGTCCTTAAAAATAGATGTACGACTTTTTTTAGCAGTTTTATGGAATAAACGATGAGCAACTTCGATGGTCGTGTGAACCAGTATGCGCACCTTTCATTCAAAGCTAAATAGAACGACTAAAAAAAGACGTACATCAATACTTGAGGTCTCTTTGGAAAGAGGAAGCTTCAATCTTCAAGTCTGTGGTGGATTGAATCACGAGGAAAATTATCCGGTGTTTTTACAATCGTTTCAATTTGTACAATTTTACATTGTAAACTATTCTGATATTTTTGACGTGGTGTCATTTTTTTAGAATTTCTAACAACTATTTAGATCACGAGTTCAGCATGTTTGCCAGAAGCATAGTTTATTTGACAGAAGCAGGGATAACTGTTGCCGATAAGAATGCGTAACCGTTCAACAGTATCTTTTCTGCTTTACATTAATATCTGATTACCCACGTCACGAAAAAAGTTTAAACTGACAGCTGCCATATCGTTCTCGAACAACATGTTAATTCAACTAAACCATAAAAACTAAACTGTGCCCTCATGCATTAAACAACGCGTCCGAGTGTGCAAAAACACAGGAAAACAATGACCACGTATTGGATCGCTGAAACGATATTTTCCTTAACAGGCTATTTATTAAAAGGTCTGGAAATTCCTATTCAGGAAAATATTACGGATTTGCAGGAAAACCTGGAGACCTGGATGGAAAAACCAGTAAAATTTTCCTCGTTGGAGATGTAAATAATGTTGGAAATCTGGACTTATCTGGTTCTCGCAACGAGGTCTCCATTTTTACTACGAGATATCTGTTACAGGAAAATATTTATCTTTACGCATAAGTTCCACTCAAACCGAAACGTTTAACTTCAAGAATATTATTTTTATCTGTTTTTCCTGCGCACTTACGACAGAATAATTTTGTAGAAAGCTTTTCTGTACATCAGTCTGTGTTCCAGATAGCATTTGTTATGCACTCGTTCGAGACACCGTTTCCCGAAATCCCATCGATCCCTCGTTCCTGAACTCTTTCGGTTCTTTATGCGCTTCAGAAATTGGAGCATCATTGGAGTCATCATTCCCAAAGTTCCAACGATCCCAATATTTGAAGCATCATTCCCCAAAATTTTACGGATCCCAGATTCTGTAACCCTTCCCCACGCGCTCTAGAACTCGAAGCATCATTGGACGCATCCGTCTCCAAAATTCCCGGGGCTCTAGGTCCCCCAGCGATCGAAGAGCAGAGACGATCTTCGGCTCGAAACCGCGTTTCGCCATCGCGTCAGTCGTAGCGAGTCGCGTAAACCGCGCGTAATTTATCTTCGAGGCTAGATTCGCGGAACGCGCGTGTCCGCGATAAGAATACAGTTATTCGCGGCGAGCTGCGTCAACGACGACGGTGCGTCATTCCGTGTGGGACGCGATCGCGAAAACGTCACGAGCGTGGATCGCGCGCGTAAAATCCTCTCCGTGCCTCTCCGCTTCGTACGTCACTCCTCCGTGATATGACGAAACAACCGAGCGAGAGAGAGAGAGATCGAGCGTAAAAAAGATCGAGGGAGAGAGAGGCTGGGTCACAGGCAACAGGTGGGAGAGGGCCACGAGAATCGAATCTGCGTGCAAATCTACGACAAAAGTCAAGAATGAACATTATTTAAATTTTAAAAAATTTTAATATACGACATTTTTGAAACGGACTAAAAAATATAAAATAATTGTTTAAAATAAAATAATTTTTTCTAACCCTATACAGATAGTCCTGAAAATTTGTGATTGCGAATTTTTTTTAGTAGCTATGAAAATACCTGTAAGATTTAAAACGAAACACGTGGGGCGCATACAATAGATAATTGATGCATGAATAGTTCACCTAAGTCACTAACGATTTCATTGCACTGCAAATGATATGAACTGCTGTGCGAGTTTTCTCAACAGCAGCTACTCTCTACACTCCTTGTTATCTTGCACCCCACGTTTTTCGTTTTATATCTTACAAGTATTTTAATAGCTATTAAAAAAAATTCACAATCACAAATATTCAGGACTACCTGTATGGAGTTAGGAAGCTGTACGGGGCTAGAAAAAATTATTTTATACTTTTTAGTCCGTTTTAAAAACCTGTTATATTAAACTTTTTTTTTTATTTCAATAATTATTTTCTGCTTTTTAGTCTTGTGTGGGTGAAATTTCTCAATCGATTTTAAACGCTCTCCTGCGTGCGATCAAGCATGTGTACATCCGTGAGCGCCGACAGTATTGCGACCGCGGCATATCGAAAACAAACGCGAGCGGTTGCGAGAACGAACAGCGGCCGTTCAGACCGTTTACCTCAACTTACGAAAATTCAAACGAACTAAACAGATCAAGAACGCTCGATCGAGGAACTGATAAAATATTGCATTGTCATCCAGTTCTGAGCTATGTTTAAAGTTTCAAGTATCTAGCTCATCGGGAAGTTAGTTTAAAATCAATTGCAAAATTTGTACCGAACATACAGACAAGAAAGCGAGTTAATAAAAACGTGGTAAAAAATCACGATCGCGGCTTCGTTTTCGAGCTATTCGCCATTGAAACCATTGTTGCGAAGCTCTGCTACGCCAATGTACATCGCCGGCTACGCCACACAGTGATCTGGAGACCCTGTTTTCGTGGCCAAAATTCAATTTTTCAACTTTAATACATTGAAAAACAATTTTTTCCTGTAAAGTAACAACCTTTTAAAGCTCCCAAATCCAAAATATTATTCATTTTAGATAATTCTGTGATGAGATACAGCGTTGTAAAGACAAAGTCAGAAAATTCAAAGTAAAATAAAACGTTTTAGATTTCAATCACCGAATATCAGAAAATAGATTTTAATGATGGTTTTATATATATTAGTAAGCGCATTTCAAATATGTAATCCATTTTTAAGCATTATTTAGTCCATACACGAATAGCGTAAATTAATAGCATTTCAAACTTTGAATAGAATTAAACAAAAACGCTTAAGACCGCTAATCATCGGATTTGTTTTATATGAAAGCTTGAACATTTACTAAGATCATGAAGGTCACCTCAATGTTTTAAATATTAACATATATTTTTTACTTCATAATATTCGAACTGGTGTCAAGACGAATCCAACGACTTATAATAATATGACATTAAACCTTGAAATAACGCTACAATAGTTTTGGCCACAAAAAGCGAGCTATCGGACCACTGCGCGCCAGTGCAGCACATGATCGTCCTTGGTCGGTCAGAGATCTGTCATCAATCGAACACGAACCGTGCAGCACTCGAGATTTGTTTGCTCTTGAACTTGAAATTTCCCGGAAAGTGTACGCTTAAATTTGCATAGCCGTTCCTAACACATCCTAACGCTGTTCCGAGAGAAGCAGGAAAGTGTAGAATAGGAGATGACATCACAGCAGCCATGGCAAAATCTATTCATATCAATCTTTGTTGATTTCCTCCTATGGAAACTAGGTGATATAAATAGCTAATGATTTTTGATTTACTATCTAATTCTGGGTCAGAATGGACGCGAGCTCGCCATCCGGGGGTTAAAGATCACGGCGTAGAAGTGGGGCAAGTTCTCCGAACGCAATAAAAATTAAATTCGATCACTCTTCGCGGGTCGGAGATCTTCGACCGAGATTTTTTCGCTGTTCACTTTCGTTTCGAAATTCCCTGGGGAATCTACCCTTAAATTTTCACACTGCTGCCGCTTTTCTGAAAGAGATAAGAGTCCGCTGAACACGATCATAGAGATCTGCGAGAGATGAACGCGCAATAAAAATGAAAATTTTATTTGAGTCGCGCGCGTGGGCTGCGCCTCACGATCGCTCTTCGCGGGTCGGAGATCTTCCATCGATAAAAGACAAAGGAAGGTAAAATCGAGATTTTTTCGCCGTTCACTTCCGCTTCGAAATTCCCTGGAGAATCTACCCTTAACCTTTAGCACTCGAGAAGTGACTCAGAGAGTCACCATTAAAAATTGCTGAACCATTATTCAAAATATTATTTACGTTATTAAATATGTTGCGATCTAACCATTTACTGAACATTCAAGTATTGTATGTAGAAAAATCATATAGAATGTAATGTATTCTAGGTCGGAAGAAATGCTTAATTTTCCAGTTAAAAATCAATTGCATAATTTGTACCGAACAGACAGACAAGAAAGCGAGCTAATAAAAACGTGGAAATATAGCTCCGAGTGCAAATTTCACACTGCTACCGTTTTTCCGAAAGAGACAGGAGTTCGCGGAATTCGATGATGGGATCTGCGAAAGATAAACGGCGCAGGAGGACGCGCTCGTCGAACGCAATAAAAATGAAAGATTTGTGGCGCTTGCGAACCCGCGATACGCTCGTTACGCAACCCGAGCGGAGTGCCACGAGTCAGTATAATAAAATTACGTCCCGTACCGGTATATTTTTAGCGTTTGGACGCGATCGTTTGACGAATGTGTTCGTGGAGCTCGGTGTGTTCTTACGGGGGTTTTCGGTGACGCTCTCTCTTTCCGCGAGACGCCTCGTTTCTCTCGCACACCCGGACGAGACCCACCGATAGACCGATTGTATGGTAATGACGCAATTTACCTCGACAGTTGTGCAACGAAAGCGCGTAGAGACCGGGGAATTGTGGTCTAGCCCGGGAAACGATCGAGCGATGTGCCATTATTATATTTTATCGGGATGACGAGGACGATCCCCGAGTTTTCAACCCCTAGCAAGATCCCGCGGCGAAATTTAACCCACCTTCTGTACCCGGTTACAGGAAAATAATTATTTTATGCATTTATGACAGAAACGAATTCGCGCAATTGTCTTCAACAATTTTTACTTTGGGAAATTGAGTACTTTTTGGAGTGAGAGGAACATCCCTTAGAGTGGCTTCTGTAGAATTATTTTTAAGGGCTGTGTAAAGGTTACAGATATATTTATTGGATGATGGATGCTGTTTACAATAGACGTTCCTGGTTTCAATGTAAAGTGGGTAGAACATCCCCCGAGAACCTTTCGTGGAATTATTTCTAAGGGCTCCGCGTGGGTTAATGCTGTATTTGTTTAATTGGAAAAATGACTTTCCGAGCGACCTAATATCTTTTACGCAGCCATTTCCGAAGGGGCTGAAAGAAATACAAGTGGAATTCGTGCACGATAACAATTGCATTGTTTGTTTCATGGGAATCAGTGACGCAGGGGATGAGCTTGCGCGTGGGTGTATTTAGGGGGTGTTCGGCACGAGTGGCACAAGTGGAAGCATCAAGTGTTTTGTTTTGCTGCTCTGATTGGTATCGGGGGTTGTTTGCGAGCCTCTACTAAATAGGAACTCGATAAAATTTGAACTCGTTGCACGCAAAAATAGTCGAATAAAACTGAATGGTGTAGAGAGTGAAAAACAACTTTATTGTCACTTTTTCTGGCAGTCGAATATTTTCTAGCATTCGAATAGATACTAGTGCACACATAGGGTTAACGACCTGTTCGCCAATTAATTGCATAAATTTAGAACTCGTTGCATAGAAAAATAGTCGAATAAAACTGAATGGTGTAGAGAGTGAAAAATAACTTTATTGTCACTTTTTCCCCCAGTCGAATATTTTTTAGTATCTGAATAGAGTAAACCAATTAATTTTGCATAAAATGACGGCGGTAGCCTCGTACTCGGCATTCTCACTTTCTAACAATGAGTCTGGATTTCATATTTATGGATTGGAAGCCTGACCTCCGGTTAGTAAACACAGCGAGCATGAATGGCAGGTTCAACCCCTTGCGGTCGGCTGTCGCGTCAAAGACAACAGCAGGAGACTACCCATTTTATTTTTATCTTTATTGCAGTTCTCTTATACACCCTCGACACTTTTTTTTCCTTTTCCCTTGCGGCTGTTCACCCATGTAACCTATATATTACGCACAGATTGCTCTCTCCGGCTCTCTTTCAACGTCTTAGACGTGTTTCGCGATCATTATTTACAGAAAAGAATGTCCACACACCGTGATACCCGAATTACGCAATCTCTCGCGACTGGAAAACAAAATAAAAATTGCACGACGATTTCAATTATATAATTTTATTGCACAACGCTTATGACAAGTTTAAAGTCTGTTACCGAGTCGAACCGGCCATTATCACGTATTATTCAATTAAAATCGCCATTGCGTACAATAATACCAACAAAACGAAGCCCGCATTACGAAATACCTCTTGACACGTAGTCGTGTAAACTCGATGATACCCTGCGATTACATAGTAACACGTTTGAGTAATCATTGATAATTGGTATAACATTTCATACAGATGCGAAACCGTCACTCTTTGTACGTCGGAATCGTTACAGCGAGAAACATCAGCTTTAAAAAATCAGCGGATTGCTTCATTCGGAACAGCGCTGCCAATTTGTTTTTTAATTATGTTTGGTCATTGTGGAAATATATTTTCATTATATTTCCAAAAAACCACACCTTAATACTCCGACGCACCAGGAGACGAATTTTCAAAATATTTCTTCTAAATAAATTTGCATCTTTTTACACAGAATAAGTCGCGATAATGCTACTTTGTTGCATAAGACTGCGGTAGGTAAGAAAAGAATGAATTCCGAAGTTCCAAGACAGTATAGCAAAAATGCAGCGGAGACAAAGTTTCTTCGACAGGGGGAGGGTTAAATGTCACAACACGAAGGTCCCCGGCATGCGACGCGATAATCGTACGACAACGGGAATATTCCGGCGGTGGTATGCGCCCCGTTCCGCGGGGAACCCGCCTAATCAATTACTATAACCACCCGGTGCAGCCAAGGCCGTCCAGATGTAAACATCGTCGTGGTCGCGTCGCGTCGTCTGTCTCTCCTTCGAGAATCTTGATTCACGATGGAAGATTTATGTTGGCGCGTTCGTCACTCGGTTTTTTACTTGGAAACTTAACGACTACAACGGCCAATGACGGGATCCCTGTGGCGGGTGGAGAGGGGCGCAGCGTAATCCACCGATTACGATTATGAATATTGAGTCTGGTCAGTTCGATTGTACATTAGATTAACAACTGTGCTAGCTATACATGCTTGGCATTACGGAACGCAAAACATGTGTCTGCAAAAAATTCACCGGTCTTGTAGATCAAGTAATTGCGGAATTCAATGCTTAAAAGATGGTCAGGCGTATCCCCGCGTAATAGCGATTCAAACTTGTTATGAAGATTTCAAACGAACACTGTAGAAGTTAAACGTTATTAACGTGTCTCAACCTGAAATAAACTGCTACTCGCCTGTCATTAATATTTATAATTTGTTGCACACTAACGGTTATATTCTTTTCATGTTTTATTATAGGATACATTGCATCTTGACAGACAAGTTGTAATTGCGAAGACTGTTGCTAAGAGAAATCCTCGTAGAGAACGTGTCAAGCATTCCAACAAATGTGGGCATACAGTGAGACGAATTAATATTCGGACACTCTAAAAAAGACGACAATTTTTTAAATATTGTACAATACAATTTGAACTTTTTTTCGAAGCTGGAGCAATTAGTTTACTACAGGATGTGAAAAGAAATTTTTTCAAAAATGCAATTGATCGGAATTGTAGAGAAAATACCGAAAGTTGCATTTTACAACTTTTTTATTTTTTTTTTATTAAGCATTTTAGATCTTAACCGAGATCTATTTCTGCTGCATTGAAACAAATTACAGTATACATATACACATTCACACATACACAGTCCACACTAAATCAAATCAAATTCGCAGTTTACATTTTTGCAAGAATTTAAAAATAAGAAAACAAGCCCCAATATTGGGTCGGGCAACCAACATTTCCAAGCTTAAGGGCAACTGAAGCTTAATTTCACGCAAGTGTTGAATTGGTCCAGATCGGTGTAAACAACTTTTTTATGTGGGCCTATATTGAAAATTTAAAAAATACGTTTTGCAGATCTGTGTCAATTAAACATATTCTGGAAATTTCGTTAAAATCGGTCGACGTTGCAATGAGCTACAAACGTTTACAGATGGTAAAAATGGCAGATTTTCACGATTTTCGGCCTCTAACTGCAATAAATCTAAGGATTTTAATTCATCGATGTTAATTTAATAACATCTTTCAATGCCCGTCATTTTTCCCCGCATCAACCGACTTCGATGAAACTTGCATATTATTGACACAGATCTTACAAAACGAATTTTTTAAATTTTTAATACAGGCCCACATAAAAAAGTTGTAAAATGTAACTAGCTTCGCAAACAAATTCAAATCGTATACTACAATATTAAAAAAGTTATCGACTGTTTTACAGCATCCGAATATTAATTTGCTTCACTGTACAATGTGAATATAAATTTCCTTCTTCTTCTGGAAAATTATCAAAGGATTTTTAAGATGCAAAAAATTTAGGAGACTAATTTATAGCACAATGTGTTTAATTTCGCCAGTACGCATAATTCCAGTCTGGCAAATCGCTCCGATTTTGTGAAGTGTTTGTGTGAAATGCATTTGCTCCTGGCCAATTTATTCTCAAGTGAATGCAGATCGCTAAAGATAGAACGATTAACACAATTGCCAGGATCTGTTGATCCCCATTATCCATGTGAACACGGAATGTCCGAGATGATTAATTTGTTTGTGATCCTCGTTCCAAATGAGAGGACTCATCGTCGATTTAATGAGCAAGCAAACAGCGATTATTAATTAAAATTCCTGTTTTCCTGCACTGCATCATTGCTTTCGCAAAAGAATGGATACCGAAGAAAATATAAATGATTTATGGCCGACGATCGAGGATTACGGAGATTCCTGTGACTCACCGTGGACGTCGCCATAGAATAACAAGTTCCTTCGGTGAAGAATACAAAAAGCCGAAGCTAAATAAACGAATTGTGGATCACCTGAGCTCTTTGATCATTCCGGATCGAGTCCTACAAGAGTGATTACACGTTCGTGCAACCCTATCCTTTGACGGTCGATAACAATCGACAGTTGCCGAAGTCGATGTGGACGTAGTCTGACTAGAACAAGTAGATTAAGCGAGAGTCAGACGAAGCGTCCAAAGGAATCGGAAATTCTGGAACAAGACCGGACGCGGTAGCATGGCAAGGTAGCAGAGCACATGATCGCATAAAGAACTTTGCTGATGGGATATCGACTACACAGTATTCAACAAAGTTAACGGTTCTCCTCTCTAGGCTTGCAAGGCTACGGGATGCGCCTTCTCATTTCTCGATAATCAAGTTTCCATAATCAAAAGCGCTAGATTAAAGATCAATCTAGGCGGCAGTCGCCCTTAAAAGTCCTATTTTTACGTTTACGAGGCGCAATTCGCATTATTCGGCAGCATGTACATAGCTGTCGCAGCTTTATGTTTCCGAATAATGCAAATTACGCTGCCGTACAATGTAAATTACGCCTTGTAAATGTTAAGATAGGACTTTTAAGGGCGACTGCGGACTAGATTGATCTTTTATCTAGCGCTTTTGACTGCTGGAGAAACCCATCTTTGCACAATCGAGAAATGAGGAACGCGACTACCCCCTGAACTATTGTCCAAGGCATTTTCTCAAAATCAACGATCAGGTAATACTGTCCGTAGCCCGAGGAAGATGGACTGACAATATAGCAAACGGAGCTGATTTGTGCGGATAATCCGCGATTCCGAGTGTTTCGGCGTACGGTTTTGTTCGGCGATTAGTGGCCGAGTGGACACACCGATTCCCCGGGGGGTTTCGGCCCCGGGAAATTGATGTCAGCGTCGCCTTTTCACTCTGAAAGGGTTCATTGTTGAGGGAGGATTTGGGTCGGTTCGACGATCGCGGGAAAGGGCGAAAAGCGGAGAGAAGAATGCGAGCTGAAGGGTGCGAGACCACCGAAAGCGGAACAATTTGAAAAATTCCCCGCCGATTAATTCGCGAATTCGACGAGAGGTCGGGGAAGCTTCCGAGCAGTCGAGAATACAAGAGAACACTTTTTCGTACCATTGAGAATTTTCTAGGAGTTCTAGGAGTTTTACGAATGGCTGTGAAGTTCTTCAGAAAATGGAAGTATCTTTTGCGAGTCTCGAAAGTAAGTAATGCAAAGGCCAGGATCACTTAACTCTTTGCACTCGGAACTATTTTAACTGGAAAATTAAATATTTCTTCCGAACTAGAATATTTCTAATCCCTATGATTTTTTAAATTTATTATACAATACCTCAATGTTTGGTAATTGATTAAATACCGACATATTTAATAATGTAAGCAATATAAATTAAAGAATTTTAATTAGTTTAATTTAAAGTGTGCACCATCAATTGTTAGACAGCCTGTAAGACTAGGTAGAAATTTGCTAGGGTTTGGCAATGTTTGGGGGCGCGTCCCTGGTCGATCGGGTCCATCCCAACGGGTTCCAAAGGGTTTCTAAAGGGATGAGCCCGCGTGTCGGGTTAGACAGGGGCTCGTAAATATTTCGCGAGGCTCTCGGAAGCTCCGGAACGGCCGGACAGAGCCGGTCGAGAGCGGTAAACAAGGAGGCGAGAGTGGCGACGAAACGAGGTTGGCCGAGCAGTCGCGAGGTCAGTGACTAAAGAGAGAAATATCGTGGAATGCGATATAGCTGCGCCGCTCTGCCTATTGACGTGTTCCCGAGGTCCTTTTACCGAGAGGAGGCCACCGTGCTGCGCCACGACGGTCGACGCCAGCGACGCCGATCACTTGAACCCCTACAAAAAAACACCCCCTGAATCTATATCAACCCATAATTATGAAAGTGGTCTGGGTCATGCTCCAAGTAATTTCTTGTTTCGAGATATTTATGGAAAAAAAACTTTTTAAAAACCACGTTTATATTAAAATGCACTAAAAAGGAGAAACTCATTTTTTCCCTGGTTCTTAATAAAATACCGAATCCAGTTAAATGATTAATAATATTTTTCCCCAAAATTTTAAGCAATTAGTTTAAAATTTCTTCTGTTGTAAAATTAGTGTCGGAATAGATAGACAAATTTAATATTTTTAATGAAATCATGACATTAGTGACTATAAAAACAGAAGCGTGGAGCACACACGAAGATAACGTCAATATAGTTTACCGCTTTAAATTTTTCTATCGATTCCGACACTAATTTTATAACAGAAGAAATTTTAAACTAATTGCTTAAAATTTTGGGGAAAAATATTATTAATCATTTAACTGGATTCGGTATTTTATGGAGAACCAGGAAAAAAATTATTTTCTCCTTTTTAGTGCATTTTAATGTAAGCGTGGTTTTTAAAGTTTTTTTTATATATTTTATTTTCTACTTTTATTGTCATCGGAAGCAAGTGTGTATACAAAATTTCAGCAAGATTGGACTATGGGAAGAGGTTTAAAATCCAAGTTGATATATAAATATAAGTTGTATATACATAAGTTATATAAATGCAAGTTAATATAAGCGTGGTAAAAAAAGATATTCAACCTTTGCAAAATTGCCATAATATTATTTGAAACAGTTTTGAAATTACTAAATTCTTCTGTATTCTAGAAGTTGCTAAAAATTCAAATGTCGTGTGAGAAAACAGGTTTAATTTTCATGTGAACAGTGTGAAAAATATTATATAGAATAAAAATCTTCTAGGTTGAAAAGTATGTCTTCATTTCGGAATTAAAATTGCTTCGAGTCCGAATGTAATATTGAAATAACAAACAGTGTCTAATGGTTCATTTTTGACAATATCGTAAAAAATATCATGTAAAGTATACTGTAAAAGGTATATAATGTAGAAAGTATAATAAATAATGTTATATGAAATAACTGATAAGCTCATTCTTTTTTTATTTTCGATTAGACCACTTTCATAATTAGAGACAAATATTGCCTTGCAGTGCAATTCACAGGATAGAAATTTTTGTCTGACTAGACACAGTTCAATTTTCACCGATATTCTAGTGGCTTGCACAGTTAGAGTTGCGATCAACCTCCTTGCATCGTAATTCATTTAATGCCAATAATGCCTAAGCACATAATTCACTTTTTCCTAGTTTTATACAGCAGTAGTTCACTTATAGTTGAAATCGAAAATCGACCCTCTCAACTGCAATTTAACGATATACATTAACCATGCTTACAATTAGATTTGGCTTTTGTCGGTTCTGTAGAGCTGCTGTGACTTGCACAGGAACTCGTAGGTGCATTCAACCCGCCTTTTCCTAATTTTATGGAGCAACGCTTAACCTATAGTTCTCATCAAAGCTTCGCAACTTATCTAGAGACAACAACAATGCCTATAACATTGCCAAGGCAGTAACTTAATTTGATTAATTCTCAACGAAAGCAGCTTATAATTTCCTACTTGGCATAGTAAAACTTGTGACAAGATTATTCTATAGCTATTCTATTGTGGAAGATTATTCTATAATATACAAGAATTGAAGAAAAACAAGAAGACTTGAACAAGTACGATTTCATTGAAAAAATAGACTTTCCTCTGGGAATCCCGGAGAAATAATTGATAAAACCGTGATGCTCGAGAGACGCGTACGGTGGTCGTACAGAAAACGAGGCTGCGACGTCGCAGAGAAAATGCTTGATAAAAAAAAAGTAAATAGTCCGGATGTTTGCACCGGCCAAAGGAAACTCGAGACCGGCGATATCCGCGCGATCGGTCGAGTGTCGAGCAACGTAGGAGGTAAAGTTTACCTGGCAAACGATCCCGCGCTTCCTTTGCCCGGCGAGTCTCCATTTGAAATTTAAATCGGCAGCAACGATTTCAAACAAACGTTTCGCCTTTTAATTGAGACGAAATAAAAAGGGAACAAAGTATGCGATGTAATTAACGCGCGGTGAATCGTTCCGCCAAGAAATCCTTAGTCGGTAGAAACGTTATCGACGTGGATCGGTTTTAGATTCATCATAAAAACCACCGGAAACGATCCTCTGAACCCTTAACATCTCCGCGTTCTGCTAACGTGTTAGAATGAGCATCGGCGCTACCATTCTGTTCGCAATTAATTTGCGCAACTTCACGGAAATTTATAGCTTCGTGGAATAATTTAAAGTTTTCTTTCATTCGGTGTATTGGCTGGGAATTGGGACAAGTTACTGCTCTGTTTTAAGTAAAAATAGTATGTCATAATACTTCCTATGACATTATTTAACTTCCCGATTTTATAGGGAAGTTATTGTAATTACCCCGAAAATCGAAATTCGATTTTTTAGCAGATCTTCACGTTTCATGGTCATTGGAGTCATTTTAGACTATTTTTATCAAAATGTTCGTGTGTGTGTGTGTGTGTGCGCGTATGGCCGTTTCTATGTAATCAAATTTTTCGTTAACGTTTTCAGAAAAAGTAACAACGCGATCAGGATGATGAATGATGCAATCGATGTGCCCCGTCGTAACTTAGAGCTGATTAGATTTTGGTCCATATTGGTCAAGTAGTTTTTTAGATTTTTACTTTTTTTTCGAAAAGAGTTGATTCTACAATGCAATTTATAAGGGAGGACGAAAATTTTCCACCATAGAACCAAACGCAATTACATAAAAAAAATTTTTTTCTTAATTTTTTTTTAGATTTAAAAAAATTTTTTTTTAGATTTAAAACAAATTTTTTTTTTAACTGATGCTAATGTTTCCGCTTGGAATAATCGAAAGTTATTCCAATGCAAGAGTGAATTTATTATCTCTATTCCCAAGAATATATTTTGGGAGAATATCGATGAAAGTACAAAAAAAAGCGATGTTAGCGATGTTGGCGAAGGAGTAACGAATCGGGAAGTTCTTTGTGTGACTCTTGGAGAGTCACACACCAAATAAAATACATTAATAGCAGTAGGCCCTACTAGCCATGCGTATCACTAACCCTCTCGCAAGAGCAGTCCTACCCGCGAGCTCGCGAAGCGAGCGAGCAAAAACAACCCTACTCGCGAGCGAGCGAAGCGAGCGAGCAACAATAGCCCTCTAGTTTTTTATGTGGATGCACCCGACAGGTGCAGTTGCTCTTCATTCCTTTATTATCCCCGTTATTATCCTACGAATAAAAGTACTAACCCAAGACCATCGAAATGTCAATACTTCACGAGATATTTGACATTTTTTGTCAGAGTTCCTTCATTCATATCGAGAGTTTGGATACTACTTTTTTTTATTGTGCCACTGAAACCTATTATAGGTTTATTTCAGCTTTAACAATTTTACAGTAGTCTTACAGTTAGTGTACAATGATAGACTTAATAATCGTTAGAGATGTAGATTGCAGTCGTTTAAAAACTGAAAGATATATTCACAGGCTTCAACATTAGGTTTAGCAAAGAAAATGTCCGCTTTGAATGGTAGAAAAAACTTAATTTTACGCAACTTATTAACTAATTTAATTCTTTGGGAATCATAAAGACAACACTGCCATAAAGCATAATCTAAGTCCTCGGAGCTATAATTACACTTACAACTAGGATCACTAACAATATTTACACGATACAGAGAGGCAGCGAGATTATAATGATTGGCCCTGATACGGTTTACTGTGGATATAAAACCCTTTTTAATGTGGTCATCAAAATTTTGAGCAAATCAGGGAGTTTGATTTCGTTGTAGAAATTTTGGAAATAATGTATACCCTTGATGAGTTTGGATACTTCTTGTAGTAAAGTACGTTTCTGAATGCCAAACATCCGGTGAAGACAGTTTGAAGAGCTTTGGTTAGTACCTTTATTCGTAGGATAATAAAAGAGATCGATTGGTTTATCGAAACAAAATTGGGTTGCATTAAAGAATAAAGTACAATTGCGCCTGGCGGGTGTATCGGTGCTTCCACATTATGTATTATGACCAGACCGCGGACCTTTGTCTGCATTATTTCTTCCCTTAATCATTTTAACAGAGGAGAACTCATGTATTGACATCTTAAATTTTGAAAATGTTTCAACACTTTTGAATTTCGTCTACTCAATACCGCTATAAGTGCCTACAGATCCGCAGTCTAATTACGACATAAAATTAATTACAATAAATCTTTTAGATTTTTCGATGCTCTGGTAAATTGTAGTCGGATTGATCTCGAGTCGAGACTCTGCCGTTCTGCCTCTGATCAATAGCCACGCAACGTTCGGTTGGAACAGGGTCCAGAAAATGAAAATTCCGCGTGATTAATCGCCGAATGAGTTTTCCGTAGTCGATCTTGAATGCCGCGTTGACGTAGGTTGTACGATCGTTCGCGCCGTTCACGTCCTCTCGCCTGGCTCGCGCAAGAAATGCAACGTTAATGGTATTAATGATACGGCAGACGTGGAAAAAACCTTCGTATCCATTTTTTCCACTAGTCTTTTTTGGTTGTTGTTGTTGTTCAATGCACTAACGAGTCGCCGTGGACGGAAACGTAACTGTAGATCGTGGCGGAGAGGAGTCGGAATAATTTTGCATCGTAGTAACTACCTTCGACACGGTGAGCACGAGTCGCGTTAACGATGAATGAGATTACAATTATACTTGGACGGCTCACGGCCGCGTGGCGATAGAAAACACACGACGTGCAACCGCCACGCGGCCGGCAGAGCGCAACAGAGAGGAAGTGAGCGAGAGAGAGAGAGAGAGAAGTCGAGACACGAACGTAAACATTCCGACGCATTCAGATAGAATTCGAGAATCGCTTGCCTGCTACAACGCACACGTACGTACTCCTGAAACTCTGACGGGAGAACCAACGATCGATCGTCAGAGACCGCGAGAGACATTGTGTCGTTCGTTTGACGCCACTCCAACCTCTCGGCGCCGTATACTTTTTAATTGTGTATACTCTTCGCCGAGGGGTGCGCACCGACTTGAGACAAAATAAGGGAACACACCGAGAGCTCTACCGTGATTGTCGATTTTTATTCTATTTTGTCGGAGAATATCCTACAACGTATCGGCACCACGTGTTTCTTGTTGTCTGTCGATACCGCGTCCGAGGGGTGGAACAACCCCTCCGGTGAGAATGTGTTTGGTCGAACATTTTGGAAACTACCCCGGCTCTACAAGGAAAATTGCGTCAAAATCTACTTTTATGTTCAAGATATTTGTTGCATTGTTAAATTTGTATTTAATAGTTTAATAAACTACTGAAAGTATTGTACGAGGTATTACATCAGTTTTATACCAATAACATTAAGAACATCATGTAAAATGGAGATATTTCAGGCCGGTAGAAAAATATTTATAGCGATTACACGATGCTCAATCGTGTAAATTTTATGGTCAATTGTAGAAGCTCTGAAGGCAGATGTTCTGCAACAGACATTTTACGACTTAGGTTTGTTCAAAGCAGGAAATAAAGGTCTACAAGATAACCACGTGCCTCCCCGTTCTAGAGTATAAGCATGCCGATAAACAACATCCATAAAACGTTATGAGAAGACTTCAACTAAACATTTACCACATTCGTAAAGATATCTGTTACATATTATCGTTCAAATGTAGACTTCATAAAAATCGCGAAATAGCTCTGACCACAGATAGACTGCAAATAACGGAAAACAATTTTTTACTTCCAAGATATGCTCTTGCATGAAAACACTGATAAACAACTGCTCATGAAAGATTCAATTATTCCATGAAAAATTTATTGTGTGTTTGAATTACAAAAATTTATTTATAATCTCAGTATTTGCGTCGATTATTTGATAGTAGTAGATTTGCTGTTAATAAGCTTCCGGTGCGTAAAGTGTAAATATAAAAAGTCCACACCACAAATTCATCGGTATAATAGCCAATTACATTTATAATTATTCAGCGGATCCTTAAGACAAAAAAAAATTTTCTACCTGAATCGCAACAAACTGAACTGAAGATTAATTTGTTCAATCGGTTGAAAATAACATAACAGTATTTCTAAATTCTTCTAATGTTCTCACCGTTTGAAATTATATACACCTACTTATTTCCGTCATAATTGCACAAAATCCGCAGTCTATTTATAATCGTCGAATCGTTTCAAGCAGACCCGTGATAGTCGTGTGACTAGTTCCCTTTACTATTGTACTGAACACATATTATCCATCGGAGAACACGTGAGTACACGGTAAACATAAATCTCTTTATTCCCTGTTGATTAATAATCACGAAAGAAAATTCAAACATCCTAAAGGTAGAAATAAATGGTCGTAACTAAAAATGGTTTTCGAAAAATTCGCGATCCGGCGTGCGTTTTCTCGCGTATCGATAAAGCAACAGTCGATAGAACAACAGCATGGCGAGTGTGTTCGATCGCTTGATGACCGGGTATCGAGAGCACGGCGTTTCTCGATTTCTCGATTTCGCGGCGGCATGGGAGAGTGTCGACGCTCCCGCTCCGAAAATACAAATAGTCGGACGGTGTAGAGAGCGGCGAGGGCTCTCGATCTCGACTCGTACACATCGTACACATATGTATATGTATACAGGAGTAAATACACGCGACACAACAAGACACGACGTGTGATCCGCGCGATGTTCGTTGCTCTCGTGTCTATCAGACTGTGTACGGTGTTGTATCTGTTGGTGAAACCTCTTTCTCTTCTTCTACTCGAAAAGAATCAATCGACTTACCGAGTGTCTCGCGCGTGGTGCCCGCGCAATCCTCCGTCGAAGGATGCTCCGGTTTCGGGAACGTCGAGACGCAGATGCGATCGAGAGTCGATCGATAGCCGCGGCGGAGAATTCGGTCGTGGCGTCGCGACGTAACAACAATAACAACAACAACAAACAACACACTTGTCCGTTGTGTACAAACACGCGGCGAAACGCAGTACTCAGCAGCGCACACGCGTACCCAGGCTAGCACATGTATATCCTGTATGTATATACAGATATATTACGTCGCGACAGATATCTATCTACATATTATATATATATATATATATATATATATATATATATATATATATATATATATATACGTATATGTATATACACACAGAGGCACACACGCACGAGGAAGAGGAGAACTCGCCGATGCAAGAGTGAAACAAACAGAGAAAAATAGTGGCAGAGAAAGAGAGAGTACACACGAGGTGGTCCACGTACGGTGGTGTTGTATAGAGTTCGACACCAGAGCTCGATGAACTTTCTGTCTCTCTGTGTGTGACCGCGCGCGCGGCGGTCCGGAATGAATATATTTTCCGCGACACGTCGTTCGGGCCGCGTCGTCACAGGGCCAGTAACTCCGGCGTACAAACTATCCGCACCTGTGCACGGCACGATTCATTCTGAGCGGCCGGTTATATCGCGCCTCGTTCCGTTCAGAAAAATCACGATCACACTCCGGGAACGCAGATTCCCCGCACGGGTCGCGCACAACTTGTTTACTAGAACGCGCACCACGCCATGCCCCGTGAATGCGCGTCCGCCTCCGTGTCCCCCTCGTCCCGCCGTGAGCAAAACAAGACTCTGCGCAGTAGCCCAGCGCGCACCTTCCGGGCCATGTTCGCACGAGCCGATGTGTGCGCCGTTTGTCGTTGCCTCGTGCTCCACCAAGGCGCCTTTCGTCCCTTCCCCCCACCCCGACGTACAAGCCAATCGCCTTCTCTATTCCTCGAACGTTCGTGACGCGACCCAACCGCTATCGCCCTCTCTCTCTCTATCCTGCAACATCTCAATGGGTTTTTCTCCGCGCTCTCCCTTCCCTCGACAGCCACCTACTCGGTCGGTAGCGTCACCCTCTTTGTTCAACTTATTCTCTCTCCCTCAATCTCTCTCTCTCTCGCTCGCTGTCTAGCCGTACCTCGTGCTCCCTCTGGCCAGCGTTCCGCGACCGACTCCACTCGACTCACATCGGCTCAACTCGGGATCTCAACAATCTCAACTCTCTTTGTCTCTCTCTCTCTCTCTCTCTCTCTCCCCACCACGACTACCTAACCCAGCTCGCGTCTCTATCACGTTTGTCTCTCCATACGATAGCCGGACGCTATATCGTCCGTTGAGGCATAACGGCCGTCGCCGCCACGACGCGTACGATTCTACGGATCTTGTCTTACGGCTACTACGATGCAACCACGACCAACCACGTAACCAGTAAATCGAGCGGGTCATCGTACCCTCGCGCCGCTACTCGTCGCCTCGGAAAATTCCGTGTACACGTTGCAATCGACATCGCTGCGACATCTGCCAACGCTTACCCACCTGTCGCTCGCGGACTTTGCCGTACCGACCGATGGAAAGTGGATGTGGCGCGAAAAATTCGAAATTTTGAACGCTGCTCGCTTGCCTGTGCCTTCACACCTTCAACACCGAGTAGGTGTAAGGATAATAGTAATAGTAATAACAGTAATATGATATAGATAATAATAATAGTAGTAGACCTATCATCCAATGTATTTTTGCGGCCCATTTTTCACGCGATTTATAGTCCAGTCAACGAAAAATTGTAGAGGGAAATGAAAGGAACACAATTTTTAACTTTGGGTCTTTGTTTGGACTAGTTAGGAGGTAAACATACTAAAGTCCCCACTCCTAGGAGGTGAGCGGGGTGCAGGGGGCACGCAGAAGGTCCCCTTTTTCGGTTTTCCGCTTATATTTCGGAAACTATGCGTCCTAGCGATAAGATCATTCTATACAAAATTAAAGCTGACAAAATGTGCCACAAGATTGATTGAATTCAGTTTTTCGCTATCTCGCATAGTTTCCGAGATATCCGTGTTCAAAGTTCACTAATTGTGCTGAAGAGTTAGCTAGTCAAGTAAGGCAAAAAACGTGAGGCAAAAATTTCTTTTTCACAATTAATGAACTATGAGCGCGGATATCTCGAAAACTATGCGAGATAGTGAAAAACTGAATGAAGTCAATCTTATGGTAAATTTTGTCAGCTTTAATTTTTTATAGAATGGTCTTATCGCTAGGACGCATAGTTTGCGAGATATAAGCGGAAAACCGAAAAAGGGGATCTTCTACGTGCCCCCTGCACCCTGCTCACCTCCTAGGAGTAGGGACTTTTAGTATGTTTACCTCCTTCCATTTCCCTCTACACCTCCCTTATGAGCATTCATTGACTGGACTATTAGACGAGTTTATCCCTGAATTTTCGTGCCACAAGTAAATAAATATATTTCTGTTCTGAATCGTTGTTTCACGTGTTGGATCGCTTTATTTGCATGCAAATAGGCGAAATGAAAATGGTAATGGGGTTATGTGTCCCCACAAAAGTGGGCCGCAAAAATACACTGGATGATAGGTCTATCCTTATACCTCGTCTAAATTACATTTACGCGTGATCTTTTCTTATTTCTCGTTGTATTCTTCAGTGGACCTTCATCGTGTTCTCATCAAATAATTACGCTTTTGTCATTCTCCAGCAGTTCTACATACTTTCAGATTACAGTCTCTTCGGTTTCATCAGTTACAGATTCCTCCGACAAGGAACTGATTGTCTCGTTGAAACAATTGTGTTACTACACTCGACAGTACAGCTTTCATGCGATAAACAAATACAAAAATGGGTTACTTAATGGATTAATGATTACATGGCGATAATGATAGAGTGTTCGACTCCTAGAGATGTGCTCAAGTTAAACACCGCGACACAGAGAGCAAAGTAGCAAGACCCAGAGACATGGAAACGGCGCAGACCAATGACAAAGAATCTCTGTTGTAATTTGGGCACAATTCTGGTTGCGTACACCTCCTGAAAAAGACACGAAACTTCTTCATATACTGTCAATCCTTGACTACTTCAATTTCAAGAAAGATCTAGCGCCCTCACCATTTTTCGATGAAGATGACGACCAGTCCTGTGACAACTTTATCGAGAAAAGTGACGATAGAGTAGACAACGGCGCTTCGTTCTGTTCGAGGACCAATTATTTCCGCGGTGACGCTCAACGCTGTCACCATCGTGATCGAGCTTCCGGCACCGATTAGAATAGCGACGACGTAGATGATCGTCGCGCTGCTTCCACCGAACTCGGTGACCACGGCGGAGAATAATCCGATAATTGTTCCCAGCAAGTAGCAGATCTGCAAAGTCCAGGGTCCCCGTAAAACAACGCGAATGAACGAACAACGAACAACGTATCTTAATAGTATTCAGTCACAGCAACAGACAGACACAGCCCAAATAGTCTTAAAAATACCGTAACGATTAACTCAGAATATTGTTTTGAATTTCTAAGATCTTGCTCTCTTAAAATCAGTCTTTACTAATTTTATCTTAACACTCGATCCTGAAAGATTTCGGGGTTAACGGCTACCTGTGTACCAAATCTCAGCTTTCTATGTCTTCTGTGTTTCTAGATTTTTTTATAATGTGTATTGTATAGATGTAAAAATTCTGGAAAACGGACCTTGGTGCCGCAGGATTTGTTCAAGTGTTTCAGCATCAGCGCGGCTACAAACGAGGACACGTACGAGACCAAAGGAACGGTCGCCAAAGCCTCTTTCCCGTCGATGTCCGCTTCTTCAATGTACAACGGCAAATACACGGTGGCCAAAGTAATGAAGAGTCTGCTGGCCACGTACAGCATCGCCACTCGCAGCAGAATGGTTGTATTGAACCAGGAGCTTCGATTATGCTGAGGATTATCGACCAATCGCTGGGATTCCTCGGTCGATCCTTTATGCTGATGCTGCTGCTCTAGAAGGTGTCCTTTCAGGAACATGTGGAAGAGCACCGTGGCGACCAGCCCAATAAGAGTTAGAGTTAGTACGATATTCTGAAAAGACGAGCATTAGAAAGAGCCTAGGACGCAATTAAATCGGTTCGATTGTAATTTTTCTATAATTACCCTGAATTTGTAACTGTCTTCCTGAGCTAATCCACGGACCACGATCTCCTCGTTCGTTGGAAGCACTATCCATGTGACGACGAACACTACCACTGCTGCGCCCACTTGAGCCGAGTACCTGATTCATAAAATTCAATAAAACAATGCGATAATCATCGTATATCGTCTATAAACATCATATATAAATATCGTATTTTAACTCTTGGCACTCGAGTGGCAGCTCTGAGGCACCACTAAATATTGCTGTAACATTCATTATTCCTTTAAGTATTGCATGAGGTATTATATCAATTTCATATCCATCAAGAAATAGTTTAAATGTTTAATTTTCGAGTTAAAATAGCTCCGACTGCAAAGAGTTAACCCTTTGCACTCGAATGCTGACTCTAAAGCGCCAGTAAAATCTGCCACACCATTATTCAAAACAGTTTAATATTATTAGTCTTAAGATATTCGGCGTCCGTGGTCTACTAAAAATAATGCGCCCCTCTTCATAAGAGAATACACGGGATGGCTAGCGAGAGCGGGGTGACCGGCAAAGTTATACAAAAGTGTCAGAACTAGAAAAAGTCAATTTATTACCATTACACTAAACGAAAACATAAAATTCATACAAAATTAAAAAAAAACCTATATGAACAAAAACAAACTTTATAGTAAACAAAAAACAAAAGTAATTTATATATTTATTTTCCTAGCTTTTTCTTTTGTAGATTGATTAATAATATCACACGTATTTAAGTTATTAAATACGCCACTCTCTATGCATCAAATACTTAAAGCATTTAATTTGCTCTGTCCCAAAGAAGACCGTAAATAATTTTGTATCCTTTTCAGTGCTGAAAAAGATCTTTCTCCGCTGCAATTTGTAGTGGCAATACTTAAAAAAATGCGCAGTGCTGTGGCCACATTAGGAAATGTACACTCAATTTTCGAGTCAATTATTGTCCTTAAACTAAGTTCCGCAGTAGGTATATTTTCTTTATTTTCCAATAAATATACGTGTTTAAAATGAAGGCATTCTTCAATAAAATTATTTTCGAGATCGCCCATATACGTTTCGCACAACTTTGCAGCATTCTTTCTAATTGTATCTTCATTCAAATTTTTTAAATTGACCAGTAACTCAAATTTTCAGTAAATGTCATCATAGGCACTCTTTTGTACTTCTGCTAGAAGTTTATGTAATTACTAAACTAATAACAAAAAAATATAACACCAATAAAAATTGCCGCCTCCAAAAGGCTTGCGCCCCAGGGCTTAGCCCATTTAGCCCTGTGGTTAGGGTGGCCCTGTGTACAACGTACATCAGTAACGTAAAATAATTGTCAGGTTATCAAAATATTTCGTATCAAATAGATGACTAAACATTCGAGTATTGCACGATACGAGCAGAATGCATCAGTTTAATATGCATAAAATGAAAAGAAATTGTATAGAATGGGTGCAAAGGGTTAAATGTAAGAACTCTAGCAGCTTCAAGAAGATCGAAAGAAAGAAGATTTCACCTTATCGCTGTTAAATCCGCTCGCGCCAGCTGCGAGTTGGTCAGCGCTGGGATCATGGACAGGTGGGAAATTTGGACGGCCGCCCATCCAGTTTGGAACAAGGTGATGCTGACCACGTAGACGATCATGACAGCGGTGCTGGACGGTTCGGCAAATCCGCCAAAAATTACAGGGAACGTTAGCGTAACCAGTATCGACCCAATAATGTGCCAGATCTTCTTCTTCCAGTATCGATCGACCAGAATCCCGAAAATTGGCGTCATGAAGGCGTCCACGATTTGTCCTAGAGAATAACAACAGATACGTAGAAATCTCTAACGAATTTGTTTACTACAGAAAACCAAGTTACCCAAGAGCAAAAGAGCGCCGGCCGCAATCGGCTCCAGTAGAGCCACCCTCTGGAAGTAGATGAGGGTGTAAGAGAACCACATGGCAGCCGTGAGGTCATTGAAAATATGCCCCAAAGCGTATGCGAACTTTGTAGATGTCCTGATCTTCCTCTCCAACAGCGGAGACCTCTCCGCGTCATTCTCCATCTTGAAGATCTCGATCGACGACCGTGTCACGTTGTTCGAAGGCGTTTGAAGCAGCCTCTGCTTCAGGTGAACCCTTTGCGGTTGCGCGAGACTCTCTTCATCTTTGGGACTCTGCAAAGTAGATCGCCGGTATGATGTCATTCCCGTGAAATTTCACTAGATAATCAGATTCTTAATGAAGCGGTGTATTGACACGCTTTTTCTTCAGGTATTTATAGCTGCAGCCTGGTCCGGTAATAGAATGTTAATTTTTACAATCGCCTGTTCTGTCGTGTACATCCGTTGGGTAGAAACACACGGTTGGGTAGACAGCAACGATCGAAATAAACAGTTATAACTAGACTGCGGATTTTTATGCAAAATAAAAGCTTTCTAACTGGGTCGTAACAGATGGAGGTAAACTTGTCGAAACGTTACTTCCGCACGGATCTTCATGCAATTGAAATATGTTATAAATCTCGACATTCTGAACAACTTTTTCCTATTACAAATAATAGACGGTCTCTTTTAGTTTGCTATATATTTACAAAAAATTGTGAGTTCGATATCCCCCGCCCTAAAACACGTGTTCCGTCAATTAAAAAGGGCAGAATTCGTTGTAATGAGTAGTTTAAATATTTCGAAATTGAAGACCTTACGGTGGAATTTTTATTTCGACGACAATACAAGAATAGCTGGATTTTTCGACATATGACTGAAATTCTTTCAGTTTAAAGTGCAGCTATATTTTTTAATTTCAATTTTTATTTTGCATAAAGATCCGCGGTCCTGTTATAACTTATTAAACAGGTAGACGACTATTTCAATCGCTGATAAAAAGAGATTAAATTGTAGAGCACCGAGAAGTAAGAAAAACTCCCATCCAGATCGAATTCCCGAGGGTGGAAGGCGCGAATTAGCAGGAATCGCGAATCGCGGAATCTTCCCACACGCCCCCCCTAACTAATTACTATGATTACTCGCCGACGGTGTGCAATCATTGTTTAAAATCGCGCGATTAATGTGTGAACGAGACACGTGTAATAGTTACCCGTAATTCCTGCGAATACATCGCCGGAACGTGTGCTTGCTTACGGTGCGTGTAAACACATTACGTGACTTTTCGAGTGTAATGATGCGCCCCGCGACCGCTATCCGGTTTGCGAAATGCTAGGAAACCGTTCCAAGATTCCATATACATACACGAGCGGATATTTTCACGCGCGTCATCCTCGACAAGTTTCAAAACGATAATGATTTACTAGGCGTTAAAAAATCGTCCGACACTTCCACAATCGGTTCGACGCACGAATCGACACATCCAACATGATTTATAACGAAACTTCACTTGACGTCCCCACTGCTCCGAGTTTGACGTGTTCACAATACAAAACACACAAATTATCAGTTAAATGTTTGAAATGCGAGTTGTATTGAAAGCGAATTACACTAAAAAGAAGTAAGCAACTAAATTGTTCTAAGGATTTTAGAAAGTACAGATTAAGTCGTAACCAAAAATGATTGCAACAACTTCCGATTCCTTTCTGATTCATTGATCAACGATTATCGATTATTATTTAGTGATCGGTAGCCACGATCAATAACTGGATTTTATATTGATCGTAATTTTCAATGATTCATCGGATTACGTTCTGCCGAAAGCGTGAAAAATTCTGAAAGGAGCGACGAAATTCAGCAATCAAGTCAACGAGCAGACAATTTAACACTTGTGTCAATACCGGAGCAGCTAGTTACAATTTGTCTTGAGAGTGAATCGCCGCGAAGCTCGTCATGCACAAATGTCACAGACCATCACTCACCATCCACTGTTAATCCGCTCAGTCATGGGGAACGGTACTGGCAGCAAAGCAAGGATCCCGAAGGGCCGATGCTCGCCGATCCTCGGCCGTCTTTCAAGAAAATCGTCGCGCGCAACTTTCCTTTCACTTGCCGGCCAGATTTCCGCATATAAGGCTTTCCGCCTTGACGGACCGGAAAGCCGATTAACTAACCCCGATGCGACTGTCGATCGATTGACAACCGTTCACTAAAACGTGATTCATCGGAAACGTCGCTCGGGTATCAAACTATCGAATTCGACGCCTCTGAGTATTTGTTTCTGGGTAATCGATAGTACTTCCGGCTACCGATACACTCGCGTATCGACCGATTCCCAAGCGGATCTTGTACGCGGAAAATCACGAAAGTCTCTCTTATCCTCCTCAGAACGCGTGATTCGGCTCGAGATCGGCTACGATCTTTCAGTTGTTCCAAGCGGAAGTCACGATTCAGACTTGTGCGACGTGCTTCCACGGGAATCAAACACTCCGATCTTTTGTTCAGATTGCGTGCATTCAAGGCGCATCCCGGCGCGGTTGTTGCGAACATGAACGAAGTGGTCGCCGGCCGAGCACCTGGGAGACTGAACTTTCAAACCACCGGCGTTTCCCGCTTCGTGCTCTGGGAACGGTGGTGGGCTGACTCGAATGGAAAACAGTACCGTCAGATAACCGCAATCTTATCTTGAACGAACGGTCCGTTATGGAAAATCTCCTGTTTGAAGGAACTGTAATCGGACCGATCAAATTTCCTTTCTGCAGCGCAGCTGACCGCGCTATCGCGATGGAAACAAATAGCATGTTGCGTTTCTAGGAAGCTCGACTGCATTTTTCTATTTTCTATTGCTCTTGGGTGTTATCAACTGATTTTCAAAAGGCGACCTAGCTAGGCCAAGGCTAATTAAGGTTACTCCTCGATTTATTACTAGACTGCGGTTCTTTATGCAAAATAAAAATGTTCTACATTAATTGTGGCAAGCAGGAATGAAATAAAAGTTTATTTCATCACTTAATGATCTTTTTACTTTGAACACAGCATTGCAATATTCTCAAATTTCTAAAATCTAGTACTGTTCTATATTTCGCCCAACCAATTTCTTCATAAATGCGTGAAGATCCGCTGTATAGTCATTACAAAGATATCTTGCCGTGGAGAAAGCTCGTTCAACCTCTACACCTATAAGTCGAATAGTTAATATCAATATTGATGCAACATCAAAATAGTTCATCTTGCGCGGCGTCATTCGCGCAATTTTGATTGTACGCATCGTCCCGCAAAATTTGCGGGATTTCGCATCACCTGTATAAGAAATGTGGGACCAAAAAATGAAGTGGATTTGAATGAAATTACGGGATTGTAAGCCCTATTCGAGTGTCACGTTTTCCAGAAATATGGGGCAGAATTATTTGCCCACATTCATCAATGCATTTTCGCGACATCGAACTGAGTCTAGCGAATTTGAATAGGATCACACATCTAAACTTTTCAACCTCGTTCAATACCTTTTCAATTTCGTTAAACAAATAGCTTTCATTGTATGGAATTTTCTACCAATTTTCAGGCACTCAAAGTGTCAACAGAGACTAGGCAACACCACTGACGTAACTGCTTTCTGCCCATCGCTAATTAAGCGGATCGATCTAACTTTCACTCTTGGAGACCACCAGGTCGTTCACAGTAGCCTGATGGAAGCAAACACTCCGCTACGTTTTGACAAAGACTGTTTCTTCAAATTGATGCTCTCCAAAAGAGACCTATTCACTGAAATTCAATATTTATTATATTCTTTCAATGTAAGATTGGTTTCCATGCATCCCAGAAGTCTAGAAGAAAAGTTTAGGTGGTGCTGAAATTGTGCATCACAACGTATCTGCAAAGAGCGTGGACCCAGAACAGAAGTTAGCTTGTGCAGAGTTGGTGTCTGCGGTTCGGTGCACGGCCGTGATTAATACTGTGGTGTGTGCATGTGTAGACCGTAAAGGTATCCCCTAGGTGGGCAGGAAAGACTCTGTAACCCGAGACCGCGAGAGAGAAACGCGAAGAGCGTACAGAGAGAAATCGATACCGAGCAAGTTCTTGTACGGTCTCTCAGTTAGGCGGTTCTTACGAACTGTAGACGTCCTCAGAGTTCGTTCACCGGCACTGCCACGGGCTAAGCCAGTATTTCATCAACTGGACGTATTCAGTTCACCCGGTGGCGCCCATAATTGCGACTCGGCATTCTATACAAAATCGTTGAAAAACCCTCCAGTTAAATTGTGTCGTTTTATATCGAGCTTAATTAATCTGTGGGCGGGTAACATTGCTTGCGTGTTTCTTACAAATGTTTATTTCGAATCAGTATATACAAATCGATTTAAGAAACAAACGTATCATTGACATTTAATCGAGTGCATACTACGTGCCGGCGCGTTATTCGCGAACGCGGTCCGTAATCGAATCGCGCAGACGCGTACGTATGTCCGACCCTAATTTTCTATCTCGAATGAACACATTCGTCCGGGTCTTCTGCGATGGTCGCTTCCGGTCGGCGAGTAACGCCGAGTTTATTGGGGTTTCGTATTGATCTCCGAATGAAAGCGCTTTTGATAAACGTTTCCTTAAAAAAATATGACCGTACGAAATTCTTGCGGACACCGCGGCGAAAATGGAGTCCAGCATCTCGTAACATTAATTGCTTTATACATGGAATACTTCGGGTAAGTATAATACGGACGACGGTGATTATATTTCTGGAACTGTGTTCAGACTGTCGGCGCAGTCGTAGTCTAACATCGACCGTTGACAACCAGGCAAAAATCAGGTTAGTCGCGTGGGAATCGAGGAACTGTTGCTCAATAGAGTTGCGGTGCTATATCTTCCTTTTTTCGGAGGCAGCGTATTCCGTGCCCTCGAACTGTCTTAGATGAATCTGCAAACGTTTTATCTCGTAGATAACGTGATCGATAAAAGGGGAATTCAGTTGATTAGCTCACCCGCTCACCTGTAAATGTAAATTGACCTCCGCCGAGCGACTCAAATACGGAAAATTCCCACCGTTCTTCAAATGTGCCAGCTTTGCGTTCGGATAGCACTTGTACACCTCCTCTCTCACAGAGTTCGATAATGCGTACTCGTCGAAGACGTCTATGATCGTAATCGGTAAGTTGCACACCTTCTGCGGTTGCACGTAGCAATTTGTGCAATTCATTGTCAATCGAGACGCCAGCTCGGACTGCGTCAAGCTCTCCAGCTGCACACAAATAAGTGATAAGCGCTTCCCATATGCACACATGGATATGTAATCGGACTGGATTGTGTATTTTCATGCAAAATAAAAATTTTCTACGCGAATCGCAAGCAACTAAAGTGAAATTTAAATTCTTCTAATGGGGTTTTACTTTCTTAAATTACACCCACTCACATTTTTGTCATAAGTGCATAAAATACACTGTCTAATCATTAATAACCACAGATTTTAAAGCAGCTTTTGTTGCTCGAGTAGTGTATTCTACAGACATTATAAATATTGCACAAGTTAACGATGATAAATACCCTTTCGACCATAAAGTCTATGGCCTCCACCATCTCTCCGTCCACCTTCTCGGTGACGAAGTTGCCCATCAGCATCTTCTTCAAGACCAATGACGGCAGAATCCAGAACCTACGATCCAGATCAATTATACGTAATAGCGAGCAGATAACGTATCGCCATATTCTGTTATTCGTTCGCTTATCTCCGAACTGGGTGATGAAACCGAACAAAATTCCTCCAACTCCAATTACACGAGAAATCGATATGTATACTTACACCGCTGCGGAATCGTTGTAATTAAACACCGATGTATCCGTAAACGTGTTACAAAGTACCAGCGAGGCTACTCTAGGACAGTGAGCATTAAACTCTGTAAACTTCTGCGCGAGGAAACCACCTGCAAAGCAAAATAAAAACTTTGAAGTTCGCAGCGCGCTTTCTATTCTCGCCAGACTGCAGATCATCGTATCGATAAAAATGTTCTTGTTGTATTAGCTTGAATTTAAACATTTTTTAATCCACAGTCTAGACCTCGAAGAATCAATATTGTGAATTCTGACCTAGAGAGGCGCCGAATAGGTGCACTTTGTCCAATTCCATGTAGTCCAAAAGCTTCCTGAAACCGTCACACCATTCCCTGACATTCCAATACACCGGTGGCTCTGCCTGAAATGTAATTTTTAAACGTTAATTCCATTTGAATTATGTTAGAGTTAGTGGTTTATTATATTCGGCCGGGATTTGTAAATTAGCCTTGTTCAAACGAATACAGAAGTTCCGTCTTATTACTAGACTGCGGATGTTTATGCAATTTTCAAATTTTGTAGACGAATTTTAAGAAAGTGAAATAAACTAGAATCTTATTTCCAATGGTAGTACCCTTTGCAGATCTGAAATAAATAAAAATTATACTTTTTTGAAAATTTTCAGAAGCCATAAATGCATAACGATCCGCAGTCTACTTATTACACAGGCTTTATTAAAGAATACAGTGTTAAGAATACATTAAAGAATACGCTTACCGATATAATGCGATATCCTCTAGCTGCTAAACCCAATATTTGCTTAAAAAATACATCCGCGGTGCCGCTGACCGGTGGAAGACACACTAGTGGACATTTTATTGTCTTCGGGCTGGAATCGTACACCTTCCATCCCTGGAAAAGAGCATTTGAATAATTACATTACCACGAGTACATTGACTTCTGTTCAAATCGCGTGCCGGATGATATCGATCGCGTTGTTCCGTTTCCGGGTCATAAACCGGAACGCGGGATAATACGAAACGAATACTTATACTTCTAACAATATTCAATAAAAGTCTGCTTAGAAAGTTCTTCTTTTTTTCTGTCCCCGTGATTTTCTTATTATTCGCATGGAACGACAAACACGTGTAATCCGAAACGTCTGGCACTCGTAACATTTCGCTACGGATCAATCACGGCCTCGATAGAGAGATTTATTTGCACCTAATCACGGCTTGTGTTAAGTTTACTTCTCCCACATTGGTGTATCATTTTACTTAATTATTCTTTCAAATATTTCTTTATTTTTAGTTAATCATAGATATAAAAAAATCTACATTCTAAATTAAAATAAATGTCTTTTTGGAAAACAAACTATAATTTAAATATATACATATACAGTAATATACGTATATATACGTGTGATATAAAATATATAATAGAATAATTGCATTCGTTATATCTAATAATTATTAAAAGAAGGTATTTGAATAAAAAATAATTGTATCAACAACAAAGCTCCAATATGATATATTATAATTAAATAGCGGATTTTATGCATTTACGACAAAAATGAGTAGATGTAATTTAAAACAGTGAAAATATTAGAAGAATTTCAGAATATTGTTATATTATTTTCAATTTATTAAACAAATTAAGAGAGAAAATAAATTTCTAGTTCCCTCTAGTTTGCTGCAGTTCAAGTATATAGACAATTTTTATTTGCCATAAAAATCCGCTGTCTAATTATAATATAATATACAATAGTATATAATAATTGCTGATCTGGGTCGGAAGATTTTTTTCTTTACCAAAACGTTGGTTAAGGATTCGTCTTTTAATTATTAATGAGGTTAAGGAAGTTAAGTAAAGGTAAAAATTGTGTAGAACTCTGAGATGCCACTAAAATATTGTTTACACTATTAAATATATATATTAGATATATATTAAATGAAATAACATATATTAAATATATATTATATATTTAAGTATTGTATGAAGTATTTATATCAATTTCATATTCCCCAAATTTAAAAAATCATAGACAATGGAGTCATTCTAGTTCGGAAGAAATGTTTAATTTTCGAGTTGAAACAGCTCCTACTTAGTGCAGAGTGAATAACAAAAGAGTGGTGACTCGTAATGTTCGGCCGAAAGATCAAGAGTATCAAGAGGGTAAATAATGGCGATAGGGATCGTTTCGAGTTTCGATTGTCGACGGGAGATCTCGCGGAGTTCGAATCAAGACTGATCACCGTAATAATCAAACCTTGGGGATCTTACCTTGGTGCCATCGGAATCGACGACGATTTTCCTTAGCGGGACGGAGCTGCGAAAGCTGAGATATTCCTGTGACTGGGAAAGCTCGCTCGAACACGACATTTTTCTTGTCTGCTTGGCTACCGATCTTGCTGTTTAACGTCGTAGAACTGCCGCGATTCGGAGTTGCCGATAATCTGGAATCGCAGACAAGGATGGAGCGAGTGATGGACGCCAGAGATAGCAGGTCCGTCCGAAATCAAGATTGTCGTAGGTAATTGTACGAGAAGAAATATTGTGTAAGTAGACGACGCGACGGCGTTGATAAGCCTTTGTACGAAATGTGGACTGATGATGACAAACAGACGCCAAATAAGTATGGAAGTATAGCTACCTCACGACCAGGTTATGCTTTCAACGATTCTGCCTGTACTGGCGTGTACGACGAGCATCTTCGGTTATTGCTGGTTGATCTCGTTTCAGGAACTATCCGAGATTTTCGTCGGCGACTCGAAAGGTCGCATCACGTTAATAACACTGAACCGTGGGAGAGAATACCGACACAGTGTCGAGTAGTTTACACCCCCTTTCGAACATCCTCATCGCTGTTGGTCTTCTTTCTTCCTCTCACTCTATCTCTCCTTCGAACGGCTTCGTCGCATTGTGGTCGACGAGGTCGGAACTGCGCCTGCGCAGAAAGTAGTGCGATTCTTCACCGTCATGGCGGGTAATGTCGTTCCCCTTGGTTGCCGCTGGAGGTAAGAATTTTTGGGTTATCAATGGGTTAAATAGGATCACTAATTCTGTGATAAGATTGAGCTACAATTTTGCACATAGGTTCATTTTGCATTAGCATGATTTCCAAAGGGATTTTTAGCGACTCGATGCCAGTTTCTTATCATTTTAATGTCACTTTCTACCTCTCCGGGTTTACGTTTAATAAAAGTTAAATGTAATCATATCCAAATCTAACCCAAAACTAATCCAGGAAATTTTAGCTCAATCCGATTTGGCTTTGGGAAGTTTACCTGAATTTTCTATTAATTTATCGAACATAGGTACAGTCACCGACGAGACAACAACTCGATTTCTTACGCCCTCTACGCTGGTGCACGATAAATATTGAAACTAGATCCACGAGAACATCAGACTACGTAGTAAGCATATGAATTAGAGATCCCTATTTCACGTGTATGTAAATACAGATCCGTTCGGTTTTTCGTTTGAGACAGTCGAAAAGAATTCGATAGAAAAACATAAATCCGACCCGAACGAATCTGTATTCATGGATCCATGTACTATGTACACTGCACACGGACTCGTATTCACTATTCACGGATCCTTACGGGTGCACGTGTATTTTAGTATATGTTCAAAACCGCGATATCTAATATTGACACATACATATGTGTTCTGAGACATATTTACATGCTACATGCATACATATAATTATCAGATACCGATTATTGAACAGTCTCACGTTTAGTAGTTACACACAGCAGTACATACAGTACATATTCAGCAATTCGCAGGAGATATTGCGAATGTTGTTTACCGGGTTCGAAAGAGAGGGGTGGTAACCACCGACTCATGCAGGGGTGTTCGCTAATGCTACTTCGGTATCTACAAGTGTACCCGTAGGTGTTCGATACACGTGGAAAACACCTCCACCAACCTACCATCTGCAAGATTAACGATCTCGACGCTTCCACGGTATTGCCTACGGGTATACTCGCAGGTCGGTTTCCCATCCCCTTTCTCATTTTCATCCCCACCAGCTCTTTCGTCACGGAATTTTCCTAACGCCCACATAAATTGAACGCATACTACCGTTATTTAAAAAAAAGCTCGGTGCACTCTGGCGCAAGTTAAACAACACTCCCTCAATTAACTTCATCAGAAATTCCGAAAGTGCAGGAGATTGGACTGGAAACTACCATTCAAACTTGCGATCTTGCAAAAGGATTTACATCCTCTGTAGGAGAGCTATAAGGCCTAGTAGTCTGAGACGCTACAAGGGGGTGCAACTTGCTTATCAATTACCGTTGCACACTATTAATCGAGAGGTCTACTGCCAGCCGATCGGAATGCAGTGTTCAAGGGGATGCATCATCGAAATTAGCGGGTGACAAGATCTGCAGGTAGCAATGCGAAGGGAGTAGAAGGGCGGCGCTAGTTGGGGTAGATATTAGCGGACCTGTCACTCAGGAGAAGAGGGCGACGGTTTGTTTTTTTTCATCCCCTCGTCGTTCAGGAGGTCGTGCAAGTGCGGGACGCGTGGGACGCAGGAGAACGGTCCTGTGCCAGGAATTCGTTTAATTTCACAAGAACGACCGGGACGAAACAAAAGTCACGGCGAGCGAACATTAAAAATACTACGGGTCGCCCGTTTCCGTGCGCTTATGTAACATGGCGTAGGAAGCGCGGCATATGTGTGTGTCGTTAGGTCGTTTAGTCGGATCTCTTTTAATTCCCGAGCGTTTCCGTCGCGTCGCTTCGACTCGGTTGACGATAATTAACCGCAATTCAGCCAGGTATAATGCGGCCCATTCGCGTGGATCGCGGGCATTTATCAGCCGCGATTAATCGAAGCTTTTCAGTGCCACGAGCAGAGTACCGGGTAACGTGAGCGAGGTTTACATTGGCAGAGGCTCCAGTCATTAATAACCGATACCGAGAGCCTCGTTCCTGTCCCGCGTTAATTCGACGTATCGAATCGAACGACACACCGGCGCTCGTTAATCTTCTTCCCCAATCCGTCACTCGAAGCGATTTATTTAAGGAACGAATGCACGTGTGTACGTTGTCTCTCGTCTCTGCCCTCTTCCTCTTCTTTCCCCCTCGTTCTCTCTTTCACTCGCGCTTCCCTCGCTTTATCAGGCTTCTTTTCGACGAGCGAGCAAAAGCGAACGCTCCGACTAAACTTAATTAATGCGCGATGAGCTACGACCACGCTCCACCGCGCCGCGCCGCGTGAAATATCGTCGATCGCGAATTCCGACGACGCTTTTCCGAGTTACAAAGAACACGCTTCCTTGTCTAGACTCGACAAGTGCTCGGAATTGTGCGGTACCCTTTCTGTCGAAGCAGTGTCGATTTTAGGAAAACCTGTTGCACTCGAAGCATCTTTTGCGAATAATAATTAGAATTCAGAAGGAAATATAGGATATTTTGGTCAGATTTTTATATCTTTAAGACCAAAAAATCGTCTGCATCCAAATTTGAATAAGTGTCCGGTGATTTATGGACGGGAGTGTATGAACTAGCATCGAGATCTAGATCAACGATTTCGAACCTTTATGCTACTACGACTTCCCGAAAAAAAATGTTTTTTCGCGCCTCCTTACCTTTTATACTATGGTATGAAAATTAATTTTCTTTTTTAATTTCGGCGCCTCCGCCAAAACCGCTGATCTAGATCGAATCACCATAGAAAAAATTTCGTTGTGTTGAAAAGAACATTAATGTACGTTGAACATCTTCGTAGTTAAGGGTAGAACAGTTTTCTGCCCACCTACGCAGACGCAAGCAACGTAAAAGTTCGTGTCGAATGAACACAGGAACATTTCTATTGGTCCAATGAATTGCACGTTCGCGAGACTCCAATTTGCCCGTGAAGGGTTAATGCTTTTTCTTCCGCGAAGCAGTAAGGCGACTGAAGGGAGCAGCTCGATGTTCGGAGAGGTGGCGGACTACTTATAGACGGTCGTTCGAAGTTTTATTAGATAGGGAATGGTTAATGAACAGAACGCAGGGTAGTAGCATGAATTTTCCGAAAGTTCCGATGGAGCACCACCACCGTGCTGGCGTGGTATCGTTCCTATTAACGAAAGGTTAACTGCGCGCGAGCGAGGATTTTAGAGCACGGCTATAAATACCTGTAATAAAGCTCGCGATCATTAATCTTCGACGGTAATTTCGGTTTGCAGTGGCGACATTCGCCGTCTCCTTTGCTCTTCTTGACGTCCCCTTCTTCGTCCAGCATCCCCTGGCCGTTCTACCCTAACCGTTTCTCTCTCGAACATGAGCTGGCCCCGCGGTTCACGGTGTATCCCGCTCGTTCTCGCACTTTCTAGGATAATTAATGATCTCGAAAGCGATCTACTCACGGTTGTCTCGTTTCGGGGCAATCTTTCTCCGTCTTGCTCGCCAACGCCCCCGCCCCCGGGTCCTCCTCTTCGTCTTAGTCGTCCTCTTTGCGGATTAAAACGATTCTACTTAGCCTAAGAAACCGTTCGAACAGCCGATCTTATCGATTTAACACTTTATCTAGCGGAAGCTCTAACAATAGATTTCTTCAGCCGCGGCTAGAGCCGTTCACTTTTACAAATTCTTTCTTAACTCGAAAATTAAACATTTCTTCCGACCTAGAATAATTCCATTTTACATGATTTTTATCTTTTCATGGATACGAAATTGATATAACACCTCATACATACAGTTTGTCAGCTTTCAAGATATAGGTCCAGGATTTTAAGTACATAATAGCTAGACAGCAGATCTTTATGTAAAGATTTGAAATAGAAACTGATTTTCTTTCTTAATATGTTTAATAAGATGAAAATAAAATACCAGTATTTTTAAACTTTTCGAATGTTTTTACCGTTTTAAAATACACCTACTCGTTGTTGTCAGACATGCATAAAATCCGCTGTCTAGTAATAACAAATGGATAATACTTCTTCGAGATCAACGTTGATCTTATTGTTGGACGTAACACGAACAGTCAATGATCTTCATAATTTCGTTCCGTTAAATCGCTGGTAAATGCGTCCACAATTAACTGTAAGTGTACCAGCACGTTCATCAAACCAATCCAGCTGATTTAAGCCATCGAACAATCCTGTATCTACTTAATTGCACCCCGGGAACTCGGTGCCTCTCGCAGGAAACGTTGTAGATCGCGATAACGTCGTCGAGGAATCCCGTAACGCTCGAATGACTGACGAACGACTCCGTAACTCCCTTCCACGTATTCAATCACGAGCCTAAGCGCCGTATATCTCGTTATTAATAGGGGTGTTGTTTCCTCAACGTCTTCTGAAGAGTTCACTCATCGGTTAGCTTTTCGATGAACTCTGCGATCATTCGAATCGTCGTACCTACCCGTATTTAACAGACAATCTCTAATTTACCATACCAACTTACAATTACGTCTGTTCGAGTAGCTGTATCCAGTTCAGGGTTCCTCTCGGACAATGCTGTCTTTTGGCTGTTCTTTATCGCTGCCAATCAGGGGTCCAGGTGACCATCATTGCTTCCAGGATCCTGAGGTCGCGTCAAAGGATTACAGGACTCGAGAGAACCAAGGTGCTTCAAGAGTCCTGAAAGGGGAACACGGAAGGATTTGCATAGACGGTCCAGGTGCCGCGACGATGTCTTGCTTCACACGCGTCGATCTCTAATTATCTGGAAACAGGGAAGAGGCAACGCGTCGTACCCCCCTCCTCGTGCTTACCCCAGGATAAACTAGTATTTTCATGACAATCGAGCGAAACAGGAGAGCAGGAGACACCTCGGCATTATCTCACCTTGGCTAATTCCTCGAACGCAAGTTGCTCGGTCCTCAACTATTCCCGATCGATCGACAACCGTTCTCTCGTCGCTTCTCCCTCTTTCTCTCTTTCGGAGGCCAGTGAATACGGAAGCGACGAAAGCTGGAATTTCCGGTTGATTCGGCACGCTAACGATGGGGTGGTTCAACACCCCGTGGGGACCGCGGAGACTATACGCAACCATCGGCGGCCCCATTGTCAACAACCTTTTGCCCGCAATCTGTTCGTCGATTTGCACAATAATGGACACGCACCGGCGGACACCAAATTAGCGGGAAGGAGAGAATACGTTGTATCCGACGCGTCTGCGAACGTGCGGCTGCGAAACTCTTCGATCATCCTTTGATAGCCTTGTTTCTACGTCAGGTTGTCTAGCAATGGGTTTGATCTTCCGTTCACTCGTGACGTCCTCTTAGGAGACCCTTCTTATTTCAACTCGAAAATGAAACATTTCTTCCGATCTAGAACGATTCCATTCTACATATATGATTTGTTTCATTTTGTGCATATATTTAATAATGTGGATGTTGTGAATGGTACAACAATATTTACTGGCGACTCTGAGTCACCACTCGAGTGTTAGGAGTTAAGAATAATTTATTGATTTAACTCATCTAATTTTTATTCAATATTATTAGGTTGGAAAGAAAGTTCTGGCGGTTTTTAACTATTAAATTCAAATGCACATATCTCAGCACAAACAAAGCTTTATTAATCAAAATAAAGACCATTGCAATCAATGCAGTTTTGCCAACAAGAAACAAGTTTTGTTATTCCGGTTGAATAAAATTCTGGAGTCCTGGAGGCGACAAATTCGTTGAATGCCGTTTCAGCATCTCTCTGAGATTTGAAGCATTTCTCACGCAAGAAGTTGTCGAGGTGCTTAAAAAAGTGGTAATCGGTGGGTGAAAGATCTGGCGAGTATGGTGAAATGAGGTAGAGTTTCGTAGCCCAATTCGTTCAACTTCTGAAGGGTCGGTCGAGCGACGTGTGGCCGGGCGTTGTCGTGGAGAAGGATATGACCATTTCTGTTGACCAGTGCTGGACACAAACGTTGAAGTTTTTCGTGCATTTCGTCGATTTGATGGCAGTACTTTTCAGCTGTAATGGTTTCACCAGGAAGCTGTGATGAATCAAACCGGCCACAAACCACCAAACTGTCACCATAACCTTCTTTTGGTGCAACTGTAGCTTTGGGAAGTGTTTTGGATCTTCGTCGTGGTCTAGCCACTGAGCCAATCGTTTCCTATTGTCATAAAGAATCAATTTTTCATCACACGTTACAATTCGCCTGAGAAATAGATCATTTCTATTGCGCAAGAGAAGGGCAGACTACACTTCAAAACGACGATTTTGTTGATGTTCGTTTAATTCGTGCAGCACACATTTATCAAGATTTTTTGTTTTTCCAATTTCCTGTAGATGGTTACAGATTGTTGTATGAATTACGCGCAATTCAGAAGCAAGCTCCCGAGAGGATTGGCTTCAACTAGGGCCCTCAGGTCATTGTTGTCAACATCTGATGGCCGACCACTGCTCTCATCGTCTTCAAGGCTCTCGTCACCGCTTCAAAATTTTTTAAACCACCTTTGTGCAGTGCGTTCGTCAGTGGTCCCAGGGCCAAACGTCTCGTTGATATCGCGAGCATTTCGACAGCTTTTCGACCTAGTTTGACTGGAATACGAAAATTGTTCGAATCTGCTTCTTGTCCATGTTGTTTTCAACACCCTGAGAAATCGGGAAAACTAACTTGCAAGTAAAATTAATATCACATTCTGATAGAGCGAAAAATGCACTTTAAAATTATATACAAAGTCAATGCAATGTAACACCAACTTAATCGAAAATAGACCATTTAAAATCAAAATAACAAAAACCGCCAGAACTTTCTTTCCAACCTAATATTTGATCTCTTAACAATTTTTATACTGGATGGACGATGTTCAAGATGACCGGTTATATTTAGGAGTTCACCCTTTGCAGTCTGAGCTATTTCAACTCGGAAATTAAACATTTCTTCCTAGCTAGAATAATTCCATTCTATATGATTTGTTTCATTTTGTGGATATAAAAGTGTTACCTCTAACACTGCACGATCGAGTTGGTCACTTGAAGATTTTGATCGAAATCTGCTAAATATGGATGCTGTTCTTTTCCTTTAGAATCGAAACAAGATTCGGTTTAGTTTGCAGTGGTTTGCAGCGGGGAAAAAGAACTGAAGCGAGCAGAAATAGAAAAACCGAGGGAAGCGGCTGGCTCGAGTAGAATCGATCGAGTTCCGAGAAGCGGGCTCGTCGAGAAACGGAATCGGCCGTGTGGCGCGCCGCCTCGGAAGGTATAATAAACCGAAATCATTTGCATTATTCTAATGGCTGGCTGCGTTCCACGTACGGCACCGCGATTTCTCGAAGCTAACCCGCGAGCTGGCGAATCGCGGTTCTTCGAGAACGCGGTCCACAAAACCATGTCATCGATGTAGGAATTCAGTTTGTACAAATGTAAGTGTTCGTTGTTTATAAAATGTTTTTTCGAGATCAAACATGTAGATGCGACAAAATTTTGAGATTTAACCTGAGCACTCTGAGGCGCCACCAAAAATTGCTGTACCGTTATCCAAAGTATTGTTTACACTATCAGATATGTTGGTATCTAATGAATTACTAAACATTTAAGTATTTATTGGGCAGCAAAAATGAGTAAATGCAATTTGGAACAGTCAAAACATAAGAAAAATTTAGAAGTAGTTTTATATTATTTTCGATCTATTTAACATAGTAAGAAAGAAAATAAATTTCTAGTTCACTCCAATTTGTTGCAATTCAAGTACCAAATTTTTATTTTGCATAACGATCCGCTGCCTAGTTATTGTATCGATTTCATACCCGTGAAATTTAAAAAATCCTAGAGGATGGAAATATTTTAGGTCGCACAAATACTTAATTTTCGAGTAGCTATTCGAATAGTTCCGAGTGCAAAGGGTGAAAATTGTCTACATTTTCTGAACAGGTGGCTCTAATTTATCCTAAACTGTTGAAGGCTGAAGTGGGACCACTTTGTACCGCGTGCGAAACGGAAATACTTTGGATCCAGGTGATTCATGGATCGGCGAAAAAGCCGACGACCATAGAGCGATCGAGCGTCGCCGTCCCAGATTCCCGCGGACCGATTCCGCGAACAGAAAACCTTTCCAGTCTGGATATCCGTTCTTGCATCAATATTTAATCGTGGCTAACAAGATGGCGGCGGTATGCACGCCACCCAGATGGGCTATAAAAGCTGCGAGGGGGGCCCGGGTAATAGTTAACTCGCGTTCGAGGCACATCCTTGTGCGATGGTTGCTGGTGTTGGTGCGTCTATGTAGCGACGACAGCTCGCAGGAGCGAACGAGCCAAAGAAAATGGGAGATCGCGTGAGGGAAAGAGAAAGAGAGAAAGATTCGTGAAGACTACGAGTTGTGCACGAGCAGCGTCGAGCACGATTTCCAAAGGTGGAACGGAGCAAGGAAGAGCAAATAGATAGGCCTGTGGCTGCGCGGAGGCCTGAGAATTGTCAATCGAAGGTGCCAAGAAACGAGAGAATGTCCCGAGGCGCGGCTTCACAAACATCCTTCTTCTGCTCGAACGTTTCTCGACTACATAGAACCTCGGACGTGTCTTCGACACTTGCCAACGATCTTACGAAGACCCTTGCCTTACCTTGGCCCGATCGCTACCGAGAAACGAATCGTCCTGAAGGACGCTATAACGTTGCTCAATTTCTTCTGAATTTATCTGAACTTATTCATTAACCCTTTGCACTCCTTTGTCGAGTGTGACTCGACATCAGATAAAGAAAAATGTAAATACAACGGGCTCTTGTATGTATTTGGTTCTTGAAAAAGTTTGAGAGCTATATCTAATATAATTAGTAAACAAATTGTTTAAAATAAATAGCACTCAATGAACTGTTCTTTGGCAACAAAATTGAAAAATAATTCGGAGTGCAAAGGGTAACCCTGGTGTCTCAATCTAACGAACGGTTTAGTCAACTAAATGAAAGCTGGGGAAATGATCAAACATTAGCAAAAAGATGATCGCGCCGTTTGTACACGCTCATGTTGCCTAACTGCGCCAAGCGAACATTGCGAAACGAACTATTAGGGCTAACGTTTTCTACCTGATATTTTCCGAGTCTTATATCTGCATCGTTTTGTTCCTGTGGCTATAAATAAGATTACGAACGTATATTTTCTAGCGGGACTGCGCTAAGCTAAAATTTCTGCTAAGGTAGTTGTCCAGCTTAGGGATGATTTGTGAGGCCTTCGGGGCCATTGTTTCGTCGTCGACAGCTTTTACAGGACCGTTGACGTTTACTTTTTATCGGCTACTTGAAGAGAGTCGCCAATATTAAGACATCCACCGAGGCGTTCGGTCGTTTGCACCGCAAGTGGAAACCTATCGGCGAATTTCCGACACGGTGGGTAGCCATTGTCCGTTACGGTATTTCTCGGAAGGTCACCAGACCTGCCGACCATCCTTCGTGGTCCCCGACCTCGACCTCGCTCGTTCCAATTATAACCGTTACGATTTCCAAAATTTTATAGGCGGCCTAAAGGAAATAAAACCGACCCGGTCCGTCAGGCCCATCCTCTGTTCGTACAAGACTCACCTTGAACCTCTCGTTCATCCACCCTCGCATTTATCGATATTCCTCAGACGGATAAGTTGTGCGAAAATTAATGATAAAAGTCGTGTAAATTGTATAATAACGAAGAGGGGGGATAACAGCTAGTAATAAGAAACAAAGGTAAACCTGTCGAAACTTTACTTCCTCTCGGATTTTGATGAAATATGTTGTCAAGGTCATAATTCTAAACAATTTTTTCCTATACAGATAATGGGCGGTCCTTTTAGTTGTTCGGATGTTTGCAAAAATATTTTTTACGTTTGTATAAAATTCAGATATTCTTGTATTGTGGTCGAAATCAGAATTCCGCCGCTCGGTCTTCGATTTCGAGATATTTAAACCAGGGCTTCGGAGTCGGAGTCAGAGTCGCAAAAAGATATATCGACTCCGACTCCAACTCTGGCTCTTTTGTTTATAAATCATTAATAGATTTATGTATACATAAATAACTTGCTAATATTCGATCTACAGTATAGACGTATTGTATTATGTATATACTTCGGCACTATGTAGAGGAGAAGTAACAGTCGTGTTGTGTTGTATCAGAGTTATCTGTTCCATATTCTTAGAATTTAATGCAATATTTCAACTATTTATTCAGTTTTATTACAATTCTTAATTATTTTGTGTACATATTTTTTCAATTTGGAGAGTCGGAGTCGGAGTCGGAGGTAAAGAAAAGAGGAGTCGGAGTTGGAGTTAAGAATTTTGTCTACCGACTCCGAAGCCCTGATTTAAACTACGGACACTCACTACAACGAATTATTCTGCCGTTTTTAATTATCGGAACACGTATTTTGGGTCGGGGGAGGGACACTCCACCAAAATCTAATCCAGGCCTAACCAAAATTCGTTTATGGAGGATTCGCTATAATCGAACTCACAGTTTTTTGCAAATATCTAAAAAACTAATAGAGTCTATATTATTTGTATAGCAAAAAGTTGTTCAGAATGTCGAGATTTATAACATATTTCAATGTCACGTGGGGAAGTGACGTTTCGATAAGTTTATCCAAATAAATAATTGTCCTCCATTTCCGACGCTGTTCGCATCCGGCGAAAATCGACCGTTCAACTCGGCCATTGCGAATTCTCGCAGCGTGCGACTCTCCCAGCCCGACTTAATTATTGCAATATCGCTAATGCCTCCCCGACATTCCTTCCCATTTTGTACGTGGCTCACGTTGTTATCAATTTCGCATAGAACGCTTGTAATTATGCCGGGGCCTCGAGAACCGGCAGAGAGCACGTGAAAAGCAACGTGCATGTTGGGCGCACGTGTTTCCTGCGCGTCCGCCCGTATGCCCCGAACCGTAATCAAGAAATTGTCGCAGGAAAACCGAAGTAGCCGTGAGGGTACCGACTTTCGTCGCATTATGGAATTCCCAAGCCCATTAGCCCCGGCTATTGGCCTTGGAGGATTAACCATGGTCTTGAGAATTAATCCTTGGGCCCCGACCGTTTTCGACCGCTTGTAAACGCCCCTTAACGATTTTCCGTTATCTCGATCTTCAAATCCGAAGAAATTTCCGTGCCAAAAGACTGCTTCGAAGCAAGTTGTTTCCTGACGAGGTCGGAAAATAATGTTGGTCTGGCATATTCAACTTCGAACGTTCGTTTTTAGATCAGTTTAAACACTTCGACTTTTAACCCTTAGCACTCGAGTGGTGACTCAGACTCGCCACTACGAATTGCTGTACCATTATTCAAAGTATTCACATTTTAGTGTTGCATGAGGTGTTATACAGGGTGTTTCCTACCTTTCCGGCAAGATTGTAGGAGCATGATCTACAAGTGAAAATACGAAGAAAATGTTATATGGAGTTTATTTATAAACGATGTCAAGTTTGTATTAATGCAGAAGGTAGTCATTTTGAAATGGTGGTTTAAAAATTTTTAATGATCCTCGTACGTTAAGAAATATCTCGTAAGTACAAGCAAAGTAAATACAATCGACTTTCCATATTATTCAGCTTTAAATCTGCTGTTCCGCACCTATTCAGGGTACATTCAATATTTGCCTATAATATTGAAATAAAGCGTTTATAAATAAACTTCATACAACATTTTTTTCGTATTTTCACTTGTAGATCATGCTCCTACAATCTTGGAAAAGTAGGAAACACCCTGTTTAAAGAACCCCGCACTAATCATATGGAAAATCTATCCCGGTAAAATCAGTTGGATTTTTTATATGTTGTAGCTTATGATCTACTGAACAAAAGATGTAATGGACACAAAGATCAATAATAGACAGTTATCGAGTTATATTCAGTCAAGCATGACACATTCGAGCTGCCGAATACTCAAATCTTGGGAAGTATTTACTTTTTGGAAAAATGTTTGAAACAAAAATAGTAGGGTTTCACAAAATTTATTAGGTGATGTCATTATTTTTGTATTTTGAATGACCTTGAAACGGTCTGTGAACAGAAATCTTTCACAAAAATCTTTGCGTGTCACAGCAGACACATATAAGGACACCACGATTCGTCACTCCCATAGCATTTTTTGACTCCAAACCCTCTCTGCTGTGCGTGTGTGTGTGGATTAATAAAAAAATGATCTTATTTTGTATTACCCATTTGGATTCTGTTGTGGTGGTCTCTAATTTCAGTATTCGGCAGCTCGAATTTGTCATGTTTGACTGATTATAACTCGATAACTGTCCATTCTTGAGCTTTGTGTCCAGTACATCTTTTGTTCAGTAGATCATAAGCTACAACATATGAAAAATCCAACTGATTTGACCGGGATAGATTTTCCATATGATTTGCGGGGTTCTTTTAAATCCATCAAAAGAACAAAATCATATAGAATATGGAATTATATTTTAGGTCGAAAGAAATGTTTGCTCTCGAATGGTGACTCTGAGGCGCCAGTAAAAATTGCCATACCGTTATTCAAAACAGTTTTAATGTTATTAAACTCGCCTCTATTCTATAAATAGTAAAAAGCTCAACTGCTGCATGGGAAAACAGGTTCAATTCGATGTGCACAACGTAAAAAAGATTACTTAGAGGATAAACGATCTGGGTTGAAAGAAACGTCTTGATTTTCGAATTAAAATATCTTCGACTGCAAAGGGTTGAACAGTTGAGGAAACTTTCCGAGGATGAAGAGGAGAGTTGTTTCCTGGGTCCGGGTCGATATTTGCGCGGCCGGTCGAAGCGAGCGAAATCGTAAATCGCAGGAGTAAATCGCGCATCGTCCGTGGCGTGCAATTATCTCGCGGTTGGTCCGCGAGGTCACCGATGGGCGGACCTTAACGGCGGCTCGGCTCGTTCGCCGCGTAGATCCATATACCCTTATAAAGGATCACGTTTGTAAATCATAAAATTCGCAGTTTCACACGGTCGGGACTTCGGCCGGCCCTTCGCCTCTTTCGCTTCGGTGGAGGAGTAGCAGGATGAGGACGAGGAGGATGAAGAGGAGGACTGGGGAGAAGGAGGAGAGCCCTCTCCGCGGGCTGCAATTACCTGCAATTTGTACTACGAGCACCGTATGCGCCATCTTGCCTGTATATGTGACGTGGAGCGCATGCAGATGCAAGCGGGAGGACGAGGTAAAACTGGAAGTGGAGAGAAGCTGCGTGGAGAAAAACAAGAGCCGAAAGAAGAAACGAGAGCGATCCAGAGAGAGAGAGAGAGAGAGAGAGAGAGAGATTTTAAAGGGGTTGCAGAAGTTAGACGCTGATCGGTCGAATTGTTGCTCGGATATCACGGAAACAACGCCGTTTCCGTCTCAATTAGCCGCGGACCTTCTCGCGCAACCTTTCCTCTTCATTTTCCACGTTCCTCGAGCGTCTTTACGAGCGGTTTTCAGGTTTTTCTGCAGCCTATACGGAATGTCTTCAGCGGCCACAAAGATGGCGTCACCGCGGAATGGCCAATACGTGACTCGTACCGCGCGGAACGTATAATAATGAGTTTATTGCGCGTTCGAATAGTAGAATAACCGGGATGGACTATGAAAATCCAGTTGCGCAAGTGCTTGTAAAATTTAATAGAAGCGCTGGTTTACCGCTACCATGCTTCCATTAAACGTTATTAAACGAATCTCTTACCCAAGACCACATCGGAGCAAAAATTACACGATGTCTGAATATTGTCTTCAGATCGTAAGACACGGTCTACCTCTAAGTATTCAAAATGGAAGGTTTGGGAAATATCTATTCTTTGTCTTCTTGGAATTCGTATGTATCTACCTACTTTATCGTAAAATTGTTCTCGGAAATCTAGATCGGAGACCGCAGGGAGCAAAATGAAGAAAATGATGCACGCTAAAGGGACCCCGAAGCTGCGAAGGAAGAAGAGGAGAAAGAAAAGAGCGAGAATGGTTGTATCTAGCGAAACCGACAGGGATGAGTCTTATTACTGACGGGATCAAACAGCCGTTGGAGTGTTAACTGCCCATGCTCGCCAACAGAACTGAACGGGCGCCGAAACCTGTGGTTTAATACCATTTGCCAGTAGGCGCGCTCGTCTCCTCCACCCCTGCGACCCCGCTCACTTCCTTCCACGAGGCATCGGCTAAAATGGAGGTAGGCGATGCTCGAAACGCTTGCCATTATTACTGTATAGACCGCGGAACTGTGGCGTCTCGTCCTTCTAAAAAGAATTCGCGAACGCAACCCCCAATGAAACGCGATTTCAGTTTATTTGCAACCCTCCAATGATACCCTGGTGTTTACCATTCTTTTTTCTCGGCCCTTCTAAAAAGAATTCGCGGACGCAACCCCCAATGAAAAACGCATTTCAGTGTATCTGCAACCCTTAACTTCATTAATCATTCAAAAAGCCTTAACCAACATTTTGATAAAGGAAAAAATCATTCCGATTTTTATCCGATAATTACTATATTATATATTTTGTATTATTACAAATTTATATACATTTAAGGATTTAAAGGTGATTAACTCATTAAAAAGAAATTTGTTTCTTTATTAAATATACAGGATTGAAGAACGAAATCCTTAGTCACGGGATTGAAAATAGTGCGGGATCGCAGAACCTAGTGTCGTACAGTCTCTGATTTCGAAGTAAGATTTTTTGAATATTTAATTTCTGGTTGCATCTAAGAAGCAGACTCGTTAATCGCGGTCTTTCATTTTTCGTTTCCAGAGCCGCCAGTTTTTTGTCGCTCGCGTTTCCTCGGCCGAAGCGCGCAATTTTTATCGAGAGATCTTACGGAGGGCGAAGGGAGCTGTCGTGACGATCTCAAAGAAGAATCTTTCGTAGCACAGTATCGCGGCGAACGATCGCGGCAATCATGCTCAATTACCGGCGACCTTATGCCACCATATCCTTCCGATGGAACACGACACGGCAATGAAAACACGACAAAGGGAAATCGCGATCTCTTCGGCCATTTATTTATTATACGGAACGGTCTCATTAGAAACGCACAAAGGGAACCACCGAGGAGTATGTGCGCATGCATAAACATTGGAAACGCGTAAAATAAAATTACCGCGGAGAACTGCCGCGTCCGACGATTAGCGAAAATGGACTAATTAAAAGATGCGTTCTATCGATATCGCAGAACACATGAGTCAAATCTGAAGCTTCAATGAATAAATGCTTGGAACAAACTCGTACGACCATGAAATGGTTTTCGCCAACCTGGAATTTCCCTATCGATCTTCCTGCAAGTTAGCAACCCTGTGGACAACAAGAAACGAAGATACGGAAAACGAGATAAGCCAGTGATTCTTATCAGCCGATGTCTGCGTTGAATAATAGATTCCCACACGATCGGAAGAATCGACAGGACAATCGTCCACTAAAAATCAGCAGCGGGGTTCGTCGCGTTGGCAGGCTATGTGTATGGTTAGTGCACGCACGGTTGGGACGCAGGTATCGCGAGCAGATAGGCCAGGTCAGAACGGAAGCAGGAACATAGGTCGAACGAGGGAAATTCCGTGCGAGAACGCATCGAAAATCTCTCGGTCTGGTTGCGTACAGGGGTCGTTATCCGATAGGGTGGGCGAAAGAGAGCGATCTGTTCGCGAGAGGGGTAACGGAATGATGGTGGGAGAGAGTTGGTCGTGTAGCCAGGTTTAGGAACCGGGAGGGGAAACGAAGAGGGAGGTGTTGGGTTGGGCGTGGCTATTAGGAGCCGCCCGTCGCGGCTGATACGCGGTATCAGGCGACGGCGTTGGCGTGTCGGAGCCCCGCCCACCTTCTCAGCCGCCTACCTACCCGGTCTCGACCTGTCTGCGAGGCTCTGTCAAATCGCGCGAGCTTGGTGGTGGGGATGACGGAGAAGTTTGAGCGGCTTAGCGTCAGATCGTAAGGGGACGCGAGTGTGCGCGCGTCGGCTCCGTCTTCAGTCGTTTGAACGTCGTTGTTTACCATCGGTTATTCGAGTTCTATTTCGTAAAGGGATCCTCTCCGGCCGGTGATCGACGAGACAATGTCGATCGGGACTGCGTCGACCGCGTGAACCTCGGGGCAGAACACCGCGTCGCGATCCTGATTCCTCTAACATCTTCGCGCCCCTCCCTCTCGGCTCGACCTCGACGCTCGTCTCACCCCCTGCTCCCACTCCTGCCAACAATCCGCCCTTCCTTCCTTCCTTCCTTCCCGGCAGCCCGTCTGCCTGCCTTCCTTCTTCCCTGAAGAATCAGTCCCTCTCGGTGTCGCGGTGTGCGCGCATTAACATCGTGTCGAATACACGCGTGCGCGCTCTTCACCCGTCTCCTCTAGTTCTCGCGATTCGCGAGGCGCTCTCTTCTTCCATCGTTTCTCTATCATCGTTTTCTGTATTGTGCATTCGCCACGATATCCGGCGACCAAGAGGAATCCACTCGGTAGCGTTCATGCCAGCCATCGGACCGCCGCGTGTGCATTTCGTCGCGCGTTCACGGTGACAGAACGGTGGAAAAGTAAATATCGGTGATCGACCAACTTGTGACCTGTGGATCACATTGAACCGGAAAGACATGGACATACATAACCGGTAAATCAGTGGTTGCTCTCTCGATGATACGCGATACTCTACAGCAACGCGTTTCACACCGATAACCAACCGATCGAATCGATTCTCGATCACAGCCGCGACGGTCCGTCTTCTCAACGGTTTTGTGCGACCAAGTGGATCGTTGCACGAACGCCGGAACTTTGTCGTTCGTGCCGTCTTGCTTCGACCTAACAGCAGTCTCTGTCTCCGCGCTTGTTACACTTCTCCTCGTTGTTTGTTCAACGGTCGCGATCGTACGCGAACGTTTTGGCAGCGTGTTCCGCTGCGGGGGTGTCTCTCGTGTCGTGGCAACCGCTTTCGCGGTAAAACAGTCAAAATTCGGGTGAAGAACAGAGAACCGCTGCCATCCTACGCGATGGAAATGGGCGATGAATACCAGGACATGGGCAACCCCGGCGGAGGGGTGGCGATGGCCAACATGCCCATCGCGCATCACCGACACACGCCAGACAGCCCCATGGTGAGTCCTTTTATACATTCTATCCATAGACCGCAGATTTTAGCCGATTCGCACTGCGAGCTTCAAAGAAACTCTGCTCGGACTTTTAAATTGAATTTCAAGCCAGTTTGCACTATTCCTTTAACCTCTTTTTAACAAATATGTGTGTTATTAATTTCCTTTAAACCAAGATGAAATTCTATTTTGGTTTCGTTAGTGTACAGGTTAATTTTTTAGGAAATTACGAACTGCAAAGCAAGTTCTAATCATTGAAACCATAAAATAAATCGTAGAGCAAGGGGTTAAAGGAGTATTTACGTAAAAGATGTACGAACCACTTCGTTCGATTTGTTACGGATCTTTTTAAATCGAATTTCCTAGGTAATTGGCTGTTCCGAGCATTTGAATTTACCGCCAGTGCACCGAATCTGCGTGCTATCGTATTTGCAAACTGTTCTTATCGCGGGAAAGTTTTGGAGTCGCTTCTAAACCGAATACTAGAGCTTTTAATATAAAACAAAATTGTATCTATTAATTATGAACTGTATACACCCTGAATAATTTCGGGATAACTTGGTCGTCGAATAGTAGAGCTTTTAAATTGACAATTAGAGTGGTTGCGTTTTGGAAGCGATTTGAAACTTTCGCGAGGTAGTGTAGCTATATTTTAACATATTGCTAGAATTATAAACCGTTAACGTGGGTTATGCAGCTCGAAAAGAGGTTTATAATTTCGCTAAAGAATTTCGGAGCAGTAAAACCAGTTGTGACGTTATGCTTTCCTTTGGTACATTAATCGCGGTTGATATCGGTTGATTTGAACTGCGAATCTTGTATACAAACACCACGTTCCGAGGCCACCGTTTTGTGTTCTCGATATGCGAAGAAATACCGGGTATAATAATACTAATAACTGTGGTTTTATTGCGCATCGCGGAATGTTGCTCGTAATCGGAATAGTAGAAAGTTCAACCCCTTTATGTCCCGGAGGTAGACACGGAACTGTCGTTTTAATAATAATGCTGGTAGGAACATACAAACTGAGATCGATTCAAACGTAGCGCTCTGTCGTTATGAATTTAACAGCTACGATAAACTTGTACTTATTACTCAACGTACGTGTCGCTTCGGTGTTTTGGAGTGCGTAGATCAAAGATGGCGGCGAGAGTAATAGAGACACCGTTGACAATTATCAGTAATATATGCAATAATTTCTGTAGAAATTATTATTCACGTCTCCTGCAGAGCTCGAGAGATGATTGCACGCGAAGTTGATTAAATCTGTGAATTAAGTTAGATCAAATACGTCACTCGGTTTAACAGCAAAATTCGATTAGCACTGAATCAAATTAGATTAATTTATATATTCGTAGTGTGAACGATGTGGTGTTGATCGTTGCACGAGTAGAAAATTGAGGTTCTTTCGAGTACAAGTACAGTTCAAAATGAAATCGAAAATACGAAAATACAAGAATAATAAATTCGCTAAAAACTGCGAGAGGATCGATAAAATTACGCGTGAATAGAAGAACGCCGTGTCTTGTTTACACATTTTTGCTGTCACTGGAGATAGAAGCGAAATGCTGCGACATGCCAGAAGGGCAGTAGAGTTTACAAACACGTCGTTTTTATTCCCACACATCTTGTCCCACGAATTTTATGCACGTGCCGAACCGTTCTTGATATAAAAGTCACATTCGGCTTGTTTATATCGCGATCTTGACCCTGAGTTCTGGGATAAAAATTTCGCACAGTAACCGGCAGGTTCTTCGAACGTGGTACACGAGCTCCAAAAAACGATCAACATTGCTTCGGCAAATCTATTCATCGTAATAGTAAATACGGTGCTGTGGACATTGCTTACTAAATAGGATTGACGAGATTGACGAATTAATTATACTTACAGGAAAAGGGATTAAAACACACGATTAAATAGGATTAACGAATTAATTCGTTTCATGGGGCTACCTTTACATTTAAATAAACTTATAGGCTCTGACTGCGGCTAGATTCTTCTCAATTTTCAGAGATTACTAATTATTAGACTGCGGATCTTTTTGCATTTATAGCAGAATTGAGTAGATGAAATTGAAAATTGTAGGAAAATTTTAAAAATTAAATATGTCAATATATGATTTCTCATCTTTAAAATTATTGAGGGAAGAAATAACATTCGGTTTGGTTTCTATTCCTTGCACTCGATACAGACAATTATTATTTTGCATAAAGATTCGCAGCCTACTAATTATTATTAGACAGCGGATTTTATGCGTTTATTACAAAAATGAGTAGGTGTAATTCGATACAGTGAACACATTAGAAGAATTAAAAAATACTATTATATAATCTTCGACCTATTGAACATATTAACAAAGAAAATAAATTTCTATTTCTTTCCAGTTTGTTGTAAATCAGGTAGAAAATTTTTATTTTGCGTAAAGATCCGCTGTCTACTAATTATATTTGCATCTAATGAACCGCTAGTTCAATTCCACTTTCCTGGTATAAGGGTGTGGCCGGACGAGTGGTACAACCGAGCAGGGGGTGATACTACACGTAAAAATAAGTCGAAAAAAGGGAATAACATTTTTTTTGTTTGACACCTCGTTTTCGCGAAAGTCGAGTTTAGAAATGCAGCGAATACACGTGATATTGCATTGGAATCGTCTGACGCGTCTGACCATGATCTACCAATTCTACTTTGTGCATATAGTTAACTAAAGCACGCGAACTCGACAGATCTTTAAAGTCCATCTTCTCGAAAATGAGGCGTCAAACGAAAAAATGTTATTCCTTCTTTTCGACTTATTTTTACACGTAGTATCACCCCCTGTTCGGTTGTACCCCCAGTCCGGCCACACCGTGTATAAAAAATATTCTGTGCTTGATAAAATTTTCGGAGCAGAAGCTTCGAATGAAGTACAGTAAAATAATTCGAATAAATCGAGGGGTGATCGGGGGATAATGGGGGCAGGTTTTCGGCAGATCCTAGATCGCAGGGGTCTCGTCGGCCAAGAATAACGATATCCTTGGTGGAGGGTATCGCGATATAAAGTTACAGCGAATAAAAAGACATCGGTCGTTCTCCCAGCAGAATTAGCGGTGTTGTTGTTGGCACGTTTGTCCGCGGTCGATTTAGTCTTGAACGACACCCTTTGACGACAGCGTTCGCCTGTCTCTCTCGCTGCTATCCTCGTTCCAGTGGCATTAACTCTCGTGTTGTTCCTTGTAATGGCAGTCGCGCGACCGGTCAGCAGGATCGGAGAATCTGTTGGCCGATTTAGAACAGCCACGATACAACACCGCACTCGTTTAAGCGAGAATCATCGTCTCCGTTCGATTGAAATATTCTCGATCCCGTGACGTCACCAATATTCGTGAACAGTCGTATGACGTCACGAGTCTATTAGCGACAAACAGAAGGCCGATATCGCGATTGGGTTGTATTCTTATTTTCCTCTCGGCTGCTGACGTCATCCGAAATATATGCAAAACCCGGTGTTTGCGCTGTCGCGGCCCGAGGTGTCGATCGGTGAGCCGGTTCCGATGAAAATAATCACTTTGTGTAGAAATCGGCAAGGATTTTCAAAGTAGCACGAGACTGCAAAACGTCCTCGACGTATGTATTCTCTCACGTTCGTTTTTTAATGCTTTGTCTCGACCATTTTCTTCGGCAAGACACAGAGACCGAGTTGATCGATCAACATCCACAAGGAATACGTTTCAAGTTCGTTTAAAAATAATTCTGTACTTCGTATTAAATGTTATGTAGGGTTTTATTCTAGCTCCAATCTTGAATCTAGCCTACATACGTTGAATCAGGTCAGCATTCAAAGTTCAAGTACTTCTTCGTTCTGTTCGCATTTCTATACCACAAAACACAAAATGCTTCCACAATTTCCTCGATCGCCTTGTAGATTTTTCTGCAAATCGAGGCTGAATGAATCTTTAAAATGCCAGCGTTGAAATTGCAATTGACGTTTATTCTGTGCAATTTTTCAGACCGGGCTGGCATTTAAAGTGTACAATTCAGAAGAAAGATACTGATGGACCTGAAAATGTTAGCAATTCGTACTTATATATTAGCTGTGGCAGCTTTATAATAGCTACATGCTGCTGAATAATGCAAACCACGACTCGTAAGCGTAAAAATAGCACTGTTGAGGGAAACACAGCGGTCTAGATCGATCTTTTATCTAGCGCTTTTGCTTACTGGAAAGGAAAATACCCGCGCAATACAGGGTGTATTACATTTCTTCGCTCTCGAAGGAGTCCATTTTTCCCTGAGATCTCTTTCGACTCGTTCGCCAGACGTTTTCGCAGTGTCCGAAAAGTTTCCGAATAATAATAACTCGTAGCTCTCGTATCCGCGCTCGAGCGCCTATTCCCCGCTAATAGATAATTCGGCTGAGATCCAGGAAGCGTCGCGCTTTCGATCCTTGCCTCGATATGTCCGTTCTAAAAATACGTATCGATACGCGACAGCCCGTTCCACGGTAGCCCCAGTATATTTAACAAATTTTACGTAACGTCCTCGGTGTTCGCGGGGCCGTCGAATTCTCGTTGCTCTTCGCGGGTCGATGCGAGCGAAAAGGAAAAAGTCGCTCGGCTCTCTCCGAGCGATAATAGCAGCGTAAACAGAGTAGATAAGAGCAGGTTAACGAGGATGTCGTCCAGGAGGATCCTCTTGGAAGCAAACGACTCGCAGGGGTGCGGCTTGGACCCCACGAGTGAGGTGTAAACACGGGATATTCTCCTCTCCTCTCTTCCACTGTCTCCTCCTCTCTTCGATTACACTCTCCTCTCTTCGACGGTCTTCTTCTCGGTGCGCTTGTTGCACTCTATTGCAATCTCGAGTATTTGCACGCAGGCCTAGCGGGGATGCGCTGCGAAAGTAGCGAAACGAGGGGAACGATCGCTGCCGGCAATAGAGCTTCTCCTCCTCGTTTTATGACGTGCACGAGGCCCTTTTGTTCACCCTTTGGACTCGAAGCAATTCTAATTCCAAAATCAAGACATTTCTTAACGCTTTACACTCGGAACTATTTTATCTAGAATAGTGTCGTTCTGTATGTTTTTTGTCATTTTATGAATATGAAATTAATAATAATATCTCATACAATATTGAATAATGTAAACAATATTTTGAATAAAGGTACAGCAATTTTTAGTGTCGACTCAGAGTCGAGTACTCAGGGTTAAGCCTAGATCATTTTTATTGTACGTAATCTTTTCTACATTGGTCACTTAAAATTGAAACTATTTTCTCATGCAATGGTGCAGCTTTTTGCCATTCATAGAATACAGACGAATTTAATAATATTAAAACTGTTTCGGGTTAAATGCCTGTCGAGCTGGTTCTATAAAGAAATTTGCTAAAAATTGTTCCAAGATAAGCCTGAGAGAACATGTCTGACAGAAATTGTAAGGGAGCTTTGAAGTTCGGAAAGGCTCGATCGGAACAAGCAAAGAATACGAAAAGAAGCACTTCGGATCGCTAATGTGCCTGTAAGAAAATGAAAATAGAGGAACGGACCAAGATCAAAGCGAGCAGTATTTGTGCCAAGAGCAACATTTCGATTTCTATGCATGATCAGAGGGGACAGCAGCGGTCTGAAATTTAGATTCGGATGAACGGAAGGTTTCGAACTATTTCTAGATAGAATAACTCTCTTGTTCTACCAGAAAAACGACCTCACGATTTCTGTGTATGATTAGTATTAAATCTCTGTTCAGTGTGATACTGTGTTACACGGTAGGAGAGCGAAGACGGGTAGAGAAAGATAGGCGAGTTCGGTGCGGCAAGTTTGCGAACAAGAGGAAAGAAAGGCAGAGCGAGAAACGTGTGTGCAGAAGGATAGAGATGGTTAGAAGGATGATGGGGGAGAGAAAGAGAGAGAGGGAGGTGGGGCGAGGGGTTAAGAACGGGTCGAACGTCGGTGAAACGATGTGCAGAGCGCGGCGCAAGGGCGGGGATTCCCCTTTCGGCCAATCGGATCGGCTAGCGAGTGTGCGCTCACTTGCGCTGCTGCTGGCAGAGCTGTTTCACCTGCAGACGCCATGTCGTGACGTCATGTCTCGTTACGCCGGGACCAGGTAAAAAGCGTGCATTGTCCTGGCAGTGCATCGAGCGCCACCCTGCATCGAGGGTGGCGTTCCCCTCCACAATCCCTCCATTCTTTCGAGTAATTTTCACCAGCGATTAGCAGAACGAAGTGCTCCGAATTTATTCACGATCGTCCCGATCAATGATTCATCCGTTATCGAAATCTCCTTTCGATAGACTCGCTTATTAATCCCTTTGTCGTGTTCATAACTTCCTGGAAAGAAAGAAAATTCATCCTTGCTGAAAATTCTCTTCACAATTTTCGATCCGTCTATGTAAAATATCTTTGTGCAAAAGATTTTAAATATTCAAGTTGTATAATGATTTATATATTCTGAATGTCCACACAGGGGTTGGATTAACCCCTCAATGGTACCCCAAGGTCTTTCATATTCCCAGACATTTATACTCGATTATTATAGAGCAACGGGTGAAGCTTATTTTCTGAAAAGTAATGCTAGTATCAATTGTTACGTTCCCTTCCACACTGTTATACATTTTCCTAATAATCTCACACTATTCTTGTGCGAAATATTTTAAGTATCGAAGCTGTATCATGATACATTCTGGTTGTCCATATTCCCAGACAAATTTTTAGCACATTGATTGCAGCCAACACATCGCCGGATAATTGCGAATGCGAGGTTTCTTCGACTCCACCTATATAATTTGAAAGTATTATTTGTTACGCGCGGTGTAATTATAAGCCTATCTGTGTGACACTTTGTAGTGGAATAAAACGGGACATCATCTCCGGGCGAAATTGCTGGGAGTGAACGTGATGGGCAGGAACGACGCGCGATATGCGAATGACGTTATTTAAATGAATCGCATAAATCCGGCAGGGGTGTTGAGTAAAAAGTGTACCGCGGATCTTGAATGACACTGGCCGAAGATTCACCCATTATCGAGTTCTCCGGTTATTAAGTTGCATACACGTATGATAATTCGGTCGGTGTAAGCAAGTATAATTGACCAATATAGCGGAGGTGTTGGCCGGAGTTCTCTAATTACCATTCCTTCGTTTGGGACCGTCTAATTACATCGGATACAAGGGGGGTTGATTAGGAGTCCGAAACCGCGCCCGTTCTCTCTCTCTCTCTCTCTCTCTCTCTCTCTCTCTCTCTCTCTCTCTCTCTCTCTCTCTCTCTCTCTCTCTCTCTCTCTCTCTATCTCTCTGCTAGCAGAAGGAGAAGAAGAAGAACGCCCTTGACAGTGTCGAAGCGCACGGCTTCGAGTGCTCCACTGTTTCTTTTTCGAGTGTCTGCTCGTGCTATTCCCCATTATCCTGCCGGAGGTTGCGGGCCTAGCCCCGGCTCTTCTCTCTCTCTCTCTCTCTCTCTCTTCCGAGGAGTTGCGAACTATTATTCGGCCGTTTTACGATAGCCCTATAAAAATCTCATAATTAGATTTCGAAGGTAATATCCTGCCCGAGCCCGGCCCTTGGTCCCGTCGAAGAAGGGGCCCCGGTCCAAAATTGCAAACACCAATCTCCTTTCTTCTCTCGTCCTCCTACGAGCTTTTTTATTTCGCGGTTGCATCCGAGACCGGAATGGACGTTCTTTCTGTTGTCTCGAATTTTCTTCCACAAGCGTCGTTCAAACCAGACTTAATTAAAAATATTTTTGCCACTCCGCTCACCTAATCGCCCTGAAAAACCCCTCTTCCACTTTCCAGTCTCCCGAGCAGACGAACTAGTCTCCGTTTCATTCCGATTTTTACGCTTTGCGCTCGGAGTTGTTTTAACTCGAAAACCAAAACATTTCTATCGACCTATAATGCTTTCATTCTAAATGATTTTTCTTTTATTTTGTGCATATGGAACTGATGTAATACCTCAACAATATTTCGAATAAGTGTATAGCAATTTTTAGTGGCGCGATTCGCGTGCTAAGGGTTAATCTTAGCCCCATTACTAAACATTTAAGTATTGCACGAGGTATTACATCAATTTCATATCTATTCTAGCTCGGAAGAAATGTATTTTCGAATTAAAACAGCTGCGAGAGCAAAGCGTTAATATGTCAATGCTTTCTTAACTCTGTGCAGTTTATGAATGTGTGCTCTGAATTTTCTGAAGTGCACAATAATGTTGCATAGAAATTCCGGTGCACAGCGGTGTGAACTCGGATTGAATTGTCTAAAAACTCGTCGAGTTTTTCCTGTAAAGTAGCAACAAATTGGGAAAGAACGCCAAGTTCGTTTCTTTTCGTGGATTCCATTTTCCGTGGGTTCCGCTGGACGATTTTCCTTTTCGGTTCGTGTTTCCTGTGGCTGTTCATTATCAAATTAGTGAGTCACCGACGTGTCGCGCGCACGCTCCTAAAACTCATTATGGCGCCCGCCGATAAGGCAATGCTTAAAACGGAAGGCCGGTTAACGCCGGGATCGAGTTTCACGAGCATTTTGCGCGTACTCCTGTTTCATGTACTGTATCGCCTGTCGATGACACACACGTGTACTGCATATCCTGTCCGGCGCTGCAACCGATCGAAACCGCTCCGATACGATGCTATTACAATGTTACAGAACACAGCGGTCCCTTGGACTAGAATCGTGACATAGATTACAATCTGTGTCTTATTTTAGAAGCAACCGCGGTTTTCATTTGTTTCTACAGCCTCGTTTTATCAAGTAGTTCTCGCTATCGTAATTGCTACTTCTTTATCTCCCGGAGGCGTGCCTCATGCTTTTGCATACGTTCTCAAAGGTTCGTCAAGTTTGAACTCCGTCCAGATTTAAGCAGTGAATCTTCAAGTTTTTCATTCTTTCTTAATAGACAGTTCTTCGATTCTTCTAATGCCAACCGTAGAGTATCTTTTAATCGGTGATTCTATATTCTTCTTTAGAAAAAGTCTTTTGCCCTCAATGTCATCGCTTAATTTTATTGACCGCTTGTTGATGTCATGTTGACGTTTCACCTTTTTTTACGAAAAGCTTAAGTTAATATATTTGTTGTATACAATATTCAATGCGATGTACAAGATCGTTCTTTTACCTGCGTACGTCAGATTTATAACAGAAGAAAAAGTGACGTGTCAGATCATAATGAAAGGAAACAGTTTTTTGCAGTTGATGCTCAGTTATTTACTCTTATGGCGATCGTTCACGAATAAACGGTGTTTTCAAAATAAATTCGTTTTTTCCCTCTCGGTTGACGTACTGTGCGATGTCGAGAACGCGTTTCGGGAGGGACTGGTCCGTATCCTCGGTGCGCATCGCGTTCGGGCCGGGCAATGCAATGCGCGCATGCATTCCTCGTCGAAGCGGCAACGCGCGTGATCGCGATTCAGCGCACGATGTAAAAGGCCAGGATGGTGGGGAATCAGTGCGGGACCGGGTGCGCGCGTTCCGGTGGTGGGGCCGGCCAGCTCAATGAAATAAAGTGAAAAAAAGAAGCTCGGAGGACCGGGCTGAATCGCGATTGGTCTACGCTCGCGGCGCGGTCACGCCTGCTTTTATTTATGCGCCGCGCAGCTCGCGACGCGACGCCGAACCGATATGCAACAAGCTCTGCAACTTGTACCACGGCTATGAGGCGGATTCAACTGTATCGAACTGAGTCGACGATATAATATAGACTGCCTTATTCAATTTTCATTTCGATGAAACGAACGATCGTGGAGAAACTGCAATGGCAGCCGGCCCCGATACTTGGAAATGCACTTTGCACGTGCCCCGGCGATCGCTGTTGCGTTTTCTATTGCCATTGACGGACGTAATTGTCATTGTTGCCGTTGGCTTTGTCTGCTGTTCCATTATTTTCTGCACGGTTATCGATTCGAGGTGTTCGGTTATAGTCGTGACGAAATGTAAAATACGTGTGTTATTAATTTCCTTGAAACGGAAGTAAAATTCAGTCTGTTTTTTTACGATATCAAAACAGTTCTCTAAATGTTCTCCCACCCGTGTAGCATCTAGAATTTTTGTAATTTTGATGCATTCGACGTGGCGGCCGGTTTTCAGGTGTAATAAATCAGTCGTGGCCGACAGTGAATTGTTGTCGAGCGTTAGGGCAGCGGTAATTAGTTACTTGGAATCGATAAGAAATTGTTTAAGTTCGTTCGGACTCTATGGCCGGCCGATGATGGTTCTCGACGGTGTTCCCGAAGTATTAATTATTCGCGACGGCCGATAGCACCGTTGAAAATGGGGTTATCGGTGTGCATTTCTTATTCAAATGCCGCGTGATACGGCGACGCGTACAAATTGACACCGGCGTCGCTAAAAATGATCGTCGAACTGTTCGGGATATGGTCAATAACACCGGTTCCTTGGACTCGAATTGGAGCGACGTCGATTGGAACGGCGACAATTAACGCGGGAAACGTCGACGATGACGCATCCGACGATTACACGTATCTATAATTCGATGCATAACTGGATCTATTAGCATGAGGTTCTCGCGGGCTTTGCCAGAGGTGAACTTTCGTCAAAACACTCGATTGTGGAAACTCTGTGAATTATGATCGTGTCCGTTCGCGTTCGACGAAACATTAGTGTCACTCTAAATACGAGGAGCAACATTTAGCGTCGAATCTATTCGCAGCTAACTGCATTATAAAAATTCCGTGTGGACGTTCTGCAGCAGCGGTATAGAAAAAGATTCGCGAAGCTAAACGAGCTCCGAAGAAAAGGAACGTTAACCTCGGAGTGGACTATGCAACTTGAAACTGATAATTATTTGATGTATGTTGACGTAACTGTTTGAAGACTTAGGTAATCCCGCTATCTCCGCGTCTTCGCTATCTGGTTTCGGTAAAAATCAACGCTGCCCTCCCGTCGAACCCATTATCTTCGCGAAATTATCGTAAGGAGTCTCATCGCTGCCCGTGAAACCGTCCCCGAAGTAACACGATTTTTCATCCGCTAATTGCACCGCTGCATTATGTAAAAGGGAACAGTAAAAATCCAATGGAGTCTAAACTGTGGATTCTTATGCAAAATACTGCAGTTATTCTGCATAAATCGCAAGAGATAGAGGCTGAGCAGGTGCAAGCGTACTGCAGTTGAAAATTCTGTGGTCGTCTTTCCCTTTCGAGATATTGCCATTTAAAGTTTTGATCGCCAATACTTTGGCATAGGACATCGGTTAAATTGCATTATTTTGTTCAGCCTTTCAAATTTTTTTTCATGACTTTTCTCTGGCAAATACCTAAATCTTATAGTATAAAGCTCGACAAAGGTGTAAACTCGAAATTTTTGAAATTGTAACACGCGGCGTTTTTCCTTGCATCCACAAAATTATTTGCGGTAAACGATGGACTCCGGAGAGACTCCAAATAAATTAATCGAGCGCGGCACGCTTCCGTCCGCTATCTGTCATGCTCGTGCGCCCTGAAACGAGCATAGCGGAGTCAGCCGAATAACAACGGGGCGCACCTGTGTCGGTGGAATCCGTGTAAAAAGGTGAACGACGCCGAAGATCAGATTTTGGAAAGGAACGAGCTGTCTGTATCGGTTGGTCGGATAGTTTGTTTGTTGTCCCGAGTCAAGTGGGACTTTCTAAGGTTAGCACCCAATTGGCTATCGCACCCCGTCCTCTCTCTGCCTCGGAGGGAAAGGTACGAGGGACCATTAGGCGAGACTTATAAGGTGGCTACTGCCACCAAGGTGGTCGCAGGGTCCTCGTAGCTGGAAAAGAGACCCCATGCAGGTAATGGGCCCGGCACGAGCCTACCGATTCTCCTCTGTCGGGCCCTGTGCACCGCGCACCGCCTATAAACGCACCAGCGAGCACAGCCCTTCATGGTTAAGCCGATTTCACGCGGACAACTTTCCACAAAACTGATGTTTCTCGATACTTCCACGCTTCTATTATTCTACCTTGTTCCCTTTGGTCCCGGAACGAATCGCAGCGACGGTCGGACCGAGAAATTCATTAATAACTGATCCAAATCCTTGACAGCTTCCTTTGGAAAATGTCTGATGGGCTGGAGATTACCACCTTCGGTGCTTTTTCTTTCCTGCTAATTGTTCATCGGCGGACGATGAAACACTAAATTCAATCATTGTTGCAGACCTTCGCTTCCCAAGCTCTGCATCTGCCAAGCTCTTCAATTGTTTACGATTACGCAACCCACAATGTTTCTAGCAATTTCTAGCAGAAAATTAAAAAATTCTTCCTAGCTAGAATATTTCCATTCAATACAATGCCTAAGTGTTTAGTAATTGAATTAGACACCGACATATTTCAGAAAGTACTAAACAATATTTTGAACAATGGTGCAGCAATTTTTAGTGGCGCCTCGGTTAACGGTCTATTTCAATGCGATCAAATATTTGGAATATTTTCACTTTACCTTGCCCCGAAGTAAAAGTACTTACAACGGTCCCATAATTTTCGGAGGTGGTTAGATCGCCGGTCCGATCGGATTCGCTCGATTTCAAGTCTGGCGGCAGCCTCGAAAAGGGAAATCGTGCGTATTTTTGGGTGTCCGCTCCCTCGGTTCTCGGGTTGGGATATTTAATTTGAGCCAGCTTGTGTATCGCGCGGTCCTAAGTAAACTCCGGGGCCCGATGGACTCTCCGCGGACCCGTGCGTCCGTCTCGTGCATGCTCGACGACGAAGAAGAAGGCGCGGAGGAAAAAGGCGAAACGGGTTTCACCGTCGAACTCGTGCAAACACCGTGAGTCGGAGACGTGCCACGACCGACCACGAACCCTCTTGTTGACTCTTCAACTTTACTCGCGCCTTTTGCCTCTTCGTTTCTCTTTCTCTCCCTCTCTCCGTCCCTCCGTTCATTCTACACCATCTTCGACGATTCTCTCTCTTTCCTTCTCCTTTCTTCCTCGACCAACTGTGTCCGTCTTCTCATCATCGTCCGGAGCCTTCATCTTCTGGCTTCTCGGTACACCGGCCTCCTCCAGGTCGGTCAGGTCGTCGACTTCTTTACCTGGCCGGTTCGTGGAACCGCGCGAGAAACGGAAAGAGAGTCGTTTCATTTAATTTCGTGCCTGTTTGATGAACCGGTGCCAACAGACGATTCCATCGACGATCCCGCGACAGACGGGATCGGTGAAATCTTCTGGCCTCTCTTCGTCGCCGCGTCTCTGCGGTCTCTTCGTCGTCCCAGAAACTCTTCGCTCCGATTCTTCTACGCTCGAAACTCCATCGTTCAGCGGGAACTGGGTTAGGGTGCAGTATTTCTCGAGTCGCGAGATGCATCTTCAAGATCTTTCTCAGATTCACCGCGAGAAAATGTCAAAACTCGACTGGGGATCTTTATGCATTTATGAAGAAATTCGTTGGGTGAAATATAAAACAATAATAGATTAGAAACTGCTGTCCACAATCAATACAGGACATTTTTATCTCGCATAAAGGTCCGCAGTCTAGTCATAACAATTGTAGGTTATTCTATCATTTGCAAAGGTCGATAAAGGAACAGCATTTTTAACTGCTCGGTACGTTTAGTGTTGATGAGACTTGAACAGTCGTACGAGACTTTCTCGCGGATCACATGTCTCCAATTATAGAGTCGCTTGTCATTAGTTTTATATAATTAAAACCGACACTGCTTTCTCTCCGCCAGTCCTTCATCTTATTTAATCGTCTAGCCAAAAGTAGTAATTATTTGACTAGCGCGTCCTCTTTGCCAAAACTGCTGATGAAAACTGGATGGGGTCAGACAGCTTTGCAAACAATTGACGAAACAAATTCGCAAGGAACGGCTCTAGGCGACGGGGGATCCCGTTCGATGATTTACGGTGCGAGTAACATTGTCTAAGAGATTGAATGGCGCACAATAGTCCCACGATGTCGATCGGTCGGATCGCATCGAAATGGCGTTGTGTGCAACCGATGCACTTTGCGCTGCCGGGCTGCGTGCTCGCCGGTTTTAAATCGACTCGCAGTCGGACGTGTCGAGACTCTGGACGCACGTGATGCCAGGGGAGAGACGAAGACAGAGGGAGAGGGAGTTTCTTGCAAGAAATGTAGAAAGATGGAGAGAGAGAGAGAGAGAGAGAGAGAGAGAGAGAGAGAGAGAGAGAGAGAGAGAGAGAGAGAGAGACGCAGTAACTCGCCCATTCACGTATCATTATCCGCGACTGTACTGGGGTAACGTTGTTGCAATCGGCGCAATTATATTTTTACGATCCGAGCCAAGGCTTCTATTCCGTGACTATTAATGCTCGGAGCTTGGCAGCCTGATCGGGGATCGCGTTAGGCCTCTAACCTAAATACCCTAACCGGAGAACGCGATTGTTTCTCTCACGTAGTTTTGATCGGGGCCGATCTCTCACGGGAATGTCGATGAAAAAGGAGCGCCGATCGGCGAAATTGTAATTCCGCTTAACGGTAGCCCGTCGACTCCATTCCTTTTTGCTACCATCTCTCTCTCTCTCTCTCTCTCTCTCTCTCTCTCTCTCTCTCTCTCTCTCTCTCTCTCTCTCTCTCTTCGAACTCGCCTAGAACGGTGCAATTAACTTTTTAACTCGACGCTCGTCCCCCGAGACAATTAGGCGACCCGAACGCGCGGCTGTCAGATTATTTCGAAAATACGACCATCCGCAATTGCATCCTCGTATTTCCCGACGACCCACGACAAACCAAAGGATTAAATAGAGGCTAGCAGGAAGAGCTTTTAACATTATATCTCCGAGGATCGGTATTCCCCGAAGGAGAGATGTTCATTCGGGCAACGTTTCCTCTTCTCCCGACCGACCGTTCAAACAATAGGAATTATTCCGTAGAAAGCTGCTGCCCTGTCGCCAGTCAGGTCAAACTGATGACTTTATAACTCCGGGCCCCTCCGCTCTCTGCGTTACCTTTTTCTCATCTGACATCACCGCTGTCTCATTCCGAGATCAGGTAGCGCCATAAACCTCCGCCATTTCTTTCGGATACCCGAAATGGCGGTCGGTAACTAGCTTTCCTCTCCCGGGGATCTTTGCAAATTTTCAAGGGCACGGTATACCCAATGTTGACGGATTTATTGGCTGGTGGAAAATCGGACTTTAGCTGCTTGCATCTTTCTGCGGGCCCTTTGTGACCCTCATCTCGACCGAAGCGTCCTGCCCCGTGAAAATTATGATGGTACAGATTGTTCCCGAGTACCTTCGCGTTTGTTTTACAAGCTGTTCTTTCGAAGTTGTCGATTTAATAAATGGTCAGTTGAGCAGGCAGCTGCAAATGTTTCATAAAATCAGAATAAATTATTGACTGAAGTAGAAATTGTACACTGAAGATTTACAGGGTGTACAAAGTATTCGTACACCTTTTAGGAACGACTAAGTTTTTCAAAATTGGACCCAGAGTTAGGCAGTACTTAAATACTTCTGTATCACTTGAAATGTAGACGGGCTTGAAATTGGGCAAACAGAGCTTCGGCTCTACAACGCCATCTCTGTACTACGATATGGAGTAACGAATAAACCATTAAACAACCATTAAAATTATTTAAATACCGATTGGAATAAAAGATACATAACTTTTATTCGTTATTCGAAGGTTCGAATAAAAAAGTATCTTCCATTCGACTTTTATTTAAATAATTTTGTATTTTGTAATTTTCTAAGCGGATGTATTCGAAGCTTCGAATACAATTTGTAACTATTATTCATCGAATACATTCTCGGCGAATACAAGATTATTTAAATAAAAGTCGAATAAAAGATACTTTTGTATTCGCACCTTCGAATAACGAATACAAATTTTGTATCTTTTATTCGTTATTCGAAATTTGCATTTAAATACAATTTGAAAACAATATATTTAAATACAATTGTATTTAAGTACAATTTTTGCCCATCACTGATAGGACCCAACAGTTTTTTGAGACGTTAGAAGGATTAGTTTACTAGCTAACATTTTTATCTGGGCCTGTAATGAAAATTTAAGACATGCATTTTGTAAATCTAAGTAAATCATATACATGTACAGTTTCATTGAAATTGATTGACGTATACAAAAGGCTATGGCCATTGTAAGATGTAAAAATCTTTGAATTGAGGGTTTGCGATTCATTTAAATCGCAGATTCTTACAACCTTGCTATCTTTAAGCAATTACATTTCATAATAACCTTGATCGATGTGTACACTGTACATTAACCTTGTCCTTGTTTCATCTTTATTATTTTCGTCGTGATGAACCAAAAGCCAGAGTTGTGCAGAATTACAATTGAATTACTCCAGAAATTATAATTATAAAGTAATTGAATTTCATTGCAATGTAATTTATAATTCAGATCTTCATTCAATTAAATTACAATGTAATTCGTAATTGCAATTGGAGTATAATTATAAAATACTTTGTAATTAAATTACACTGTAATTCGTAATTGCAATCGAAGTACAATTATAAAATAGCGTTACGTATTATGATCGAGGGCGAGGAATAGAAACTACGTCGCATAGATAGCGAACAAGTATATGAAAGAAAAACATAAAAAAAACGTGGTAAAATATATCGCACTTCTTCAAAGTTCTGGGCTATAATTTGGAGAGCTGTATCTTAATTATATTGTATTTCAATTACACAACTGATTAAAATACTTAGTAATTGAATGAATTCAAAGGTTTGAATTGTGTAATTCAGTTGCGACGTAGTTGAATTACTATATAATTGAAATACACTGTAATTCAATTGTGTAATTGAATTACAATGTAATTGAATTAGCACAACTCTGCCAAAAGCAACATTGTCAAACTTGTTTTATCGCAGCATCCAGTGAACCGATTCTCGTAGCTTCTCGGGGAATTTCAAGTTGGATCGAATTTTGGGAAAGTAATGCCGATTTCAAGCAAACTCGATCAATTCAGAGGTCGACGTGCATAAGAGGGTTAGGGGTAGGAAGACAATTAGCCGGCACCTGCGTTCTGATCGCGATTCGCGGAAGCCGCACCTGCAGGATCGTTTTACGATCGGTTTATACGGAACAATTTAAGCTGATCCGAAGATCCAGTCGTCCGGAGGATTCATTTTCCAGCTGAAAGGATAATCCTAGGGCTGGTTGCACGGTGCATCCGGGACGCACGGTGTTGTTCCAGATTTCCTATGCAGCAGTGCAGCAGCGAAAGTTATCTGCCATAGTGTTTGAGCTACCCGTAACGGTAGTAAAACGTGTTACGCCGTTGCGCGCGTAAATGTTATTGGCGCTTTTGTAATAATTATCCTCGCGGATCTGGCTCCCGGTGGCAGGATAGCGTATCATTATCGATATTTATTACCCTCAATTGATTTTCCAACGCGAGGGATATAATAATCGCATTTCCACGGCGAGTTCGTATCCGTGCATATACATTTACGCGTCCAGAACGGACCCGCTTCACGCTCAGGCGTCGTCCTACTTTCCTCTTAACAAATCCGTTTGATCGTTCGATGCCAACGCCTGATGTTTTTTCCGTAATGGGATAGCGAAGCGTACTCGTGCGAACCGAGGATTACTAGCGCCGCGAGTAATATCTCCGAACGAGGACACACGCCGCGCCACTTCGATTTCACGCCTTCCTCGTTAATTATGCCGTTTCTGTATTGGCAACGCATTGTTGCTTCACCGAACCGCTGAAAGAGGTCGCGACGACGTCGTCGATTTTCCAGGAAACACCCGATAATTGTACGATTGTCAATTCCCGAGCTGCAACGTCATTCCCTCGCAATTTCCACAATGTTGCTCCGCGAGTCCTCGCAAAAACATGCACTTGTCGATCCGCGAGATGTTCCACGATGTTCAACACGACATTCTAGCGCGAGAGACTAGCGTGTCTTTTATTATTTTATTTTCTATACCATTTTTCTAGAAACTGCACACAATTTTCAAGTGTAGTAAGGCAACATAAAAGACCGTCGGTCTACTAAGGAAAACTGAGTACTCATTAGGCTGTGGATCTTTATGCATTTATGAAGAAATTGGTTAAGTCAAATATAAAACAGTGAAAAATTAAAACAATACAATAATGCTGTATTGTTGTTTTTCGTATAACAAAGCCGTTAATCGTAAATTTCTTCCTTAATGTGTGCAATAAATTGAGAATAATGAGACAGCACTTCCAAATTTCCCTAATGGTTTTCCTCTTTTAAATCACGCCTACTCGTTTTTGTCATAAATGCATAAACTCCGGTGTCTCCTCGTAAAACAGGACCCTTTCTCATTTCAAAAATCCGAGGTACAAGGCTCCAATAAACCGTTCACGAATAATTTACGATGGTCAATGGAAAAAATCTGGGGGTGAAAAAAAATTTGCCTGGAAAAAGATTCGAACCTCGAAGTCGGGAAAGTACGAGGGTTGGGGATAGAATTAGCATCGAACGACTATAAGTCAAGGGAGGTCCCGTTAGAGGGTAGGTTTTTCGAAAAGGAAGAGTTGCACAGAGTTGGCCTGTTCGACACTGGCGTTTTCCCCGGCGATGGGCGGCACGATCGGAGAGTCGAGATGAACGACGACGATATCGATAGTCATTGTGTATCGAGAGCCTTCTAGCATCTTCTCGGGATTATCGATCGAAAGACCCTCGCGGTAGGGGGTCTTAAGACGGTCGCCAGGATTGGACCCCGTTATTTCCCTCCTATAACAATCGACCGTCTCCTTGTTTCCTCTTCAACCCTAATCCCCGTTGTTTACTTGCTTTCATTAACCCCCGTGCGAGGGATGCAGCTCCTTTATTTATTTAGGAGTTGGTCCGAGGAGCTTGAAATGCTGTGCTTTTGCGAATTTTTTGAAAGGAAAGTGTTGGCTATAGCAAGTTCAAACTTTGTAGGTTCGTTAAGTGGTATTTGGAAAATGCACTCGAATTTTTGCAAGCAGTAGGAATGATTTTCTTCGAAGTTATAGCGGTAGTGGTGAAGAAGAAGTTTATCGCTTGCGGAAATGGAGTACTGCTTGAACGCAGCGGTGTTTGAGCTTTTTCTTTCAGGTGGAATATACGAACGAATAACGCAAGAACTATGAATTACGGACTGACTACTTGGAAATTTATTCGTAACTGTCTTTCTAATCTTTATACTTCGTGAAATACAATTTTTCTAGAGGCAAACCAATTTAGCTTGCAGGTGCGGTGAAGTTTGATTTATAGTAAAGATTAGAAAATGTAGTCGAGTCGTAAATTAATTATTGTTGCTCGCGTGTTCAATGGAAAATACTGTGCACCGGCACGTTATCTAGTTTTTCGAATACGTTCTCTGGTGTTTATTCGTCTGTCGCATCGTCTCCGTAGATTAGAGATACGATACTCGATGGAATAATAATACTAGCCTGTCCCTGCGGGCCGAAATCGGTGGAGAGATGGAACCACGCGATTGGATTTTATGTATATTTGAATAAGATACTCGAAGAAAAGATGAGAATCACTGTGGGTCGTGTTGTATCCAACAAGAGAGGGCGGCCGCACGTGCCGACCGTATGTTTCCGAAGCTCTTCCCGATGCTTTCCGAAAGGAACCTTTCAATTTCCGTTCTCGTTGCTCCTGGAATTCTATCGATAAGATTAATGCATTAACTTCAAACGGAGCCACCCACGACCTCCTCACCCAGCACAAAATCATAGACTCTCTGTAATTTTTGAAATTCGATAGCTATTTCATTAACAGCACTAGAAAATTAAGTCTACAGGAAGATCGTAAAAAGTGAATGAAGAATGAAAATGCAACGAGGAAATAATGTAAATATTGGGTCGGAGAAATGAGCGGAAATCGCTGAGCGAGCAAGAATTTCGCGAAAACACGGGCTTTCTATTAGATAAATATTCTCACATTTTGCACAGCCACAATCAAGACACGAAGAGACAAATATTTCGCTGGAATTTTCTCCCATTTGTTAAATACAGTTTTTCTTGAATAACTGAACTGCTATTTCATTTCGATATTTCAGTCTGAAATGTACCGACTGATCTCACTTGAAGATCTTTGCACATTTCTTGTTGCTTTGAAATTCACGCGTGAACGAAGAATGATCAGTTAATCCACGTTAAGGATGTTCTGGAGATATATAAAAACGCAACAAAATTTTTGAAAATTGGACAAGATATAATTCTTACTAAATTGATGCAATTACCAAAGTTTGGGTTCGATTCACTGCACCGTTTAAGAATTATAGCAACTTAAAGTTTGCACATTTTAACACGTCTTCTTATGGAGAATTCATAAAATTCCACTTCAAACCCTATTTAAACCTTGAAAAAACGCAACTAGAAACTCCAGTTTTTTTTATATGTAGTAAAAATTAGGTAATTAATTATGTTCAAAATTTATTAGGATTCACTAAACAGTTACAAAGCAAAAAAATTATAAACTGTTACAAAACGTCAAATTTATCTTGTTGTCTCTCACTAGCATGGAAACGTGACAAGTATAGACCACTGAATATAGCTACGGAGGGTACAGTATTCGCAAAAGTTTAATGCAAAATATACTCATGAATGGCTTTCATTGCCATGTATTGATGGATTTCGAATTTCTTGTATTTTTGTCTCCCATTGCACCTCCAGTACATCGTTAAGAACTCTGAATTTTAGTAACAGGTTTGCCGCATATGTTACTTCTCAAAGCGTTCGTGTAAATAGAGTGCAATTCAGCATTGTTTGCGATTGCCAAGTGCCTTCTTTTCGATATTTCAGTCTGAAATGTACCGACTGATCTCACTCGAAGATCTTTGCACATTTTTTGTTGCTTTGAAATTCACGCGTGAACGAAGAATGATCAGTTAATCCACGTTAAGAACTCTGAATTTTAGCAACAGGTTTGCCGCATATGTTACTTTTCAAAGCGTTCGAGTAAATGGAGTGCAATTGAGCATTGTTTGCGATTGCCAGGTGGCTTCTTTTCGAATTTTCTGCGCGAGACACGCATGACGGACTATAGGCTCCCATTATGTCATACATAATACAACCTTGTGAAGCGATAACATGCATGTTAAGAAAATGCACGCAGTAAGCTTCTCGATATCCGACAGTGTAGACGCAAACACATCGTTCGCAGTTCCTCACTCAATATCATGTGATAATGGGATTTTATAAATTTTGCTTTTCTAGTTTCGGTGTTTATTAGTTGAGCTACTTTGAGTTTGTGGGTAGTTTCGGAGTTGAGTTGAATGCTGAACGATTTGGCCCTTGAACCTCTTGCCCTACAATATCGTTTCAGACTCGTGACGAAGATTCCGAACGGAGTCTAATAAATATCTATGTTATTAATTTCCTTTACACCAAGATGAAATTCTATTTTGCTTAGGTTAATGTATAGTTATTGGAGAAGATGTAGGTATACAATAAATATAAATTTTCTCCTTTTTTAGGAAATTACGAACTACAAAAAGAGTTCTAATCACTGAAAACGTGAGTTAGTAAGTGTCTAGCCAAAATGTAATAAATAATAATCTGTATTTTGTGTTTTAAAATGGAAAGTTATATTTTAATACAGCGGTTTCCAACCTGGAAGGGTCCAACATTTTTTAATTAAAAATTAATTTGTATTTTTCAGGTTTTTATTGTAATTTAAAGCTTTTATTATTTAAAACGCGTCTATATTATCATATCTATTAAAAAAATAAAAGGCATAAAGGTTGGAAACCGCTGTTTGTTAAAACTTTTGCTATTAAGCAAGATTTACTTTTTGCGACACTGTCCTAATTTTTGTGAAAACTGATTGAAAACTCGCCCAACCCAAAACCGAAATCCGCAACGGCGAGAAGATGGGATTTTAGGGCAAGGGGTTAACACGGCAATGTTTCACGGTTGTCGCGTGAAAATGATCATTGCGTTCCGTGTGTTCGAGGATTCTAACAATCGCGAAACGGTACAGGCTGTGCGAATGGCGTCGGCCGCATTGTGTCCGCTGGCAGTCAGTCTGTTGGCAGTCCGTCGTTTCGAGATTGCATTCTGCCGGCAAGAACGGCATCATTGTCGCCCGCGGAATACAATTAGCAGTAAATTAGCATTCGCCATCGGGGCCGATAATAAAATCCTGCATATTATAACGATTGCATCGGATCTCACAATGCCGTTGTCGACCACAAATTATTAATTTAATGGCCGACAGAGAGACCCGGCCCGGCTAAACGCTCGCAGGGAGAACCGTGGTGAGGGAATTACGACTACGGGAAGCGAACGATGGAAATTCTCTTCGGCTTGGAAAAATTGCTGAGGCCCCTCTGCGTATTCCCCTCCGGCAACCACTTTGCGTTTTGCTACCACCATCGTGTCTCGTCTCGTTGATCGTTCGTTCAGCGTCGCGACGACCAGACGCGGACGTCGTTTTCTTTTAGATCGCACGCGTTTCCGGAGATAGGTAACCGCCGATACTTTTACAATGTACACCGTCGACGTTTCTCGTTAAGGACACCTGTTTGCGCCGCGTATACAACCACGATAACGTCCGCCGGTCGTCACATATTTTCACGTGGATGTTTTTTCTCGGATCTATCGTGGAAACCATCGCGGAAACTTTCTAAACGCGAATACCTCGCTTCCTGGAACAAACGAATCTTCCAACCTTTTAATGTTAATGGTAACGTACCATTCTTTCCCCTATTTATACCGCTTCCGATGATTTAATTAGGCTCCTCCGCTTCCTCGTTGCTGCTCGATGTTAGGGCTCACTGGAGACTCTCATGGCTCCTGCAGAATATTCTCTCTATTCAGTTTCCTCAGTAGACTGCCGATTTTTATGCAAAAATTGTTTTCAATATTTCAACAAAGTCTAACAATACGAATATTACGCGTTTCTTTTTAGACGAAATCAAATTTGATTCGTTTGTAATCGATATTTATGCATTCAAATAAATGTAGCCATGCGAACGATATTTTGCTTTTCTCTTCTACGACATTTTCGGGGATAAAGACGTTTCAATCGCTGTAATTCTAAAGAAAAAGTTACCGTAGTTATCATAAACGCATAAAATCTTGACTGATTTGGATAGGTCGCTTGAATGTGCGGAGAAACAAGATCGACGACGAAACGGCCTCGCGAACGGGGTGGAAAGGGGTGTACGAAGTCGATCTGGAGGCGAAATCGCCCGAGGGTCGCGAAGAAGCAAAAAGGAAGAGAGAAGGGAGAGGTGCAGGGTGGCGGTCGATGTTCCAGAACGAATGAGGGGAGGCAGGAGGGGTAGATATTTCGGAGGTTATGCTCTGGGGGCCCGTGTCGCGCCATCAAACTTCGGAACGGGGGTTCGGCTCTTGACGTCTGGCGCGAGTTGCATTCGCTCGTAAAGGCGTCTCGTAACTCGAGGCGTTATAGACATCGTCCGGGGTATATAAACGTCTCATCCTATGTACTTACCGTGCATCCTCCTCCGTTGCTTGCTCTCCTCTGCTAGGCTTTATGTACCGGTGTGTCTCGACGCGTACATACCTTGCCGACGAGCACGAACACACGAACACGCATCAACGTACACAGACAGATACTGTTGCTCAGTCGTGTGCACGTTCTCGGCACGTTCTCGGCTCGGTTCGCGGACGCTATCTGCAGAATGCTTATAACGGGCTCCCATAACTCGAAAGAGACTTCTTTGTAGTGGCTCGGCGCACTCTCGCAGCAATGTCTATCGGCATTATCAGCGGATTGGCCGGGACGAGGGACGCGCGTCGCCTGTTTCTTACCGCGGATTGGCCGGTACCGTCGCGTTACGGAATGCAGCCGTAACCTACTCGTAACTCGAAAAACGTTACTGCGAGAGCTGCTATTGCTGCCGGGCCTACCTGCCTGCTACCGGCTATCAGAAGCGAGCGAGGAAACCGCTCGTGAGCCGATAATGGCGCGCCGCGTAATTGCCCCCCGGGATTTAGTTGCCAGAGAAGTTGCACGGACAGAGCTTAGGTACTCGCTGCCACGCCGGAACAGTATTTGCTACCACGACCTCGGAGAATTACGAATATTTCCCGATACCAGAAGATTCATCGCAGAATCTTCTTCTATCTGTTCTCCTTTCGGCTCGTTCGAGCTTCTTCAATCCCTCTAACAAGAACCTTGATGACGATCGCGTGGGCGTACGGAGCGTTTCCAATTTTTTCCATGACAGCGCGAAGCATAATCTTGCAGTAGTCATGCCTGATGTCTGTATACTGTATATCCATAGAAAAAAGGCTATCGTTTGTTATAGCGACGTATTCATGCAATGCAATTGTCGTGCGCAATTAGGCGTATGAGGCGCTGTCGCGGATCGCGCGAGTTAAATATCCGAACTATGTGAATCGGTACGGTTGTTGTATTTCCGATAGCTCCTTCTTACACGAACTGTCGAAGCGCAGCGAATCCGCAGTAAACCAGTAAAACTAGTAATTATATGTTAAACATATATATTTATATCTTGCGATCCGAAAAGTGTCTTATGATACACAACAGTATCGAATCCAAGGCCAATTTGAAGACGCGAGTAGCTCCCGCCGTTCGTGCGATGTTCCCCGCGGAAAAAGTGGATCGAGAACAGAAAAAGTGGATCTTGGTAGCAGCAGGATAGGAGGTTTTGGTTCGGTATAGTTGTATCGAGTGTAGCGTGGTATAGTCGACTGCGAATATATCGTCGGAGCGTTTTACATCGCCGAGCCCCGAGGATACGGTTGTAGCGTTGAATGCTCGTTCCTTAGACGCGCAGCATTCGGAGTTTGAAAGAGCGATCGGACGGACTTGTTCGCGATCGTTCGCTCCGATTATGTATCATTTATTCGTCTGGTCTTCTGCTGGCCGTTTCTCGGAACCTCTTTCACCGGCAGGATCCCCTCGTGGTTTTCCTTTTCGATCGAAACCGTGAGAAGAGTGTTCTCTCTTCTGGCCGGGCCTCGTTCTCTTCTTTCGATTCTCCTCGCGTTTCTGCGAGCGGCCCGCGGAGTCGTTCACCTTTTGTTACCATTATTATTATGATTAGCATCCGCTAAACGGCTTCCCTTTCGGACGCGAAGAAGATTATCGTATCGACGAAAACGAGCCGAGAACCGTGTGCGCTCTCTGCTCTTGGGTTAGGTTCAACTCCGGAGAGAGAGCTAGAGAGACCCTATACCGATACTGCACAACAAATAAATATAAATCTTCCGTGACTGACTGACTGACTGACCGGGGCATTATCCTTCTCGGAAGCGAACTGCAATCCTGGTAATACCTCGTAACACACTTTTGCCCCGGGGATGATACTCTCTTGACGATGCATCTGCGATGCATCTCCGATGCATCTCCGGCTCCGCAGTCACAGCAGCGCTATTAACCGCGTCTAGGTCGATGCACAATTCCGTGACTGCATCTGTCGCCGATTGCACAGTGGTCCGGGAGCCCGCTTTTTGTGGCCGAAACTATTGTATAGCGTTGTTTCGAGGTTTAACCCCTAGTATTCGAGTGGTGACTCTGAGGCGCCACTGGAAATTGCTGTGCCATTACTCAAAATATTGTTTACACTATTAAATATATCTAGAAATGTTGTTGAAATCTAAGAATATTGTTATTTATGGCATCTGAAAATTATCCAAAATGCTGGAACGTAAAATTCGACAGAATGGTATTGAAAATTGCATAAACATCCGCAGTCTAGTTATGATGTTTTCAATGTAAACAATCGATTAAGGGATGACGTGAATTTTTAATTAACTCCTGGTGCCCACAATCGTTACAAAATATTTTTATTTTGCATAAAGATCCGCAGTCTAATTATGACATTCGGAAAAGGTTGGAACAGATAAATGCCAATTTCGACGAGCAATTAACAGCCCCTACCTAAAAATCTGTAATTCTGAGAGTGAAAATTCTGAACAAAAATATTGTACAATATTTTACTTCGACGTGTACAGTGTTATGAAAGAAACATGTTTGGTTGAAGAATCTGTGTGTGGAGGGGTTCAGCGTTGACTTTATGGGACTTCTAGACGCTTGGTTGGCGAAATGGCACCACGAGCCGCGATGGAACCGCAAGTCTCTAATTCCAGTGGTTCAGGAAGATTTGCGAGAGGTGGAGGTAGTGGACCACGAATAGATAGATCCAAGATGGACCCTGGGAGCAGGAGGAAGGGATTGGAAGGGATCGAGACCGTGGAAGGGAGAATGAGGATCGTTTTGAATAATATCGCTGGGGGGTTGCCGAATCGTGCGCCGCCCTGAGAGAGACCGGATCCCGATGCGATGCTGTACGTGGCCGTAGGAATCAGGATTCGAGCGGGGATTGGCGGAATCCATTCGCCGCGTGTCCCCTCTCTCTCTCTCTCTCTCTTTCTTACTCTCTTTCTCTCTGCCATATTTCCCAGAAGCAGGACATCCAGCCAACAGGAACAAAAGTTCGCCCCGTAAAAGATCCGCGTAATCGTTATAATTAGAGATCGTAAAGCGTCGAAGAGGTCCGCTCGCGCCTCTGCCGGAGAAAACGAGGGAGAGAGAGAGAGAGAGAAGAAGAGAGAACAGGATACATTTTTCCATCGCGCTACTCTCCTCGGAACGAAACTTTGTTCAACGTCGATAACTATAATTTCGACGCGATACAACAGACGTTGTTCGCAAAGTAAATCCTCTCCGGGTTGATCGTTCAGGTCTCCTGGCTAGGTTCAGCCCGCAACCTGCCCATGCTGTTCCTCCTCGGCCTGTTCGCTTCGGCCTACACCCTGGGACACCTGCGCCCCAGCACATAAGACTATAACCGCAAGCGTTTTTAATGCACACTCGCAGACAACGCGAGACCAGACGAATTTTATAGGCCGTTCGGGGTTTTGGCTTAATAGCCGAATTCCATGTGCGCGTACCCGTCCCCTTCTGAACGCCTGCCTCTCGACCCTCCAGCGGAAATAAAGCCGAGCCAGCCATTGTTCATCGATGAACGTCTTTCTTTTTTCTCGGCCCACCTTCCTTATCAGACCAGACTCGCTTTTTAACGACGAGCGCTCTGATTGCGTTCGAAATGGCAATACGTCTGTGTCGACGATATTTCTGTAAATATTCATATATTTGTAAAAAAAACTTTATATGAGTCGAATCTGTACATCAAACATTAAGACGCCCTTACTTAGTAACAGGACCAATCTCCTCCATTAGCAATTATAGCTTTAATCTTCCATATCTTCCGAATATGGTGTACAAGAGTTCTTATTTTTGGTAATATATTTCCCTCTCAGCTTACTCTTCATTAAGGACCACGCATTTTCTATTAGGTTTGCATCAGAGGATTGGTATGGCCAAGGTAGTACGATGGTGGCGTTTTCCGCTTTCCAGTTCGTACCAAATTGATGGCTCCGCGTACGCTGCACCCATGTCGGAAAGCTCTGTTCTTTTCACCGTCAGAAATTGACATTATCCTTATCTCCCCCTCATTGGGTGGTAGGTTTCGAAGATATCGCCGACACGTTACCTGTAAAAGTGCAATTCATTGGTAAAAGGGGAATTAAAATGCTAATAGTTCTGATTAATTTACGTATTCTCGAACTCGTTGGATTTTATGCACGCATGTGATATAAGTGTATGGAGACCTGCAGCGTAGTAGTGCAGTAAAATCTCTACAGGTATTGCAATTCTGAACGAACAATATAAAGTTGAGGCAGCTCGACGGGAAGTATGAGTCTGAGAGCACGTTCCCAGCGGCATTTCGGAGCAGCTGTGTGAGCCATAGGGTCTCCTTGAGTAACGCTCTCGAAGTTTTTCGGGCTGGCTCGGCGAGCGGCGGGTTTTAAAGCCGCAATTTGTTTGCTCGAAAGCCAACAATTAATGTAATTACCCGTTCAATGAGAATTACCATGCGTCTAGCAGCGTGGCCGCAGCTGCTGTGTCCTCGGTTCTTGGTCCGAGGATCGTGGATTTTTTTGCGATATCTCCCTTGGACTGCAAAACCAAGCGTAGAATCGGCTCGGAACGCCTCTTTCTTTCTCTCTCCCTCTTCCGATATTCTTCTGCGTTCTTTTCCCGTTCTCGGAGCGGTGTTCTCCAGCGTTATCGCTCGGAACTAGTACCTGCCAATGACCGGTGGTGGTTTATGTGGATTCTAGCGGAAGAAGCTGGGCCCCTCGGGTTGTCAGCCGGAGAATTTGTGGGCTATCGTGTTCTTCGAACGAGCGCAGCGCGCATCGCGTTGCAATCGTTACGGGCTCGAGCTCGTATAAAGCTGCATATCAGCTTAAGGCTGCCAGGGCTAACTCGATTAGTCGCATTATTGGTATCGGATAATATGCAGCGCAGGGGTTCCTGCGGTACCGGGGCATATTAGTAACAGAATCCGTACAAGGCCGCCTCGTTTGATATTACCTACCCGGCCGAGAAACGAAGAAGACGGCTGCTTTTTCTTCCCTGTCAGCCGTCGATCGACCACCTTCACCGCACAATACGATATTCTACCGTTCTAGCTGCTCTACGTTATCGCATCGTTGAAAAATCAACCCCCGGAACCACCCGAGCTCTTCAATACTTTTTAATCATTTTGGAAATCTCGTTTTCCGTGTCGGTGCAAAATCAATGAAAAAATTAATTTCACTGCAAGGATACTTACAGTTATAATTGCGTTTCAACTAAAAATGAAATCTGAAATGTTCTATGAAAATTATTATTGCAAGTTGGATAACGGAAGACAGGATATCTGATAACACTGCGGACTCGGAGCGCGATTTTCTGCATCTGGATCATCGCTGAAATATTATACCGTGCTGCACCCATGCGGTTAGGTGTATACGGTCGCGTATACCTCGTAAATCGAACGTAAATTACGGCCCGGGGAAACGTATTGCCACCGTCGAGAGACGTCTCGAAAAAATATCATCCTTGTAAACTGTTTCTTCCCGTTGTGCTCCTTTTATCCGAGCCGATCCGGCTGACAAATTTCCGCCATTAAGTCCCTTACCACCTACCTTAGAGCTCTGCCTTCGCTCTTTCTCTCGGGATTTTTCATTTCAAGCGAATATCGAACGGCTACGCTACGTTTCACGCAAACAACAAAGATAGATAGTCTGTCGAGGGGGGTACAGGGGCGGCAGAGCTCTTCTGTAAAAATAGAATCCTTCGTCGGGATCATCGGAGGAAGACGAAAGACCACGTGCGGGTGCAACGGGAGACAGCGGATCGGCTTCGGAATGGTTTATTTCCGGCGGATGTGCGGACTGGGGGTGGATCCTCGAAGTCATCGATGGCCCCCGAAGTGCCTCACGATCGTTCTTCGTCTGTCTGTGTCGTCTAGGATTTCCGACACATGTCTGGACGCGTGCGTTCAGCACATTGTTGTCCGTCGAACAGTCAATTGAAATTATCTGGACATTTTTGGAACATGTTTAACCCTTAGAGTACCTCTGAGGTGCCACTGAAAATTGTTGTACCATTATTCAAATTATTGTTTACATTATTAAATATGTTGGGATCTAACTAATTACTAAACATTTAAGTATTGTATGAGGTATTATATCAATTACATATCCATAAAACGAAAAAATCATATAGAATGGAATTATTCTAGGTCGGAAGAAATGTTTCATTTTCGAATTAAATTGGAAGACAGAGTTATTTGTCGTTTATAAATGAATTTTGTACATAAATTTCGTCTTATGAAATTTTCGAGACCGTTGAGCTGCCACTCAAAGTGTTGAGACATTATTTGAGCATTTTGAACGCGATCAAAATTGTAGAATGTACATTGAACAACGTACATTGAAGAATGTACATCAAAATTGAAGAATGTACATCAAAATTGAAGAATGTGCATCAAAATTGAAGAATGTACATCAAAATTGAAGACTGTACATCAAAATTGAAGACTGTACATCAAAATTGAAAAATGTGCATCAAAATTGAAGAATGTACATCAAAATTGAAGAATGTACATCAAAATTGAAGAATGTACATCAAAATTGAAGAATGTACATCAAAATTGGAGAATGTACATCAAAATTGAAGAATGTACATCAAAATTGGAGAATGTACATCAAAATTGAAGGATGTACATCAAAATCGAAAAATGTACATCAAAATTGACGAATGTACATCAAAATTGAAGAATGTACATCAAAATTGAAGAATGTACATCAAAATTGAAGAATGTACATCAAAATTGAAGAATGTACATCAAAATTGAAGAATGTACATCAAAATTGAAGAATGTGTGTAACTTCTGAGGTGTCCAATGGTTAAATGCAAAGGCACAATCGAAAATCGGTGGATTTGCGTGCGTCTATGGGGGGGTCGAAGCAGAAAGTGCAGTCGAGTCTCGTTGCAGGCTGCAAGAGGAAGAGGGCTGCGCCCGGAGGCGCACGCAACTCGCTCGCATGATGCACATAGGTGAGGTCGCGTGCTCCGACACCACAGCCGCCCCAACTCGCTTCGACCTTAAGTCTGCGGCGAGAAGCCCCGTGTTTGCGGTGTATCCCGTTTCTTTCTCGTTTACCTTGTTCGCACCCCGTGCGCGAATTCGCGTCGGCTGACGCGTCGCGTCACCGAGTCTGCCCACTCCGTCTTATCCTTATTATTATAGCGTTGCCAAAATATTCCTTCCTCGATTGCACATTTATCTTCAGACGACATCGTGCTCTTCATCCCCTTTACATATCAGGTTCCTCAATGGACAATAATTTGCAATTTTCAACCCTTTGCACTCGGAACTATTTCAACACGAAAACTAAACATTTCTTCATTTCAATACTCATGCAATACTCAAATTTTTGGTAATTTATCTTTCTATTATATAAAATAGTCCTGTCACGCAGAAACTCCGAGTGGCGGAGCCCTCTAGTTTGATATAAAATAATTTAATAACGTAATAATTATTTCACATTACTGATATAGCAATATTTAATGGCGCCTCAGAGTCACCACTCGAGTGATAAGGGTTAATAATCAAATAAGAACAAGTCGCGTTCGCCACGCTGATCATCATCAGCCATGATGACGGCGATGGACGAATGAAACCATAATAAGCCCCGATTGGAACTCGTACAATCTTCCGAAGTATACACGCCGATAACAATAATTCAATTTTCCGTATGTTAATTCTCGGTAGTAAAACGATTTCTTTCGCTTGGCGGGACACGAGGGGCTTCTCCCTCTTTTTCTCTCTCCGTGTGCGTAGAAGTAAACGGGTCTCATTGAAATCACCGACAACGACTTCAACTGACAACAACATGGTTGAATGATGAGGATCGCTGTTCGTTGAAACATTATTCCTCGGATCGTAGAGTAAGTCGATACCGTTTCCTCGACAGATTCTGTGTGTGATCGACGACTTCCTTGGCTCGCGCTGGCCGCCGTTCATTCCGCATTCGTCACGATCAATAGCATCTTGTTGCTTCGCTGTTCGGAGCTTTACAGACGCTAATTGCTCGATTTTACGGGTTGCGAGGCGAACGGCGCACTCTCCCAGCCGATTTTACGGGTGGGGGGGAGGGGGGCAGCGTGCACCGATCGAGAAGGAGAAGCGTGGAAATGGTTCGGGATTGTTTAGCCACGAATCTGTCTCGCCGGCAAGGCGACCGATTTTCAAAGAGAACCGCGGCCGAACTCGCCACGGCTTGCTACCGGAATCGGACCCGTTTACAATCTAATTGTACGTCTGATTTAATCCCTCACACACTACCACCTCTCCACCGACGATTAGAACTGCATTGTCGTTTAACATTCCCGCGGAACGTTCAGTCCGTATTTTCAAAACATTCCATGAAATTAGCGTGAAAAACTCGGTTAGCCAGCATTGAAGAAAACTCTTGAATTACTAATTCATAAGCATTGATGATGCATGCAGGTATTATTGCGCGGTGCCTGTACGAACGAGTGAGCGAGCGAGAAAGGAAGTTGGCGAACGAGAGTGAGCGAATCCTTTAACAGAACGAGTGATAGGTATCTAAATCACGTAATTTGGCAATGTCCAAATTATAAAGATGAACGCGATACACTTTTATCAGCGCTTTTCCGACACAGGTATTGTCTCCCGATTTGTATTAAATGATTCTTATGTGGCCCAGATATTAAAGGCCTGTCAATGATCCTCGATTTTATTAAGAGATGTGCAATTAAAATTGAATTTCATTAAAGTAGCGCAATCAAGTAGAAACTATATAGCTTCTTCTAAGTTATTAACCATTTTTTTGTTTTATTAAGCATTTCAGATCTCAGTCAAGATCTATTTTTGCTGCACTGAAACAAATTACAGTATACATATACACATTCACACATACACAGTCTACACTACATCAAATCAAATTCGCAGTTTACATTTTTAAGTTATGAACTATATTAATATGTTCATGTATTGTATATGCTGCATAAACCACGTTTGGTTTAAAGCATTAAATAAACAATGATAATAGAACGAGTGATAGGTCGAATGAGGAAAAACTAAAAAAATCTAATAAAATCTAATAAAAAACTAATAAAGTCGACAATTGAAATGATAGATTGTAGAGGCTGTATCAATTACAGGGGTTCGATGATTTATCCTAGCCGCATAGGAACAAGCCATTTTATCCGAGAAGAATCCAGTTGGCAACGATACGTAATTAACGCGAGCCTGCGAATAGAGAACGTTCCGTCTTCATTAAATCCGCGAGTGGAAGTCCATCGAGCTGTGTACACACACACCGCTCCAACTGCATTCTGAACGACGCGTGAAAACGCGATTCCTCGAATTTCATTAGCGACCGCGGCGAGATTGAAGCGCACCATTTTGCTCCACGGTTAACCCTTTCCAGTCTATAAAATCAGAATATATCGTTCGCACGGAACCGAGTCGCATTGCCAGCATTAAATCACTAGTACTAAAAATTCTAGTCTACTGATGCTGGACTGTGCTCGAAACATGAGAAATTGAACTCGTAGAATAACAAAATAATTATTCAGGTTTATTCAAATTTATAGTTATAAGAATTCAGAATTGGGAGAAGAACTTGAAGAATGAAAGACGAAGCCAACAGCGTCGGAACTAATTCAATAAAATGCTCTCTCTATCTCGCGATGGCACCAGATTTATTTGCGCGCGAAGATCCTATTAACACTCGTAGATCCAATTAACAAAAGCTGCCGAGCTCGATGCGGGAAGAAGTCGGCAAGACGAATACAATGAACGCCGCGCGTGTATCTCGGCAGCAATTAGCGTCGCGGAAAGCATTCCCGCTAATTTGCTTGGCCGGCCGAGGGATGTCCGATTCGATGCTCCGAAATAAACCACTCTTGCTCTCAATGTTTGGAAAAATGTCACTTATATCCTCTCCGCTTCTCTGCTTCTCTTTCTCTCGGTCTCTACTCGCTCGTTCTCTCAATTACTCCTCCGGCCGAATACTTTCATCGTTAAAATAGCAACAGCCGGTTTGTCCCGGCGTTCTACATCCACCCGCGTAAATACGAGACCGCGGCTTGTGTTTGACGTGGCAACATCAACAGCGCCCTGGAAGCTTTTACAGGCCAATATGTCACCTCTCTCTCGGTTTCTCACATATCTTCTACACGGGCCGCGAGCGGAACGTAGTTTATAGACTGCGTCTCGTCGCACGGTGCCGGTGGCTGCTTCCTGAACGCGGTGAAACATTTCTTGATTAAATTTTTTGATTGAAATCGTACGTTCGTCCTCGTTTCGTTCAATACAGATGTACATTTGTGGGTTTTATAGCACATCATAACTGTGTTTATTTAATATACGTAAAAATGCAGAATTAAGTTTAGAACAAATCCGAGCGTGGCACGTAAATTAATTCTAACTGTGGAAGCGTTAAAAGTGTGCACAACACTGAGACGAGAAGATAGCTGGACGCATAAGCGAGGGCCTAATTGGTTACTGAATTATTAATATCATACAACAAACGTGGACGAGTTGAACGACGTTCCCCTAATTGTTTGCAGCGCCATTACAAAAGATTGAGATCCTCCCGAAAATAAATGAGCTTCTTCCTCAATTAAATCGAATTTGAACTTTCCCTCGTTCCATTGAAATTATCGTTAATAGAAAAGTATGTTTACGATTCAGCAAACCTAATGGGATCTGATTGCACACCGTTTAAGGCACGACCATTAATTTGCTCAGACGAAAATTGGGGAAAATCACGTTTCCCGTAGTAAACTTTATAATTCTCATTCCCTCTGGTAAACGTGCAGTAAACGCATAAATGTTACAACAAGTTTGTCGAATGAATTGTTCGGAGGAGGCAGTTCCCTCTTAGAAAGTACTGCTAAAAGACGCCGGAGGATCGCGCAGGAGAGGTCAACATTGTCTTTCTATTGATCAGTCGAGTGATTTATAGTTATATCGTCGGGGTATGGTCGACAGCGCGTAGTGAAACGAGCTCGAACAATATAGCGAGTCGACGTTAAGGTGGTTCTCTACACCGGGCAGTGCAATCTGAGAATAATTATCTGCGCCGGTCAAATTGCCGTTGCTGAACGCCGCTCACTGCAAAACCTAACGATCTCTAACACGTTGCGGAGCCGGTGCGCGGAATTTCAACATCGACGATCCAAATGTTGTACAATTTAACGCTTCTCGTGCTACCGGGCCGTGATCGCGATCCGACATCCATTTCCATTAACGTGATTTCTGGTTTGATTGCTCCATTACCTCCCATTATAATAGAAAACTCTCCCGTACACAGAGAATGTCGACCAATTTTTAATTGCACAGGTGCCTTTGCTCCATTTAGACAGCTATTCATCCATTATCCTAATCATAGTTTTGTACCCTTTTATCTAGATCCATTGATCTCGTTGCGGAGAAATGCATAATCCACTTGAAGGCAGTTACTAGGAGCTCTGTAGTTAGATAATGACTTTGAAATACTGGGTTGAAATAGACTTCTTTCATTTGATTGTTAATAGAACGTCAACATTGGTCCACTTTAATTTATACAATATTGTCGTAGATATTATTGGTCTTCCCGAGAATGTTTTCCCTAACGCCACGCACATGTCGCCGAATTGCCTCTAACAATTCCTCACTCGGTCTTTCCTCATTCGACCTATCACTCGTTCTGTTTAATCATTCGCTCACTCTTATTCGTCTACTTCTTTCTCGCTCACTAACTCACTCATACAGGCACCGCAGGCGCCAGTCGAAATTGTCGTGTCATTATTTGAAACAGTTTTTAAATTATTAAATTCTTCTGTATTCTATAAATCGCTAAAGATTCAAATGTCGTATGAGAAAACAGATTCAATATCATGTACCTAAACAAAAAGATTACATAGAATAAAGATCTAGGTTGAAAGATATGTCTTGATTTCGGAATTGAAATTATTTCGAGTCCAAAGGGTTAAAAAAAGTGGCCATTGCCAAATGGTATCAAATCAATTTTTACATTCACATGAACTAGACGTTTAGCTCGTAATCTTGGGGAATAGACTGATCCACTCTACTCTACTCCGCAGTATTCTGTAAAGGTTAAAAAGCAGAAGATGAGATACCGTAGAAAATGCGTATTTGTTTAAAGAAAACGAGGAGGAAAATGGGGTGGAGAAGGTGTCTACGTCGGTAGCGTAAAAGAATGTGTTTCGTGCAAAACCGGCTGGATCGGCAAACGGTGTATCGGCCATGTTCGTAAACATCGCGTTTCCACGCGGAACTCGCATACCGTGTTCGATCATGTTTCCCGTGGCCACACTGCCAGCCGTATTTGATAGTCGATCCGCGGTGAACCGCTCTCACGGCTAAGCTAAACTACCTTCCGTATATAAAGTTATTCCCGGAATTTGATCGAGACATTGCGTGACTGCAGATCTTCCTGAAGTATAAGGCCGGGTATACATAATAACCCCGCGCCAAGGATCATCCTTGATCCCCGTGTGTTTAGGGGTACAGCGTCCCCGATAATTGGATTAATTAGCGTTTTTTGTCGAGCCGATCCCTGTAATCTAACCCCGAGATCCGTTCTAGGTAGCACTAGCAGCCGAGTTTCACCACGGAACATTACCGATCCTCTTCCAGTAGAATCTCTCTTATGTTCTACACGGTTGATCGAAGCCACCGCGAGATCATGGCTCCTCGAAGATTCAAAAGAAAATTTATCTGCTCTGAAGAAGTTGAAATTGCTTTTTTAAGAAGATTGCACGAGATCAATAGAATCGCAGAAATAGTTGCGGATTAGAAAGGGAATGACCCTCGACGGGCACTTAAATGGCAAACACCCATCGTTGATGGAGTTTTTAGTGGGGCTCGGATAATAGTAAAGACCTCCTTCGTTTTTCTAAATAAAACTTGGATCAGTAGAATCTTCAGAAGGTCAGACCTAGATTGTCTGGTTCCTTTTACGATCAGAGGTGTCAGGATCGAAGGAGCACGACTTTTCGGACTGCCCTTGCGTACTAGGAAGGCTCTCTTATTCGTCGATCCTAAGAACAGAATTTTTAAAAATAAAATTTGTGGTGTTAGCTGAAGGATGAGGTCAAGGATGGACCTCCTAGGGGTCCTTGCAATCTTTGGTAAATTCTACAAGAACCATGGAAAAACATCAAAGTAGAAACATTCGAAAAACTAATTGACAAGTTGCCCTGATTATGTCGGGCTGTTATTAAAAATAAAGGCGGGTTTCTAATGAAAGAGCAATTTGAAGAAAAATACGTATTCCTTGATAACACAAAAATAATACAAAATGTAAAACAAAGTGCTCGTAAGGTCTTATAAACCTTCTGTTTCTCTTCGGTAGTGATGATGCCAACAAAGCCTTATAACTAGACTGCGGATCTTTATGCAAAATAAAAATGTTCTGCATTGGTTATGGCCAGCAGGAATAACATAAACTTTGTTATATTAAAAGCAACATTATGACTGTTTTATATTTCACCCAACCAATTCCTTCATAAATGCGTAAAGATCCGCAGTCTACTTATAAACTTCAAATTTTAGTCAATGTCGCGGGTTTTCGTATACTCGTCCCACTGCGCGCCGGGTTTTTCAGCAACGACTCCGGTGCTCCTTTTGCGGAGGACCAAGGGCGACCACGATCTGCTTCCAGCGTGGTTCGCGGCCGCGTATGCGCGAACGACGATTGTATTATCCCGGTAGTTAATGCTATTTCGCGAGGCGAGTTTGACGAGTTTACGACGCGATTCTACGAGGGTACAAAACGGATGGACGGACGTACGGCGACTGAACGTCCCGTCGTCCCCCCGCCCTCCGTTCGTCGTGCCCCTCGCCCCTCCGGCCAGGTTGATTTATGCCCGACGTTACCTTTGCCAACGGATTTACATCCCGATATTTATTATTCGCAATATTATCGCGCGCGCGTTTATTGCGTTAGTCGAAAAGCCTCGAACGCGCTCGCGACGGGTTCGCCGTCCAGCTTGCGGGGCCCCTCTTCCACACTGCGCGCCGCCGTGCCCTCTCGTTGTCCTCCTTCTTCGTCATCTTCTTCTTCTCGCTTTGTCCTCTTTCTACTTTGACCATGTGTTGTCTGACTCTTCGCGGTGTACGCCTGCGGTCGTCGATTCCCGATGCGATCTCTCGAAACGCCTTTTATCGAGCCCCCCGTGTCTCTTGAACGAGACGCGCGTTCCACTCGCGAGAAACGCCGCCGCGGCGATATTAACGCAACCGCTATCCATCCCGCCGATTGATTCCTTCATTTGTCTACCGATCGTCGAGGAACGACACCACTCGCACCCCGCTTCGAGATCCCACACGGTGATTCATATGCTCTATGGCTTCAACCTTCCTCCCATTAAAACGCGCTCGTTTCGTTTATATCGCGGATTTTTTATGTTTTCTGCCCCCCACAGATTTAGTTTCTTGTACTCGGACGTTTTTACTGTGGGGTATCTTTTTACCCGATTAAATCCATTTTTCCCCATCGATCGTTGGAGTTCTATACAATGATCCATTCGTCGTATTTCAAATAAGCAGGTAATTTTGCTTCTGATTCTGAAGCACATGTTGCCAGTGAGTCATTGGGAAACAGGTGTTGACCGCTTACCTGAAAGGTGGCAACAAGCTGTTACGAATAATGGAGATTATATCACTGAACAGTATTAAACATCATTGAACAACAGTTCTTAGTTCTTAGTTCATCGAATAACGATGATCTCTTAGGTGTTTCTCGATAGGAGACAATTTGCACCACAAATTGAACCTGGGAAAAGGAGCAGAAGGAACTACCAAGAAAAAGACCCTGCGATTTCCTATTCGCAAGAGCAATTAAAAAGATGGAGAAGCGATAACAAAAACAGAACGTACAAAACACATTGCTCCAAATTTTCCTAGTCCTCGCTAATCGCAAGTATGGGCCAGCGTAGTGTCTGCATCGTTGCCGGGCAAATCAGATTTCTCATAATGGGGCTCGTTGGGCCGTCGAAAGCGGTCGGAGCGTAAATTACTCGTTGGTATTCAATTGTCCCGGCGCAAGAACGGTTTCGTGTACGATGCCGCTAGAGGGAAAGAGAGAGAGTGGATGCTGCTCTGGCCTAGTCGAGGGATGCTCGAGGCGAAATTCTGCCAAAAAATTGCTCGGTATCGAGGGGACCGTTCCGCGAACGTAGAGGGGCCCGGATACCGAGGCGAGATGCTCGTTTTGTCAGGGCCCCGGCTCGTGTATCATTAAATTAACGTTAAATAAACGGTTACGCGGAGGCGTAATTTCGGGGGCTGAGATTTCCGTGTGTGTATCCCGAGAGCGGTAAGCACCGGCCGATTATTCATTCAAGGAGCCAAAAGAGCCACTGTCGGCTCCCGTTCTCTCTCGAGTGCGGACACGCGATCCCCGGGCCCTCTCTGATCGTCGTCGTCTCGTCGTTGAAAGTCGTCCCCTTAGTCCCTTGGTCTCTTCTTAGTCCCTTCGCTCAACCTCTCCCTTTTCTTAGGGAGCTGCGACCTTGGATCACGCCAAGCCACTTCGCACCCTGTGTCCTTCTACCGTTTTTCTAGCCTCTTCGCGTTAAATGTGGAGAGATCTGAATGCCTCTGGAAAAAATTGATTAGAATGAAACAAGTCGGACAGCTAACCATTTTCTTCGTTGCTCACCTTCCCAGATTGAGCTATCCGTTTAGCACCGTAATTGGCACCCGATTCTGCCGGGAACTCTTTCAGACATCCTCTGTGTATGATCCAAGCAAATGGTTCTATTCATTTTTTGTACTCGAAGCATTCGGTTGGCAAGAGAGTAAGTTCGGTATTTTAAGATGATATAGGCAATGAACTTTAATCGATAAAATATTTTCCGTCTATTATTCCGCGCTCGTAAAACTTGTGGTTCTTATCGGCAGAAAACTGATCCAAGTGCGATTTTATACATTTACGCGGAATTGATAAATTCAACAGAGACAATATTGAAGTTCATACATGCAAGGGGGAATGAGAAATGGCAGAATGATGGGATGACCTAATAGATGGCCACGATAGAGGTCGAGACGTTGCGAGACGGCACCGTTACGCGCAGGAAGCACTAAACCCGCGAAAATTGTATTTATTGCTGGTCGACGGGGTTGCGCAACTTCCGCGTCGCGATCAACCGCGAGATACGGCCTCGTCTCGTTCGTTCGCGTCGTAAATCGCGAACAGCCTGACTGACGCTCGATCATCAAACGTGTCCGTCTTTATTCCCGATCGATTGCATTCCGAGAATCCGAACTTTGCCAGCTCGAGCACCGGAAACGCGCTCGAGAAGCCAAAGATACAAACGCGTCGAATATATTGTTACACGTTCTAAATCTATTCAATGATGTGTACTCTGAATTGCAAACCTTAAAAAGTAAGCGGGCGTACGCGTTTTCAACTGTGATCCAAGGTCGAGGCTGTTGCCTTTCTCGAGCTCATCGTGCTCTAGATTTTCTGGAAAAAATGCAAGAAACGACTCAATGTTCTTTACCAGATCGTATTTTCATCTCCTTACGTTCACGTTCAAGGATATTTCAAATGTTAATTAAAAATTACAGTAGAGTTGAATGAGAGAGAAAATCGTTGAGAATGATTAAGAGGGTGGTTCGAAGCAGGTAATCGGTGCATTTCATCGGCGAGGGTGGTAATCTCTGGCAGCGGGATGTTTTCCGGCGAGTCGAGTGGAAAATACATGTCGCCGATGTTCCCTTATCGTAGAATGTGTCGACGGCGATAACCGTGGAAGAATTACACCGGGAACACTTAACAGCTTCCTCCGTTCACTTTCAGTCTCCATTCCGAACACGGAGAAATCAATTCGATTTCTTTTCCTACTTTCCTCGCAATTCGAAACCCTGGCTGAAAACCTATTCAATTGAACAAACAATTCATCATCGTAACTGTTCACTTACACTAAAAGCGTATCCAACGATAACATTCTTGATAGAACAATTAATATGTCTTTGTATTTTTTAAAAATTAATTTAATACAGACAATAATTCGTTTGTAATATGCTTTGTAAATAATTTGTTCAACGATCACGTTCACGATCTCGATCGAACATTTTCTGCCAATGGCCGAGACGCTCGGGAATACAAAATGTGTTCGAAGAGTGAAAGAGGACACGAGAGGATAGATCATGGTTTGTAACGAAGGCAGCAGTTTCCGTGTCTCGTTGCTTCTCTCGAAGGGAGAGTTGGATATAGGTCCCTCGTGGGTGTTCGTTAAAAATTCCTCCGATATCCGATGTCGTTGGCATGATTTCAGAACGGAGAACTGGTCGTCGCGTCTTGGTCGTCCCGGGGTCGACGCAGCCGGCAATCGATCTTGCTTTCCGAGTCGACACCGTTTTTATTTTATTTTCGTGGTGATGATAAACGCGCAGATTAAGGGCCCACCACCCTAGCCGATCTCTGGTGGCCGTCGATCTCGGAAATCTTTCTTCCGGGCTCTTGTTTTATTTTCTTCACTGTACTCTACACTCGTATCTACACGATATTCATTCTTTTAATAAGTCACCAGACACTTATACAAATTTTTTATTAGAAGACCAATATCATGAAATAAATATGTTACTTACTAATTGTTTCGAATGTAGAGAACATATAAATCAAAACTATATTTTCTAAACTTCAATTATTATTCTTATATATTTTTTCTAATTTTTAATCTAAATTCTAATTTTAATTTTTCGTCCAAAATCATCCCACAATTCCTCAATCTCTTTTTTCCAACATTTATCTAAATAGTATGTGTATACATATATTAAATGTTGCATTCAATTATTATTGTATAATAGCTACATCTAATCAAAATGAAACAATCAAATCAAGCTGGAAGCTTGTAGTTCGAGGGTTACTCCTGCTGTATAAATATACAACCAGATAAGAGATAACAATATAATAGTAGAGATTAAGACAATTTTTAGTGGCGTGTCAGAGTCGTCCTTCGAGTGTAAAAGGGACAAATAACGGTACAGATAATATAACACAATAGTACAGATTATACAAACACATTAATACGATGTTTATCATACGAGAGCCAAGAAGAACGAATGAGTACTCCAACCCGCATGAAACCATGAACCACAGGGGTGGGTACGTCGAGAGTAAACATTTGTAGATCCATAAGAGAAAAGGATCCAAGGGAAGGATCACGGTCAGACCAACCGCGAAACAATGGCGGAACGTGTTCGGACTCGTTAAACTCCTCGAACGGTTTTCCAACGATTCGTTCTATTCTTACAGCCGCTACGGAGAGAGTCCACAAGCGTTTCGGTTATTCTAGGTTATGGTCTAAGACAGAGGCGCTTTCGCGGAAGGAAAATCGGGGATTAGGACCGAGAGGCGGGCCGAGACTAGCTTGAGAGAGGCGAACGAGCGAGAGAGGGACAGAGAGAGAGAAAAAAATAAGAGAGATTGAGAGAGCGAGAGTCGATCATGTGGCCGGCAGATGGTGGCCTCCCGGTCCGTTGACAATAGATTTTCGGGATTTCCCGTTTATTCGAGCCGAGGGACTGTTGCTTTGGGTCTGTGCTCGGTGCCTGAGCTAACGAGTCGCTTCTTAATTGCTATTCTGCTGGACCGGCGCACGGGAAAGTACGATTCTCGTTGGTAGAACGTTATACTATTCCTTGACGCTCCAAATCTAAAATTTTACTGATTTAAAAATTTCAACTTTAAAATTGAACTTGAAATTTTTACTGATTATGTTCTGAGCTTCAGATTGAACCACAAATTTGCCCCGAAAGCTATCTTCATTTCTAATTAATACACTTCGAGCGCCATGTTTCCTATATCTGCGAATTATTACTGTCCAGGTTTGAAATTCTTTGAGATCGAACCAATATTTCAACTTGAGAGCTACCTTTGTTAGAAAGTTAGCTCTTACTTATTGTTAGTACACTTTGAGTACCCCGTCTCCAATCTCTGGGAATTATTACATTAGTCCTGACTTGTAATTCTTTGAGATTGATCCACTATTTCAACTTGAGAGCTATCTTGAATTAACAGATTTGGAGTGCTGAAAGTAAAATTGACTTTTCTTTTAAAATCGACAAACTATTGTACAGTAATCGCGCGTTTTTTGTCAAACAGCCGTGTGCTGCACCGTCAAATATTGCGCAGGGAAATTATTGTTTTATGACTGCGTCGACCCTGCCGAGACTTCAATCGACGTGCCCAACATAGAGAAGGACAGAATGAAATAGGATCGCGTGGCCGAAGCGTGTCGCCGTCGCCGGCACAGTTTAAAGGCCTGTGCGTCATCACAATGTAACACCAAAATTTAATCTTCTTTATTGTTCATTATTTTTTTACGGAACTTTCACCAACATATTCGTGTCATTTTTCTAATGCAAAATGATACCAAACACGATATAATTTCAACTGTATTTAGTGGTTTAATCGACGATGAAAGTTTCGAACGCAACGAAGATCAGCGTATTGGAAAGAAAGAGACGCGAACAAGCGCCGTCGCTGGCACAGTCCAAAGGCCCGCGTTGTCGCTGTTGTTCGTTGCTTTCGAAACTTTCGTCGTCGATTAAACCATTAAATACAGTTGAAAGTATATCGTGTTTCGTGTCATTTTAATCAGGGAAATGCCAGAAATAAGCTAGTGAAAGTCCCATAAAAAAATAATTAAAATTAAGAAGTTTGAAAATTCGATTCACTCGAGTCAATGTTGTGTGGTGTTCACACCGATATACCCGAGCCGAGCAGTGATGGGGTCAGCGGCGCTTTTTTCGCGCATGCACGAGTTTCGGCAGGAACGTATCTACGTCTGAAGTTTGTGGGGAACTATTGGAGGGAAAGAGAAGGGGACTATTATTAGCGGGAACGTCTAGCAGAGTTTAGTTGAAGAGTAACTTTATATATCAAATGTAATTTTCTTTTATGAATACTGATAAGGTTTTGGCAGTTTCCCTTATCTGAACAGCAAATGCTGGTATTCTTTAATTGCTTCTGCCAAATAAAATATTTAATTTTGTTATTATATATTTTGTTTAAAGTTACTTTAGTACCCTTCCCTTCCTTATTCCCAAGATAAAGAAAAAGAGTATGTTATATTATATTGCACATACATGCATAAATATTATATATAACGTACACATGTTACAGATTCATTTTTCAAAATCAAATCATAGTACACTTTGCGAAATTAGCGGGGTGGCCTAGGTACTCGATTTCAGCCGATCTTCGTACTTGACTGAGGCCAGAATCGTCGCACATGCGCGAAAAAAGCGCCTCTGATCCCATCACTGCCCGTTTTTAGCCGATCTTCGTACTGGACTGAGGCCAAAATTGTCGCGCATGAAAAAAGAAATTTGCCCGAAAAAAGTGCCCGTAACTGATCCCATAACTGAAGCCGAGATCAATCATCGCCGCCCTACGGCGCGGCGAAAAGCGTTGACCGGCAGTGGAGTAAGTTGGCCCTCGACTTCGATTGCACAGACAACCCCCTACAAAAAACGCGCGATTATTATACTTCAATTTCATGGAATTCTTGGGCGAAGAAGGGAAGGATTCCGGGAAGGATAGCGCATTCCAATCGAGCAGTGCATAAAACTCCACCGTGGAGTATTTCTTAGCCCCTAAGCGATTTCTTGAACTGGCAACTCAATCGGCGATTCGTGATACACGCGAACAAGGCCGCAGATAAGACAAGGGCGCAGGAGAGGGTTTTCTAATGGACATTCCCTGCATACTTTCGGGAATCTTCTATTTTCCAACGTTCTTTTGTCTGGGAGAGACACATTGGCTACCATCGGCTCCAATCGGTAGTGAGTCATTCGTTGGGCATACTCGGAACCGTTGGGCCTGGCGTAATTAGTCCTGCAGGTAGTCAGGATCGTCGAAGGTTCCCGAAAATCCTGAAGGTCTTTCGTTCGATCCGTCCACTGCTAGAACTGCTGCTTTTTCGTTCCTCTTGGAATAGCAAGTATTACTAAAAGTTTATCGCTGTGACTAATGGCGATAGAAAAATCAAGGTAGTCACTTCAGATGAGTCACAGCTTGTATATAATTATTATCAGATCAAGAGTCCGTCTGCGTTTATCAAAGAGAATTGTCACATTGCCGAAATCTCGACGCGTTTCGAATAAATCACCCCCTCTACCAAGGAAAAACGTTACCATGCACATCGTTGTTGCACTCGTCGAACACGTGGCAAAAGATTTCCGCGTTGCAAGTTGCAGGGCGGCGGCGCGCGCAGTTGATGGACCATAAAATCGCTCCGCGGTCTGCCACTTTTCTATACCAACACTGCCGTGGTAGCACGTGGTCGCCTGGCGCTCCACCGGTGGCTCGTTCTCGCTATCTCGTTCCTCAACTGAAAATCATCTGTATCCAGCGAACGAGAACATGAAACCAAAAGTTTTCAACAGCTTCGATCTGTACACGCAGCGTTGTAATTGCCCGGACGAGCAACTAAAGCTGAATTGGAGGTTTGTTTGGCCGGTGGAGCAGTCGATAAATTAATCAGGGGTCCGAGTATCCGTCAACGTCACGGGACGACACTGTTTGACGCGTGGACGCTAAATATCCATCGAGTAACGCCGTTATTTATCGAGATCCTCGGGGGAGCGTGGGAGGACCGTCCTCGTCGCTCTCTCTCTCTTTCTCTCCCTTGTGCGCGTGCGATCTCTCGTCTAGAATCGGATCGAGAGATGGCGATACAGAAATACCGAATAGTTGTCTAAAAGTGTGTGACGGACGGACAGCTGGCCGTCATTAAAACCCCATTAGCGAGGAGCTCCCCTCTGGACCGCGTAACGCAGCCGCCCCTCCGCCCCCGAGTTCTAACAATATCTTCGACGACGCTCCGCCACCACCCACGCTATTAATATTGCTGTATACCCTCCCCCTGGCGACGGCCCACACCACCCCCGCGTTCGCGAGCAAGCCTAACATCTATTCCACCATGGAATTCGCATGGACCGAGACTCGTGGATTTAGATGACAATTATTGCACCGCTGTCGCGCGCGAACAACAAGAATCACTCTCGAAACTAGAAATGTAACGGTGGAATTGCGTCTTCGTGGTGGACAGCGGATTCTCGCGGTTTATCGCCGGCTACAGTGTATCCCGAGTGGCTCCGAAAGAGGATCGAGGCAATTCCGAGAGAGCTACGAGCATTGTCGGAAAAGATTGCGACCTGATTCCGCGCAACTTTGCTCGGAATTTAATGCTGGCTGCGTTCGTTAGCGTCGAGAATTTCCTCTGTGGATGCCACACCGTTTTATACTTGTATTAATAGAGCTCTCTCTTGTTACTGATGTTTCGCGAAAGAGACTGGTGTCATGAAGGCGACTTTATAACTTCAATAATTACGACACAAAAATCGGAAATCTCTCACTCAACATCGAGAGATACCGAACGGAGTTCCCGGATAAAGAGCTTGCTCTTGTTTCTGATGTCTCGTGTCTCGTGAAGGTGTCTTTATAACTTCGATAATTATAATTAGACTGCGGATTTTATACATTTATACAATACAATTTAAAACAGTGGACATTGATAAGATAATTAAAAGAAGAATGAATTTGTTATTTGGCTCCTGTGTATTGCAATCAATGCAAACATTTTTTATTTTGCGTAAAGATCCGCAATCTAATTTTAACATAAAAATCTGAAACATCTTGCGCCAACATCGAGAGGCACTGAACGGAGTTGCCGGAGGTCTCAAGCCCGATTCGAATCGGAGCAGAAGCGGATAACACGGTGGATAGCTCGTTGCACTCGTTTGTAGTAAACACGAAAACCGCGACGAAACACGGCGTGGCTCCCAGTGCCTTGGCCTAAGAAGCAGTCTCTCTCCTCTCTCCAGGGTATAGTTATTTCGAACTTGACCCAGATCCAGCCGGCTTCCCCGGAACCGCTGTTTGACGGATAGCGACTCGCGTTTCGATCCATCGCGCCGGACACGTTCGCTCTCTCGTATTTTTCTCGACGGTCGAAGGCGTCGAGAGAAGTAGATTGATCGATCAGGGTCGTCTCTTATGTACGCGACGCGTCTTCGTCCACGAGGAATGTCCACGACTCTGATCCACAGAGGACGGACACGATTTATTTCCGTACATCGTGGTCCCATGCGAACGCGTCGCTCATTTACTACCCAGGGGTACGCGAATTCGCGATAACGTCTTCGAAAAGATTCTCCAGAATGTCTTCCTTCGATATACATAGAGCTGCGGTAACAGTGGTCGTTCACGTAACTCGAAGAATGGATCATTGTGTCCTTGCAGACCTTGTATGACTAAAGAAAAATTAGAAGTAGATTGCGGAGCTTTTCTCGGAAATTATTCGATAACGTGTAGACAACAAGATTCACATGTAGCCGATACATCTTGCCTTATAAAAAAAAATAGCAAGTTAGAGCCCGTTCTAACGAATCCGTGTGTGAACGAATACATACAGAGTCGCTAATGTAAATAAGATCCGCGCGATCGAAAACGTGCAGTTTCCGCCGTGTCTGAATGGGCTCTAATTTATTTAGTATATTTATTAAATGTATCTATTTAATTATGTACCTCGAAAACATCGTTATAATTTCAATGATTGTGAAGCAAAAAATCTGGAACCGGTCATTGAACCGGTAGCGGTAGGTTTAGCGCGGAGTTGGGCATTAATCGATTGAAATATTAATCAGGATTAATCAGGATTGATTAATAAATCATCGAAAAATCGAAGATTGATTCAATCGATTGATGAAGTTAATCGTCAATCGTTGATTAAAAAACATCATCGAAAAAAAATAAAAGCACGTAAACAGAGTTTGTATTATAGACCTAATGACAATACACCTAAATTCAGTTTACATTTTTATCAGTATTCACATAGTTTTGATTCCGTATTTCATTTCGAAATTTCAGCAATTAATCATTAATCAATTATCCGACTGACGATTACAATTGAAAGGAATGTAATCAATAATCGCAATTAACGACTAAAGTATAAAAACCGTTATTCCCAATTAACGATTAATAAGTATTTAATCGTCTGCCGTAATTAACGATTAATAAGTATTTAATCGTTAAACGCAATTACCGACTAAACTAGGAGATTAATTGTTAATTGCGATTAACGATTGGAGTAGAAATTTATTCGTCAATCGTCGATTAAATTTTTGCCCAACTCTGGTTTAGCGTTAAAAGTGGAAAGTGTTACAACCGTTGAGACGCATCGAAAAAATTCCTTCCCTTTATTTTTGCAACCTGACGTCTGAAATGGGAGGGACAGATCGTCTGGAGCCAAGGACCAAAAACGCCGGAGCGGTTTCGAGTCGCGTTCAAAGTTCCACAATGTGTTCGATACCCGACGACGAATTCTCGATGGTGGGAGTCGAATTTCGGTCTGGCAATTTGTCGAGCTGCGGCAATAAAACTGCGAGGGGTGTACGGAGGTCTCTAACAACAATAAGAGTGACTGAGGGAGCTAAGCGGGGGCGGAGGTGGCCCTTTCTCTCGCTTTTGCTTTCGCGTCCGTTCGGGTCCGCGGACCGAAATAAACGTTCCTCACGAGCAGAGGAGAGCCGCGACAACCGCTCGAAGAGCAAGAGAGAAAGAGAAAGAGAGAGGGAGAGAGAGGGATCTCGAAGCTCTTTCGCGTCTTCGGTCTTTGTAGCGGCAGATCAAACTCGGCGGGTCATTAATTAAATCTGGCGGAGCAGCCATCGTCCGTCCGTCTTTCCGCCGCGTCTCCGATTTACTTTACACGAAATGCGCCACGGTTATAAATATGGCTCTCGCTCGCGATGGGGACCCTTTTCCCCGAACTTGATCTTGCGGACCGCCCTCGGAGACCGGGATATACGTACCAGCGAGCGAACCGTGACGTGCGCTCTGCGAGCCGATCGAGACAGCTTTCCTTTCCTCGTGACGAAGAAACCGACTGCCACCTTCAAACAAATCGCGGACATCGTACCCGGTTCTCTGCTTACCCTCCCACCGCTGATGCTTCGGTCCTTTGGTCTTTGATCGAAAGGGCGGGACTGTTCAAGTGCACTCGGTGCATCAATTTTGAGGAAATTTCCCCTCTATACTGGACTACACATTGCAGTACAGTGAGTTCTCAGCTCTTGATTCTTATAAGCGAATCAGAAAACCTAGAAACATTGTCTGCTCGAAGAAGAGTATCCGACCAGAGTTTTATTTTTAATTTATTTAATAATCATATCGATTATCCCTCTCTACTTACGCAAATCGATTTCTATGTACCTGAACGTGTATCGAGAACTAGAGCAGGATTTCAAACCCTTAAAGCCAGATCTACCTATGGATTAATTAATCCAATCAATCGCATTATTGCAGACTCTAGCACGCTCTAGCACGCTCTAGCACGCTCTGTAATTGTATTGAATTTTTCATCAAGTCTTTGCACATCTTTAAAAAACAATTACGCAGGATTATAGGGTAATACTATATAGTTTGTACCATTAGTTTTTGTGCATGTTTGTTTCTATTGTAAACATTTAAGTATGTAAGAGGGCTTCGGTCCGTTTATAATAAATAATAATAATAATAACACCAATTCTGAACCTTGAAATTCGTTATTTGATTGCCAGAACGGGAGCTTTGTCGGTAGGCATTCAGCTATTTATCAGTGATCAATTTTCCATGAACACAGTTGGTTTATTTGAATTTCCCGAATTTTCAAAATCCGATCGTATCAATAACCCTTCAGCGGTGGTGTTCACGCTGGATCGAATTAACCGCGTAAGTCGAGGACTTACTGCATCTGCTTTGCTGAGTGAGATTCAATCTAGTACAGTAAACCCTTCTATAACGCGGAGCAAACTAATGTTACTGTTCTCGACTTTTAAAAAATTCTGGGACACTAATACAAGTCTCTACTTTAACACTGCGATTATTGAAAAATATTTCCAAATCTTAGTATTCGTTCGATACCTATTCTTCTCTCGCAGTCCTTGATTTTTAAAGATCCCCTCGATCGTCATCAGGAGGTGAAAAAGCCTACTGCGTTACCACCCACGCGATTCCAGTCGAATCCAAGAAGGATTCTCGTTTGGAAGCCACCCCCTGCCAAGGCGGCAGTTGCATAAGACGAGCAGATTGATAAAAATAATGCGTGCCTACCATGAGCGTCTCGGGATCTCGAATCTGGTGGACACGTGGGGATCAGAGAGAGAGAGAGAGAGAGAGAGAGAGAGAGAGAGAGGGAAGAGTGTCTGTCAGCAGAAGGCGTGGACGCGAGTAGGCTTTACGATCGATTCTAGTTGCAGCGTGTATCGCTTGCTTGATATTAGCTTCTTAATTGCATACAGTTTCGAGCTCCTATTATGCGAATTGTTCGAGGCACGCCGCCTATTCGAACCCATAAAATTTGTGAAAACAATCGCAACGTTATAGTGAAACCCTATTGTTTATCTATGCAAATAGGTCGGTATAAAATGCAATTATAAGTTGTGCTACTAGTCTACGGATCTTTATACAAGATAAAAATGTTCTGCATCGATCCTGGGAGGCAGGAGTTAGATCATAATGTTTAGACTGCGGATTTTATGCGTCTATGGCAAAAATGATTGGTTGCCATTTATAACAGTGAAAAAGTGAGAATGATCTAATAACGCCAATCTAATGTTTTCAGCTTGTTAAGATTATTGAAATGAGAATTAAACGTCTATCCGACTCCAGTCTCTTGCAAATCTTGCAGTCTACTTATTACGAACACCAATTAGGCAGTCGTGGACTCTCGCGTCGAGTAGTATAGATGGATCGTGACGTCAGTGAACGGAGTTACGAGAACAGAGAGTGGAGTCGCATAACGGGGTGAAAAATGCGAGCGATCGTCCGTGAGAGGTTGTTCGGGTCGATGCAGCGGATCGAATTCCGCTCGCAGGACCTAGGGCCCGCTTCAGGTCCGCTCAGAGCAGGCAGACCAGGTATCGCGAGGACGTGTACCCGGTCGGAGGTGTCCCGCAGGAAGCTTCACCTAAATAGACAGGTTTGATCGATGCGCCTTCCCGGCGATATTGATAAATAAAGGCGATTACAGCGATGACGATTCCGATGGTCAATGAATTTATATACCTGACAAAAGTCCTGGCCGAGCCGATAAATCTCGTCCCCCCCTCTCCTCTCTTTCTCACTCCTTCTCGCTCTATCTCTCTCGGTTTCTCCGCCCCTCGGTTCCCCCGTCGCGACCCAGACCGCCAGGGGTAATCTCTCAATCTAAATCGATCGATCTGCCAAAACGACTTCGATTCGGAGCTGTTTATCATCGGCCACTTATGAATTTATTTCACGATCGCCACGAGGTCGGTGTGGGACGCGGTCCTCTCCTCGTTCGTTCGCTGGCCCTGGGCCCTCTACGTGCACACGACGGGGAAAGATCTGGTGATGAAGCCGTGATCTCTACGTGGGAGCACCGCAGGGGGTCCGAACGGAACTCGTGTAGATACTTAAACTTTCGTTTTTATTGCGCGCGGATGAACGCCGGGGCCATTCATTAAATCGTTGCGCGCCCACCGGTACTCTACCCTGTCGATACTATACGCGGGACACACCAGAGAAAGAACGACAGAGAAGAGAGAGAGAGAGAGAGCGACAGTTGGTTCGCTGTTACGTTTTTCCCCTACTATCAGTCGGCCTTAATTCTGCCTTCCTGTGAGTTCTTTCCCCAAGAAAGTTTCATTTATTCGTTGAATCACTAGCATTGGAATAGGTAGATAGGAACATCGTTAAAATAGAGAGCATCGAGACCATGCCCTCCCAGAACTCTCTGTGTAGCTGGAGCTACGAGACCACGCCCCTTAGGCACTCTACAGTGAAATTTTAATGACCGTACGAACTCTCAAAGCACTCTACGCTGTTAGAGCAACGAAACCACACCGTCTGAAGGAACTCTACACTCAAAGAGCAAAGAAGCTACGCCCCTTAGCATGCTCTGCCACAAAGTTCAACGAAGCCACGCCTCCTAGGCACTCTATGTTCAGAGAGCAGTGTAGCCACGCCCTCAAGTATTTTCCTGCTATAGAAATTGTTTCCTCCGTTGAATGTTTTCGCGAATGGGCTAGAAACCAGATTCTATCCTGCTCGATGAACTCGAGCATGAACTCGTTCCTCCCGCTGTTCGAGGAAACCCAGTTCGATAACGCTGGCGATAACAGCCCGTTGGTCGCGTTGCTCATCGCGGTTTTCAATTTTATGCATTTCAATTAGCCGTAGACGGGAAGGAGGGGTCTTCGGGGATCGTAAAGATCTCTGCGACAAAGGGGGTCGTATGTGGGCTCCAATTTCCGAGTGTCGTCTTCTTCTCGATAATGCTAACCGTTTCCATAGGCTCTAGCAATTAACCTATTGCTATCTTAACGATAAATAAATTAGTAATAATTGTAGGTGACATAGTTCCTTCCGTTTACAATTATACGGCGAGTTCATCCGTCCCTCATGTCAATTTGACACAGTTTCCCCGAAACAAGTTATACTGTTCTGTTATTTATATGATAGTGACTTTTACGTTTTTAATGTGGAACACGCAACCGAAACATTGAAAACATCGAACCATAACTGTTTACCTTGTTCCTTTATCGATATTTTATCACTGTGTCAATTTGACGAGGGTTAATTTTTCATTTCCTCGATTCGAGTTTCCACCAGTTGGCCCACACAAATTTATATTCGCATGAGGAACAGGCGGTTTAATTGCAGTGATCGCAAAAGAATTCCGACTGGTTTGCGTGCAAAAATGATGGTGGTCCGTTAATCCTCGAAATTAGCAGGAACGGTCTCAGCCTCGGAAGAGAGACTGCTGTTGGCGAGCAGTGCAATTTATATCGAGAGACGTGTCGCCGAAATCATCGAGGTGGTCGCGTTGAATAATCGACGAATGATGCGACGCGGTGTCGTAGCCGCACGATATATCTTGCTGCGGCTCTCCCTCTCCCTCTCTCTCTCTCTCTCTCTCTCTCTCTCACTCTTTCTCTCTCTCTCTCGGCCGCTCGAGGTGGGGTCAAATTAATCGTCCGTGTAATATGCTCGGAATCGTACTGTTTCTTCATTTTTCGACCCCCCTCTGCGTACCAGCTTGCACCCGGCACTTCGTCACGAAGACACCCACCAGCCTCGAGGCCGGGCAGGCCTCTCACTTCGTTTAATTTCGTCTCTGGGCTGCGGAATCTCTGCCGCCTTTGTTCCTCCATTTTTCGGACACAGAAATCGCCAATTTCCCCTTTCCAAAATCCGTTTACCGTTAATAATATCGTGTACACAGGTACACAAACTGTAAACGTAAACGAAGCAGTTAATTAGCACAATATAGAGACGTTGGAAATTTGCTAGAACATGTCTAATGGTCCGCAAGCCGTTACAAGACGTTCCCATCTTCATAACCGCCATTTTGCATGAAGCAGGGCGAAAATGATGCTCGAAATCGCGTCGAGCAGATTAGAGCGAGGCTGCGAATTGGCCGGACCGTGACCAAGTTGAAAATGAACGAGTCCCGATGCGGGAGAGAGAGTCCAATAATTAGAATATTTCGAGACAGCGAAGTGGTCCTCGCCGCCTGAAGCGTTTAGGCGATGATTTAGTGACGTCGGTGGCCGCGCGCACGCATGAACGCACGGTCGCGCTCGGGCCTTTGTTAACGGAGACACGGGTACACCCGCGAAGCGTGCAAACTATAAGGTATAAACAATAAAACAATCGTACTGCGGCGTCGCGGCGATAAATCACAACCGGGGCTCACGGTTATCTGCCGCGAGGATCCGATGGGATAACGCGGTGCCACGGTGCCCGGCCTCCGGTAAATTTAGCTATTGTCGTGTCTAGGATATATTAAATCTCGTTAAAATGTCTTCATGCGGCTCGGACGCGAGAGTATCTCCTCACAAGCCTCCTCCTCTCTTCTGTGTGTCTCCACTCGGCGCGGCGCGGCGTGTCGCGCTCGGTCATGGTCTCCGTACCTTATTCATCCATGAATAAGCCGGACGTCTGTCCATTGATCGTGATCCATTGCGATCGAGACTCCTCTTTCATATCCGCTGACGTTAATCGCCAACTAATCGCGCCGAAAATAAATAACTCCGGCGCCGGCCATTTTCAACCTCCGAACGATTCCGAGACGGAGCTCTCAAGACTTTCGTGAGATCATAGTGGACGTGGATTTCGAAAGTTGTCCGACCCTCCCGCCAAAATCTCGTGTGTATACGACATACATATTTAAATGTTCCTCCAGATCCGCCATTGCCCTTTTGTACTTGTTGGAGATGAAGCTTATCCACGAAAAGAGTATTTCAAGAAAGTAGAATGTGTATTTGCAGTTATGACTGCAAAATGGAGAATTCTCTGGAAGCCAATTGAAACGTCGCCTGAATTTGCTGACGATATTGTTAAACGTATATGCGTTTTGCATATTACAGTTATAGACATGGAGGGAATTGAATGCCTCGACATCTATAACGAGTATATACAGGAAAATGAAAGAAATGCTATTGCTATTGGAAGAAGTGGAAATAGAGCTTCAAGTCAAACTAATCAGGAAAGGGATGTCTTTAAGGGCGATTTTTGTAAATTAAACTAATTAATAATTCCAATGACATTATTACAATTGCAAGTTGCAGTAGTGCCGTCCAGCCTCCGAACCGCGATCGTCACCGCTTCAGCATAAACAGTCGCATTTAATTACATTGGTTTGATTTTGCCCCCATGTTCACCTCGTCACTATCCTCGATCTTCACCGCTCCACTATAACCAGCGGCGAGTTCAGCGCAGTGTCGCCAGGTGATGACCAAATGGTCATCAATTACTCTCCTCCTTTTCCCCTTCCACTATCCCATTCCATCACCATGCGCACACTCCAACGTCCCCCACTAAGACCGTAAACCACGGTGCCCGTGCCGTAGACTGGACTGGATATCAGAGAGGGGGTTACTTGTATTCACTTGTATTCCCCTCGATTTTCTCGACCTGGCGACACTGGTTGAGCGATGCGGTGCGTGTTTACAGTAAAGCGGGTAGCAACGAGAAACAAGCAAGCTACTGTTTCTTTAGTATGTATCGAAATGTCGTCACAAAGACTTCGAAAGCTCATGTTGGCCGAAAATATTTTTACTAAATATCATACATTAACTTCAAATTGTCTGAGAAGCAGAATTAGAGTTAAAGAAGAATTAAAGAAGAATATGGGGAATTTAATCGTATGTATTGTATATACACCCTCAATTTACGCGAATATCCGTCCGCATTTGATTTACGCGAATAAAGAAACGTGTAAATTAAATCTGTGAACTTGATAAGGTTCCAGAGGCCACGCTACACCTAATGTTTTCCTTCCTTTCTGCGTTTTAGGTAAAATTACGTAAATTTAATGAAAAGTTCCGCGTAAACTCGTAAATACTCGTGTAAAAAAGTGTCACGTAAATTGAGGGACGGCTGTATTTAAAATTGATGCACCATTGTTTGTTTTTGCCACGATGTTCACCTCGCCGCTATCCTCGATCTTCACCGCTCCACCAAATTGATAATGGACAGAATTACAAAGGTGCAGACCTCTCAAGATTATGATTTTACACGGCTCTGGGTTGTTGAAACGCGAACGAGCAGTTTATTCCGCGGTGATAAGGGCGGAATAAGGGGCCTGGGAACGCAGTGCGCGGCCTCTATAAACCGCTCCAGGCCTAATCGCGAGTAAAGAGGGCAGATATCGAATCATTAAACATTAATTAGGAAAATGGCGAATGAGCCGTGGCTCTATATGCCGCGCGATAAACGCTATCGGCCTGGCATTATTATGCTACGGGTGTCATAAGTGTTTTACGGCTGTGCCCGTTGCACTGGTGCGCCAAGATAAAACTATACAAAGTGACATTACCGCGAACGGAAATGGGCGTCGTAAAACCGCGCCGGAGGAACGGATGTTCCGCCGTCGTGACCGCGAATCGATTTCCCCGACACGATCAAGTCTGTAATAATCTGGCCAATCGAATCTCTACACGACCTTTTTGCTATATCCAATTTTCTAGTATGTACTTCGGTTTTTAGTTCGGTACGAGAAACTCCGACTTATCTTTCAGCCGAGCAATCGCTTTCTCACGATCATATCGCGACAACTTATTAGTTATTACCACTTTCTGCGGACAGTATAGTCATGAGTACTGATAACGGCCGATTAGGTTCCTTTGTAAACCTCTTCGGGAGATATATTAGGTGGCGGAACAACTTTTTAGTTATTATTCACGTTGTTTTAGTTATTCTATCGCCACGTTGGTAGTGTGCAAAATTTTGTAAAATATTTTTTACACTTTTAGATCAATTTGACTAGTGGTGTGCGTTCTATCAGTTTCTTGTAAAAGCATTAATTGGATAGTACCACCGATATCTGTATCGAAGGGAATACTAAGTATATATTGTATTTTTAGGGGTAAGAAAATTCGAAGGGCGTTCCCTGGTCCACAGGAATTAATTGAATAATACCACCGATGTGTGTACCGAAGGGAATACTAAATGTAATGTTTTAGGAGTTAGAAAATTCGGGGGGCGTTCCCTGGGGCACACCAGGACCTGGCCCGGACATGCAAATAGTTCCATCGAATCTCCAAGTATATTCAAATGCACTAACCGCGTGCGCGCGAGTCCCTACCTGAAAAGGGCGGACTTGGATAAATATATACTTACCGAATGCAGGTGTACCGAGGACCGTCGCCCGATCTCGGATGAAATCGTGATCGGGGGAGGAAAAAACAGGGTGGATACAAACGAGACGCCTGTGTCGGCAGCTTTCAGCACGTGTGATAATATTGACCCTTCCACGGTGGTCAACCGTGGACTCGGTTGATGGAATCCTAATCAAATAGCAATGTGTTCGCCGCCGTTCCGATCGGAATTCCTGCATCCTGCGGCATCAACAAAATTTTCCGTTTTCCCAACTTGATTCATCTCTCATCTTGTAATCAGTCTATGGACCTTTATGTGGATCGTCGTGTCCAACCAGGAACCAAATAAAAGTTTCGTTCTTCGTTAACCCTGAGGCGCCACTAAAAATTGCTCTGTACCATTATTCGAAATATTGTTTACATTATTAGATACGTTGGCATCTAATCAATTACTAAACGTTTAAGTGCTGTATAAATTTCTAGGTTGGATAAAATGTGTTTCATCTTCGAGTTAAAATAGCTCCGAGTGCAAAGGGTTAAATGACTCGAATAACCCAGAAATTTCACTTTTTATTCTAAACCCATAAAATAGCATTCCTCTGATTCATTGCTATTTTCCGCGGCACGCAGAGGCCAATCTGGCGTTTCCAACGCCGGCACGCTGAAATCGCCCGCACAACATGACTTCCGTCCGCGAATTATGCCAGGAAATTCGATTTTGCATAAACACACACGGCGCCGCGCCGGTCAGAGACCAAGCTTCATGATTAATGAAACAGGATAGTATCTCGCGACGATAGAACGGAATGAAGCCAGTCGGGACAGTCGAGACGTACGACTCCCGTTAAACTTTTGCGCAACAATATCCATCGCGAATGCATACCAGTTTTCCCACCAGTTCGCCGTGACAGGAGAGTTGAAACGCGACTTCCCTAAAATCCTCGTTCGACGAGTAAACAGTCACGATAAACCCAACTTCCGCAGTCCGTGGCTGATAAGCCTAATTGTGAAATTTTCTCCGCAAAGAAATCGCGCGCGACAGAGAGAGAGAGAGAGAGAGAGAGAGAGAGAGAGAGAGAGAAAAAGAAAGAAAGAGAGAGGCCTCGTAGAAAGTCGCGACGGGCCCCAGAGGCATGAAAATTGAATGACGACGGTCGACGCTGTCCTCGCATCAGGTATTCCCGTCGCGGGACCAGAAATCGCGTCATTGAAGAGGTCCTGGGCCAGCTGTCATTACGATAATCACGTCCGGGCCGCTATTGTTCTAACAGGACCCGTCTCTCTGCTCGCACGTGGGCGTTCGAATACCTGACCATGGGGACCATGAAGGGAACAGGGGGACTGTTCTCACCTTTTTTTAACTGAGTGCCCGAGTTAACACCCAGGACGTGTTAGGGGCTTGTTTGAGCAACGAGGTGGGCACCCGAGGAGCAACTGCCTTCGCGACACACTTTGCGAGCGTTTTATTCGCTGGAACACGTTCTCCAACCCTTCCAGGATCTTTACGAGCTAATCGAAACCTGCACGATTTCTTGAGCATTTTCCATAATTTTACTGAAAAATGATTTTGACGAAAGTACAGCCATTTCCATTACTCTTAGCAATCGCTCACTAAATGAGAGTTACCACTAAAAATTGCTGTACCATTATTGACAATATTGTTTACATTATTAAATATGCTGGTACTTAATTAGTTACCACACATTCAAGTATTGTAATGGGTTATCCAAAAGTATCTTTAGGATGTTGAATGAGAATATCTGTCAAACGCCATGTTGGTTCTTGTCACTTTCTTGTATTTCTAACCTACAATGATAGACAATTTTAACAATGGCATACATAATTTTCGGCATACATAATCGTCCATCAGAGCAAACAATCCGAAATTTAGTTAAAAAATTTGATGATACTGGATCTGTTCATGATAAACCAAAGTCTGGCAGACGAAAAACAGCTCGTTAGAATGAAAACATTGATGCTGTTCGTGAAAGTGTTGCTAATGACCCACAACATCAATTCCACGTTGTTCTCAAGAATTGAGCATTTCTTCGAATTGACGGTTTTCGCACATAATTGTCATAGATGATACCTAATAATTAAATAGAAAAACCAATAAAATTAGAGATAGTATACTATTTAAAAGAAACTTCCAATAGTCTATTTTGGATAACCCTGCATGAAGTATCATATTATAAAAAGGAAGAATCATATGCAATGGAATTATTCTAGGTCGGAAAAACTGTTTAAATTTCAAATTAAAATAGCTCCGACTGCAAAGGGTTAATAGGTTGATGGCACTATATCGATGCTCTGAAATTCATTTAATTCGATCGCTGTTTCATATTTCACCAACTCATATTTATTATAAATGCATTGTCGGTTCACAGTGCGTTAGAATCTTTTCGTCAGAAGACTTCTAACAAACATTTCAGAATATGTCTGATCAAACGGAATAAATCAGAGCTCCAGGTAAAACTGTTACACCCCGAGCAAACAAGTGGGCGCGGCCGGTTCCTGTCCCTCCGAAACAGAATCACTCCCACGTCTCTGTCACCGGGAATACCTGTGGGTGACTGCATAATAATTCGTAGGTTCGCCTACCGAAAACACGCGCCCAAACACTCGCTCGAGCACGCTCCTATACGTATGTATAGGCGCGACAATGACGCTTCATTCACGCGCGGTCCAAAGGCGACCGATCATCGTCCTCTTTATTGGCCACAATAGCCCAGCACCTGCGATCCGATCTTTATTCGGGAGATGTGGAGACACGACTGCTGAATACCCTGAATGAACTGCATTGAGTATTATTGACGATTCTGACGACAATTTGAGCATTGAAAGAGGAAACTTGGTTTCCAGCTCTGTGGAAATTTTTTCTTTGAATTATTGCGTTCGTAACCCTTCACGCTCGGAGCTGTTTTATTAGGTTGGAGGGAAAGTTCTGGCGTATTTGAAATAAGCAGGAAAGATGGCAACAAGTAGTTACAAATAATGGAAACTATATCATTGAATGATATCAAACATTTATTTTTATAAATTGATTCAAATGTTTTCTTTAAAATACGACAGAACTTTCCCTCCAACCTGATAACTCGAAAACGAATCACTTCTTCGCAAAAACAAGAACCAACAATAACATCCTGTAAACAGGAGCCAAGTTCCTATGGTCGTAAAAAGTTGTGAGATCAAACAAAATACGGCCAAGTTCGTTAGCTTAGAAATACCTCTTGCAATACTGAGAAAAGCATTTGTAAAAATTAGTTTAAAAGAATGCTATTTAATTTTTAAAGAATTACATGGAGGGCTAAATTATTCAAACTCGACTGCTACCTAACACCTTTTATGGCCATTGGTTTAGAAACTAACGGCCAAGTTTGAATAATTTAGCCCTCCATGTAACTTTCTAAAAATTAAATAGCGTTCTTTTAAACTAATTTTTACAAACGCTTTTTTCAGTATTGCAAGAGGTATTTCTAATCTAACGAACTTGGCCGTATTTTGTTTGATCTCACAACTTTTTACGACCATAGGAACTTGGCAAGTGTTTACAGGATGTTTTTCTTGGGATTTCATCAATTTTTGTTGAAATTTCATCAATTATCAAGTAGGTATCAAAGAAAAAAAATCCTTTTCTAATCTGCAAGACAAAATCCAAATTCAATGTATCGAAAATTAACACGCTGCCGGCGACGCGACGCTCGGATCCGTTTGCCTCCCGCCGGTATAGACGACGCTCGGTGCAGTTTCTTTTGTTTACGTTAGAGCGATTGTTTTTTTCATCAGTATTTGTTGCGACTTCGAAGCTAATAAAACGTATACTTATACATATATGTTATGCTGCTATGTTCTATCCTACGTACCTATTTCGTAATGTTTTTTTTTCAATACAACCCCTTTAAAGTGTAAAATTTCAAACTTTGATAATTATTCCTTTGAGTGTTTGTTATGGTGGACCTATGTACCAAATTTCAAATTTGTAGGTCAATGGGAGAAGTACCCAAAAGGCTTTGATGATCTGTCAGTCAGTCAGTCAGTCAGCCAATCAGTGACAAATTTAGCGATTTTTGAGGTCCTATATATCGGAACCTACTAATGTTGGAAGATTAATGTTTTGTCAATATTGAGACATGATAGTAGCATTTAACAAGTGTACGAAATTACATCTCTCCATCTGCCTCTAGTGCCGAGTTATAAGCCTCTAAAAAACGGCTCAGTTGTTTCGTGTAAAAGGAGGTAGTGCGAGAACTTGGCTCTAGATTCGTATAAAGTGGTCCTAAAACAGAAGACGATGCGAGCAAAATTATTAGGAAAAGAGAAACGTAGGATGAGTCGCATTCTTCTTTCGAAGATAAGCGAAGGTTTCTGAGACGAGAAAACAAGAGAACTTTCAGCAGCAGAATTCTATTTTTGTCAAGACTGGCCGAAGGAGGATAATTAGAATGCAGAGTGTAATGGCGAATCGCGGAATGCAGAGGAGGGCTGAATTAATTCGTGCAGCAGACAGCAGCTTATAATGCACTGAAATATTCGTTGCGTCTGTCGGTGTTCGCGTGAGTCACGCGTGTAACGTTGCGGACAAAAAATGAGAAAACGAAAGCGATCAAAAACGTTTCTCGTTATTATTCGCACGCGTGCATTCGGGCCGCGCCGGAATGAATAAGTTGTAATTATCGGCGGGGGGCGGGAATATCGTGAGACACGGGGGGGTAGGTTGAACCCTTGACGACACGCGTTCGAAAAACGCCGAACAGAGTGAGGGAGAGAGAGAGAGATAGAGAACAAAGACGACGACCAGTCTAACCAGAATCATTGATCTGCTTTCAGTCGCATCAGGAGGAGGATTTGTCGGATCCAGACCTACAGGACGAAGAGAGCGGCGAGGAGTTACCTCAGCAACCACTTCAGGGTAACACGCACTCCTCATCGGACAATGCGTCCGTGCCGGTCAGCACACCTACTCCATTAACACACTTGAACAGCCTGATGAGCACACACCATCCGCACTTTCTGACCAAGATCAAAATGGAGGTCAGTCCACGGATTTAAAGAGAACCCCGCACTAATCATATGGAAAATCTATCCCGGTAAAATCAGTTGGATTTTTCATATGTTGTAGCTTATGATCTACCGAACTACTGAACAAAAGATGTAATGGGCACAAAGCTCAATAATGGACAGTTATCGAGTTATAATCAGTCAAACATGACAAATTCGAGCTGCCGAATACTCGAATCAGAGACCACCACAACAGAATCCAAATGAGTAATACATAATACGATCATTTTTTTATTAATCCACACACACACACACACAGCAGAGGGGTTTGGAGTCAAAAAATACTACGGGAGTGACGAAACGTGGGGTTCTTATCTTTGCCGTGACACGCAAAGATTTTTGTGAAAGATTTCTGTTCACAGACCTTATCAAGGTCATTTAAAATTCAAAAATAACGACACTACCTAACAGATTTTGCGAAACCCTACTATTTTTGTTTCAAAATTTGAGTATTCGGCAGCTCGAATTTGTCATGTTTGACTGATTATAACTCGATAACTGTCCATTATCGAGCTTTGTGCCCATTACATCTTTTGTTCAGTAGATCATAAACTACAACATATGAAAAATCCAACTGATTTTACCGGGATAGATTTTCCATATGACTAGTCCGGGGTTCTTTATTATTAAATAATTGTATTCGCAAAGCTTTCACTTTTAATTACTCGCACGTATAATATTTACAGTTCGTATATCACAGGCATGGAATCAACATGTGTTATAAAATCGTAGAGTTTAAAATAATTTGTTCACTTAGCAAACGCAATTATATGAAAATTTTTCTTAAAAATGGTCGAAACGTTGAAAATTTTGTGGTAATTTGGAAAATTGCTGAAGTAGTATCATCAGATCGAACCAGTGTGCTAAAAACATTAATATACGTTATTAACAAATTGTCGATCGAAATCAAAAAAACAATTACAATATTTACAATCTGAAAACTCTAAATTTCGTGTTTCAAGCATAAACAAAGGTGTCGACCACATTAATAAATTCATTGAATAAAAACTGATTTATGTTGGAGTGACGTAGAAAATAGTTTATCGAACAATTATCGCAGACATACGCCGCAGACGGTTTTCATTATCGATTCATCGTGCGTTGCGTAACTCGATGTTTTAATTGAACAAAATTTTACCACGTTCGATACCAGCCAGTCATTAACTAGCTGAATGAATACTATTACGCAGCAAAAACCGCGTTCGTTTCGTTTTACAAGATCAAAAGTCGCACGGAGTATTTTATATGCGAAATTATTTATGCGAGTCGAGCAACTAGAAACGCGTTAAAGGCGTACGCGTATTCGATTCGAGCGACACGAGCCTCAATTTTACTCGTAACTTTTAATCGTCGATCGCGTTCTCTTATTCGTTGCGTACAATGTTTGCATTTTACGCGCGCATTATCGTTCAGCGACATTTACAGTCTGCCAGGGAACTGTTTAAACGTTGCAGGAAAATGGGGTAATACCCTAATCGTTTAAAACGCGGTTGGAAACCCCATGGAAAGATCTCGCGCGAGTGACACAGAGAGAACCACGAGCACAAATCGTGAGAGTGTGTCGCAACCACGCGCGCGCACCCATTACCCTAACGTCGATTCACTTCTTTTATATTTTTTTATTACGAAAGCCAATTACGAGACCATTTTTTACGATCCTCGCTTTCGACTCGCGGCCATTGTTTGTATACTCCGCCATGTTTCAAAACTATCGGTGTTTGCTCACCAAGTAAAACAGACGGAAATTTCCCTATGCGTAATCTCTAGAAAGCGGATTTAATGCCGCTAGAATGCACGCGAGTAGGCTACAGAGCCTTGATCCATTTGTTTAGGATTATTGTACACCGCCCACGAACGGTTTCAAATAAAAAATATGCACCGATCCTGCGCTGTTTAAATAATTACATCATTCGAAATTAATTTGAAGGAGTTGAAGCACCAATATCACTTGACTATTCAATATTCTTCAGCGAGGTAATTTGTTTCAAATAAATATATGCACCGATCCTGTGCTGTTTAAATAATTACATCATTTGAAATGAATTTGAAGGAGTTGAAGCACCAATATCACTTGACTATTTAATATTCTTCAGCGAGGTAATTTGTAGTACTATGTTTCGGATTCAACGTCGGTGCAAATGATTGCTTTCCCGTTTTTCAATGGAATTAGACGAGGCGATAACTGCATATATTAAAGCTACAATAAACGCGACCATAACTACAGCCACGCGAACAGCCGATCGCAAGACAAATGCATGGCAAAGCTCGCGAAACTCGCGTGGCAACTTTTTAACCGACTTCGAAAAAGGAGAATGTTAGTCAATTCGATCTGTATGTCTTTTGTCGCTTTTTTTCTATGTATGTTCACCGATTACGCCGAGATGGATGGATCAATCGGAACGAAACCCTTTGCATCTTGTAGAGTATGACCCCGGAGTGGTCCCGTGAAAAAAATTTGCATTTTTTTATTCTTTAGGATTTTTATTTGCGAAAAATGAATTACTCACCGACTTCGTTTTTAACCGGATCGGGTTGACACTCTTCACGTCTCGTATCAGATGTTTTTGTGGTGATCCCATTTGCAAAAAAATTTTTATTGCTAACAAACTGATCTTACCTGGAGGGTTGGAAAATTAAGAAATATTTTATATTTCGTTAAATAATAATAAAAGTTATATGTTCTGTTTAGTTGTTTTTGTATTATTAACCAACTCAATTCGATCAGTATATTGTTTATTTGTATATTATGTGTATATTACCTAACCAATAAGACCGAAAACCGTCCTACGGTGTTCTACAAACTCAGCTCGTTCCACTAAAAAGTGTGAAATAAAAAAATTTTCTAAAAATTAAACCGACTTCGAGAAAACGCACTAAAAAGTATGAAACAATGTCCATTTAATTTATGTGAATACACACCATCTGTTAATAAAATTGATTAAAATAAAATATTAAATACTATTAAATTCTTCTACATGCTTTCACATACTAATATATCTTCTCTTCCCACCTACTGAATTCCCAAGTCCACCATATTCCAATGAAATCATAATCAGCAATATCTGTCATTTAAAAAATTTTCAATTTTGCGCCGCCTCCGAAAAGATTGTATTGTATTTAATATTTTATTTTGTTCAATTTTATTAACAGTTGGTGTGTATTCACATAAATTAAATGGAAATTATTTCATACTTCTAGTGCATTTTTTTAGTGCGTTTTTGCTGACTAGAGAACGATGTTCAACCCGGCAAAATCATCTGTATGCTGGTTTTGATATGTATGCATGGATTAATAAATTTTTGCAAAATTTCCTAAGAGCCTCAGATCTCTCTGACACTCTCGAAGTTTCATAAATTGGAACTTCGGAATCTTGAAACTGCGGGATTTTTATGCATTTATAGCAAAATTGAGTAGATGAAATTGAAAATTGTTGGAAAATTTGACAAACTGAAGATGTCAATAGACGATTTCTCCTCTATTAAAATCATTAAGGAAAGATATAACTAGACTGCGGATTTTATGCATTTATAACAAATATTGGTACGTACAATTTAAAGCAATGGACATATTTAAAAAATTTAAGAACATTAACGTGTTAGCTTCAGTTTAATCAAATAATTAAAACATGAAAGACATTTTTATTTAGCCTCTGTGTCTTAGAATCGGCGCAGACATTTTTTATTTTGTATAAAGATCTGCAGTCTAGATATAATATTCAATTTAGTTTCTATTTCTTGCAATCAATGCGGACAATTTTTATTTTGCATAAAGATCCGCAGTCCAGATATCACTTTCGAAGTTTCTGAAATCGAAGCTTCAAAATCTTCGACCTCCGAAGTAAAGCAACGGACCGAAGTTCTTTTACACAAAAGTTTACAATAGAATAACGAAAAGCATCAACGTAATTTAACTAAGAGGGGACATGTACGAAACTGTTGGAATGCAGGTATGGTATCTTAGAGGATTAACGATCGATTAAAGATGTTTCCTTGGTATCTGTGCAGAGCGACGCAGACGTGCTGAACAATAAAAGCGGGCTGGAGGCGTTGCAAGCGGCAATGGGCGGCGGCGGGTTCAATTTGCCGTTCTCGTTCCCGTCGCCAGCGGCGTTCTTAACCCCGCAGCACCACTCGCAGAACAATCATCCACAGTCAGCCGGGATGGGCGGCGGTGTGGGCAATAATCAGATGACATCGTCGGCCAGCTCGCATTCCAGCGAATCGTCGCAGGGCAGCGCGAGGAACGGCGGCGAGCCTCGGGAGACCAGCAATCACTCGCAGAACAACTCGACGGGAACGAATCACCAACAGCAGACCAGCTGGAGCTTCGAAGAGCAGTTCAAACAGGTGCGTCAGGCAAGTACCTAGCTCTCTATATGCATGCTCCCTCTCTCGTTGCAAATCGACCGCGCCGCGCCGATTTCATCCACGATCCAACCCGCTGGCCATTCGATTGCCATAAAAATTGATCCGGACACGTTGCTATCGCTTAAATCTCATTCACGATCGTTGTACTCCATTGTTCTTTTCTGGGTACGCGGCTGACAAAGAAGCATCTTTTAACACTAAACCTACCGAGCACTAAAAGCTCTATTTAGTTCGATTTTGTGCAATTTTTATCACAATGCGTGCTTGGATAAAGAAATTCATCGACTCAATTTCCATGTAAACAACTTCATCATTTCAATAATTGAAAGAAGGAAAAATATAAAACATTTCGGTCATTTGACCGAATCTCATCATCTTTCAATTAAAGAAACTTATGTGCTTTGATCTACATTCATAATGCCTCATTCTTTTGGTGGAAATATATTCTACACTGTTAACCCGTTAACTCGGGGGCGCCACTAATCATTTTTCTACCATTATTCAAAATATTTGTTGCATTATTAAATTTGTATTCAATAAATTACTAACCGTATTTAATATTTTAATAAACTACTGACGATATTGTACGAGGTATTATATCAGTTTTATATCGATAAAATTAAGAAAATCATATAGAATGGAAATATTTCAGGCGGAAGAAAAACTCGGTTTTCGAATTAGAATAGCTCCGAGTGCAAAGGGTTAATGTTGTGATAAGATATATGTTTTTAGCACATTAAGTAAATACGTCAGGGTGTACCACCAGTGGTACTGAATGGACAGTTAAACGTGTTAAAGAAGTTCTACTGTCTTCTACACGAAACGAACGATCCTTCTAGAACGATCACCATCAAAACTTACATGAAAGTACGCCGCGACAAAAAATCCTGAATATGGTATCCGGTCGTCGATACTGACCTTGACCCATGAAAGAAATCTTCCGGAAAGCGACGGTGTCGTTATCGCGAGTCCTGGTGATCTCGATCGTAAAGTAGCGAACGCTGTCGATGGTATCGTCGCGTTGACCGATAAGCAGGGCGGATGGGACATTGATGGTAGGATCAGGATCGTCCGCGGTGGTCGCTCCGAGTATCACGAGGCTTTACAGTCGCGATCAGAAGAAGGCTGTCGCTGTCGTGGGCGTGCAAAGCGGTCGTCCTTTGTGGGACAGTGGTTAGTGGCCATAAGGGACGCGTAATTACTGGCGGCGAGCGTGTTCGAGCTTGGAGGAGGGAGGGGGCTGTCGTTCTATGGTGGGGGCTTTAATTAATGCAACGATGGGAGCTAATTATTATTTTTACACGACTGGGAGATAATTACCGTCCCCGGTGTTTCCTTCGGGGAGATGCCTCTCGAAACGTTTGCTCAAGAAGAGCTGCTTGGAGGAGTGTAGGGAAGATGGAAAGAGAGAAGAATATGCTAGGATGGTTGCGGGGGCGACAAGCAAAGAACAAGGTACACCGATGTTTGCGTGTATGTGTGCGGAGGGTGCAAGAAAAGAACGAACGGCGAAAGACGATAAAATAACGCCGCGCGCGGGATCGTGCAAGAGAACAAGAGGGGGGTACAAGAACGGGGGGCCGGGAGTTATAGAATTAGTCGGACGCTCATCGCAGCCTTGTTAATGCTTTTTGCCAGGGCGACCGAGCGCCGCTCTCTGCGCGTGGAGATTTTTGCGCCGCGGCTGCTTTTCTGTTTTTGCAACGAGGGTGTGGTGTTGGATTACCATTTAGATTGTTGTTCGCGCCCGGGCGACGGCCTACGACAGACCTGCTCCGTCTGCCAGGACTATCCCGGCCCGATTTCTTGCTGGAAACTGGGTTTCTTCTTCTGCATCGGACCGGTCTTCGATACGGTACACCGTGCACCCATCCTTCTTCCTCCGCGCGGACGCGAGTCATTTCATCAGAACGTGTCCTAGGGCAAGGCAGTTTTAACGAGTAGCCGGTGACTTTATTAATTCGTCGATGAACGATCTATTGCTCCAGTAGCGGTCGTAAAAGCTGCACAAGGGAGGCTATTTAAGTCGACGAGTATTTAAGAAAAAGGTAAAAAGAATAGAATTCAAGATTCATTAAATGCTACGACCTATAAATTTCCTCGCTGAAAATAGAAGCGCAAAGAGAGAGAGACAAAACGATCACAGATGATGGAAAGAGAACACAGTTTTAATCCCATCTGTTGACTACCGATAAAGCAGTGCTTGCAAACCCTGAAGGAGGTAGACTCCTTTTCCAGGATTGCAACAAAGTGGAAGGAAAGAGAATAGTGCTCGAGACAACGGAGGAAAACACAGGGTTAAATTTGGCGCGTGAGATCGGACAGCGTGAACATCGGCCGGTGTCAGCTCGAAAAACGGGCCGGATCTGTCCAGGGAAAGGGGCAGGGAAAGAGGGAAAGGGAAAGGGGAGGAACAAGCATCTCCGCGAGAGCAAGGAAAGATTAAAGACCCGGCAAGTACGCCCCCACCGGAATGATGGATGCGATCCCTGAGACGCGGGCGCCGCTCGCAGAGTAGGTGGAGACTTCCATTTTCATTCCTACGTGCTTCTGCCTGTCCCTCTCTCTCACTCTCTTTCTCCTTCTCTCTTCATCCTATCTCCTCACCGTCGCTGTTCTCGCTTCGCACGTTCTACCGCGTCTGTACGCTTTAATCAACGATACGTCTCGCGCGTCTCTGACATCAAGAACCCGTCTCTCCTTCTCTCTCTCTCCGCGAGCGGAACCGTGAACCTTGATCTTTCCGCGCGTGCAAGGTTCCGCGGGCTTCAAAGCGGGATCGAGATGTCGGGGGGTGGGTGTCTGTTGCAACCGCGGAACCGCCACCCAACGGGGAAACGCGAAAAACAAACCATTTGCACCGCGAACTATTTTTATCCGCTCGTTCGCCGATTTGCAGCGCTTTGTGTAGTCCATTTTTTATTTTTATTAGCTCGGAAGAATGGTCAACACTACAGTGCATTAATGTGCTATGATTTTGTAGGATTTTGTTGCGATTGTGCCTGCAAGAGATCCTCATTAGGACGAATACATTGTAAATGGACTAATTTTCTTCATTCTCATTTGAGTTTTTATTTTGTGACTCTGATTCATTCTGTACTTGTAAGTGATCCTAACTCGGAAGAATACATCTTCTTCATTTTCAATTGGTTTCATTCGATTTTGTTGTGGTCCTGGTTCATTTTGCACTCGTAAGTGATTTCTAATTAGGAAGAATACATTTTCAATTGGTTTCATTCGATTTTTTGTGGTCCTGGTTCGTGTCCTACTTGCAACTGATCCAGATCAGGAAGAATACATTATAAACTCATTCGTTTTCTTCATTTACATTTGGTTTCATTTGATTTATTTGTGATCCTCGTTCACTTTTACGAAAACCGCCTGTACATCGTTGAGCGGCGCGATGGCGACGACACACGATGCTTTATCGAGCCCGCCGATAGGAATATAGGCGATGTGCAAATTATTCGCGATAAACGACACCACCGAGTTCGCGGCGCGTGTTATCGCGATCCACGTGCATCGGAAATATTTCGCTTCGATTCCGCCTAGTAATCGTTGGGCCGCGAACCGTCCATATTCCGAAGTAAACGACTAGCCGCCGCGCCGATAACGCCTCGGCTAGTTTGATATTCGCTGCTGCATCGATGGGTTTAACGGCGAATTTACGGCCCCCGCCGATTTCTTTCTTCTCCGTGGAACATGCACTTCGATTGCACCAGCGCAGCGGTTACACCGCCAACGATCGTTTAGCCAGTTACACGCGGGGATTGCAATCGCTATCGGCCGTAAAAATTCGCAATTGACGGGCGAATACGCTCTTCGAGGTTCGTTTGTTTCTCGCGGATTGCTGCTTTGTTGCGAAACTGTCGACGGCTAACGCAATCGATACAGTCGATGGACTTATAGTGTTGCTCGTAGTTGCAGTCTTGCATTTGACCTTTTAAAAAATTTTATCGGCGACTCTGTGATTGAGGACGATGAGTTAGCGAGTTGGAAATCGCGTTGAGGCGCCGATGAAACTAGTTGCGACAATATATTCTCATCTGATGTTATGGTTTTACAACATTGTTAAAAATGGGAGCTGATTAGAGCTCAATTCAGAATCTAAGGATTCAAAGTTTCACGAAAAAATTGAGTGTTAACACATTGTTGACCGGCTATTTTACACAGAGGCTATCTCGTGTCACCGGCTATTATTTCGTAATTGAATGTGGAAGTAAAACAGTCTAAATAAACTTCAATAAACTTTATTTATACATAATGAATTAAGATGAAACTTTGAACATATGTTTTATGTAACATTTAATATATTTTTTAGTATGATAAACTGTATAGCAATCACCGAATGAACAAAGGTTTTGAAAGATTCTGTTTTGCCCTGCGTTTCATATATTGAAATTGATAATGCAAGTGTAAACACGAATTAACTCGTGATCGGTCAACAACGTTTGGGCATGAAAAGACGAGTTAACTCGTGACCGGTCAACACTGTGTTGAATCGAGAGAGTTCGCGATGCAGGTGCGAACGAAAGTGGCCGTAGATTTCAATAAAACGATCCAGTATCCAGATCCCCACCGGTGGCTAGAGCGAAAGGCTCTAAAAGCTATCTCTCGACTGCAAGGTGTACTCTAAGCACGCCCACACGCATGCATCCCGGCGCATCATCCTTCCTCGGTTGCGCCGTTCACTGACCGTACGCTCCGGCTACCATCGGCCGAGTATAATACTGTAGGACTATACTTTGCAGCCATTGCGAAATAACTCGTAAACCCGCAAATTGCCGGGCATTTCGCCTTCCATATACGTGTGCCCGTCGAGACTCTTTACGCTGCCTCGTGGCTGTGTCGGTGCGCGCTCATCCAATGAGCACAATGCACCCCCACGAGCGGTTATAGGCTGTTTTTCGAGAGCGCACAGTCGAGGCGCATCGACCGTCATTATGGTTGTCCACGCTGCCAATTTCATTCTGTCAATTTCACCCCAATATTAGCGAAATTCTCGAGATTCCACGAGGAACATCTTCAATTAATGAAACAGCGAATGCAAAACAGTGAAAATACTTTCATTCAAAAATGCTATTATACTATTTTCGACCTATTCAAGTCATTAAGAAAAGAAACAATTTTTATTTCATAATAGATATCAGTCACTTTTAATAGTCAATAGGTTTAGCGCTGATTAGAGCAAGTTTCCTCCATTTTATTTTCTCAGTTTAGCACAGAGCATGCCTCGAATCTGTCCGCGTTCAGGGAAAACGAAACAGTTACGATTATTATTCAGATTTCACGGTTTACAGAAGCATGACGTCTGCAACTAGATATAAATAAACCCGTAGTTAAACATTTTAAGCATACATATATCTTCCTATAATTGCAGACTTCGATGTCTGCATATATCCTTCATAAACCGATAATTGTTTTTCGTGAACTTCAACTTAATTTATTCAAACACGTGCCCTTCGAAATTCTACATTAAAATTCCGAGGCACGACGAACCCCACGTACAACTTGAGAAAACAATCCCAAACGATTTCATTGAATATTATGAGCAGAAATGTACAAATTCCGTTGGAATGGTTGTACGATCCACAGATAAGGTAACGCTATTGTCCCCGTATATCAAACGAGGCGCTTACATAAAGCGACCGGGGGCAGACATAATCGTCAATTACCATGCGCTTCTCATTGCAGCAAGAAATCGGTTGCACGCGAACGAACGCGCGCTCGCGCACACCGCTGAACAACGATAATACCGGGAATCGTTTTTCTCGGTTGGCTTCGCGAAACCAAATCGCGTTCGAGTTTCGATGTCCTTGCGATACGACGCCAGCTAGACCGCGTTCAGCACCACCCTGTTCTATCGAATAATTTTGCAATTACGACGGTGGTCGCGAAAGGCGAGCGAGAACGAATCGTAAAGCGTCTCGTAAAGTCGCTCGGTAACCGGCCCGTGTAATCCGTGGCCGGGTTGCAGGATAGAAACGGGATCAATGTATCCTTTCTTGCCTTCTTCGAGTCCTGACAAATTGCCCTTCTCGCCCAGCTAATCGCCAACACCGAATTAATTGGATAATTGGCGCGGTCATTTCGAAATATGCTACTTTAACACAACGACAGCGACGTGGTTCAGCGATACCTTTGTTTGCGACGTGCATTCATTTGCATTTTACAAGACCGGAATCTTTAAAACCACATAATCTGCTCTGAATTCATTAATTAAGGACCGAATTCATGAATTGAGACAAAATTTTTCAACTTCACTCCTGAGAATGCAGATCCTAATAAATTGCATTGAGAATTGAGGGAATAAAATATCTAGACACCGACATTTTAATGTGTTTGCAAATCTCACAGTGACTCTGCGTAGATCATGTCGGCAAATTGAGAAAATCGATTTGAATAAAGACGAAAGGGTTTCTGGAGTAATGATGACTCTAGTCGACGAATTTTAGTACGATCGTTCTTTTCGGCGAATGGAAATCCTAATACAGTGCATTGAAAATTGACAGAACAATTTCTTTGACTTTGCGTACATCATGCCGGAAAATTGAGAAAATCGATCTGAATAAAGGCGAAAGAGTTTCTGGATTAATGATGAACCGGGTCGACGAATTTTTTTGTTGGGTCGTTGTTTTTGGCGAATAAACCGCCGAGCAGGTCCACAGACTAATTAACTCGGTATCCCCGTTAATCGATCAATTAGCGGGCCCATGCATGCAGATGCGCAATTACGGCACGGTGCAGCGGTACGATCATTTCAAGCTCGTTCACAGAGAGAGGGAATTGTCCGAGCGTTCGTTGGTCCCATTGTACCACCCTCCGTTCTTTTTCCCGTGCGGAACGGTTTGTTAATTCGCAATCGCGTTCAGCAACGGCCGAGTTTCGTTAAAACAAGCGGAAAAGGAAGCTGCCGATGAACCCTTAACGATTTACATTGAAGTCGCCGACACGGGTTTCACTGACCGCTCTCATCCACGAGAATTAAGGACTCTTTGTGGAAAGAATGGACAAAAGGGAGACTAGAGTCCTTGCTACAAGACACAATTAATAAACAAGGAAATATAAATATAATAGATAACAGTGGAATATGCGACTAAATAATGTTGACTGGTAGAGATACAAGGAACGGCGACTTGAGTGCACCCGAGCAGGTAGGAAGACAAGTCCAGGCTCTCTTTGAAGGGCGTGTTACGCGCGAAAGTAAAATCTCGAACGATCGGCTGCGCTCCCGAGACAGCGCGGGAGCACCTGCGTCTCGCTGTTACTCGTAAACGACGGGGGCCGCTCGTCGGCTTTTCCGCGCAAAAACGACCGAGAGGAACAATATATTGACCCGCGGATTCTTCGTGTTTACCCAATAATTGGATGAGGCCGTAAATATGGCTATTAAGCTACCTACACTTTCCGCGCGCGCTCGTTAGAAGCGGCCGATTGAGAGGCGTTCGCCGACCTCCCGCCAGTTCGCGCCTTTCCCTCTGTCTTCACTGAAACCACCCGAGGATCGTCCTCTTCAGACCGTCATTCGATCTAGTTTTCCTTCCTCTTCATTATATTGGCTCGTCGCAAAGGTCCTGATGCAAATCAAAATTAAAAAAAGAAAGGAGTTTATCTCAGTCATTTCACATCACATTATTTTAAGCTAAATAAATTCAATGTAATTATTGCGATATTGTCAAAAATGAACCGTTAGATAGCGCTTGTTATTTCAACGTTATATGGAATTCAGTTAGTTTTACTATCCCTTAAATAATTATGGGCACAGTTATCTACAATCTATAACTTTCTGCGACTCCTCGCCACATTCTGGTAGCATTCGTAAGACTTTTTTCATAAACATGATTTTTCAAAGCTTCTAAGGACGTCAAATTTTATCCATTTATTTACCAACTTGCTTTGCCAGAGAAACACATTTTTTGTTTTACTAGAGGACATACATTTTTTGTTTTACTAGATATTTAAATAGTGTACGCGAGACAAAATCATGTAGAAACATTCTAGGTCTGGATCTTTGGGTTTTGAAGTTAAACCGCAATGCAAAGGGAAATTGCGGGAAAATTGTGAATCTGACTCGGACTTTCCCTGGGAACATACCGGAACATTCCCAGGTGCTTCTCGTCAAATTTCGTCCCCGTTAGCATCCTCCTCAGCATCACCAATTATCGGATGTCACCTGCTCACAATTACACAGCATTCGTTGGTCAATCGCCGAAAAGAAGACGTCAGGGCACACGTTATCTCCTAAAATCGCGTGCGCGATCACCGAAACGATACTTCGCTGTGTCAATGTTGCGAGGATCCTTCGTCTCTGGTAATTTCGCTGGAGATAGGGATCATCGCGAGCATTTGAACGCATAAATTGACCCGTCACGCATTCGAGGACGAGATTTCCCGTCACAGGATGTGACCAGCGGCTGCCCTTCCATAAATGCGCCGTGTAATTTTCTTTTTTCCGCCCTGGATCGGATAAGACGATCGCTGGAGCGCCTCCGGAGATTGAGAAACTGTTTGCCTGCTGCTGTGTTCTCCTCTTTCATTTGTGTCGCTCAAAAATCTATTTTTATTTCTGTCCGGATATTTTTTGATTTTGTTGTTTGTCCTTAATTTAATTCGATCTAGTGCAATTTATCGTGTTTTGAACAATTGTTATTTGACGAATTTAGAATGACTGCAAATAAAATTTGTACAAGTATCTTAATAAATTTGATACTTTTTTGGATAAAAGCAGAAGAGTAGCGGTCCTTCGAACTCGATGAACCCAATAGAAACTTTTCATTGAAATAGCACGGTAACATTTTACAAGAAGAGAAAACTACGATGATGGATAAGGTTAATTTACTAATTCTTAAACGATGTACATTTAGAGAAAATTTTAAGAACTCGGATATTTGTACTCACGATGATGAACAACACGCGTCGCGAGTCTCGTGAAATCATTTACAATCCGTCGGCCGATTAAAAAGATCCTAAACGTGTCGTCGAGTCCTCCCATTCTGTAGCGTCTTTCATAATCTTCTTTTCTGCCCGTTGAGCAGGAACCGAGCAGACTAACCGCTGCGCCGCGCCTTTTTGTCGCGCCTGTCTCCTCGAGGAAGATTCTATCGCGTTCGCCGAGTAAATAATTGCGATAAAGACACGTCCGAACCGAAGAAGAAATTCTTCGAGGACGATTGCTCTTTTTGTCGTTCGCTTTCTAACGCGCCAGAGCTGGAATGCCCGGCATCCTTTCGCAACGCTGTTAATAACGACTGCGTTAGTTCTTATCGCGTGATACCGATACCCGCGTGCACGCTAAACGATTCTCGTCGGTAACATCTTCTTCCAACTTCTTCTGCACTCGTTCGCCACGATCCTTCCGCGATTCGCCTGCTTCCTTTTAGCACTCTTACGCGATCTGAACGTTCCACAGTCTATGCACTGCGAAATCTGATCTCTATTCGATTCCGGGAATTCGTAGGCCGAGCTTTTGGCTAGGGAGATTTTTTCGAAGGCAGAAAAATCACTTCATATTTTCCTTTTTTCTTCTTCAAGATGGTTAACCGTTGGCAGTCGGAGCTATTTTAGAATATCCCCATTCTCTATAATTTTTTAATACATAGATTAAACTTCTAAATTTTCATTACAGGCACCGATAAAAAGTTTAAAAATCATGGCCTTTAATTTTTCCTTCGCAATTGCGACCAATAACAGTTCAAAGAAAAAATTATTCACACATTAGCTAGTAAACTAATCCTTCTAACGTCTGAAAAAAACTGAAGCTGTTGGATCCAATTTTGAGACAGTTATTCGTTTGTAAAAGACGTACGAATACTTTGTACACCCACTGTATAATACTGAAACAAATTTAGAGACGAGCACTGCCTTCATAACTTGTACTTTCTTACTCCAAAAGATTAATCAACTCCAAGAGACTAATTGTAAGAGTTAAAGGTCCGATAAAAGGTGTTAGAGGATCTAAAGGAGCGACATTTCGCTCGAGGAGGTTCTCGCTAACAATATCAGAGCGGGAACGAATTGTTCCGCGAGAGGAGCATCGGTAGTCAACGTCCACAGGCGAGACACCAAGAATCAAAGGGCTGTCCGCGTAGGAAGCTGCTCGGAATTCGGGGATGTCTCCATCTCGGCGGACAAACACGTCCGACACGAATCTCCTCGCCGCGGCTCGTAAGAGTTATATTTTGACCCCGGTTAGCATACCAAAGCTGCATTCTATTACACGGGCCGTGTGTGCTCGCTATTATAATGAATATCTTCGCCGGCCAATAAGCATATATGTAAAGCACGAGCGTTTCCATGGGGTGTCAGCCGGTCTGGCCTCAGACAACCAGACGAGTTGCAACACAAACACACATACATTCTCTCCAGGACCAGTCTGACTATCCAAGAAAACGAGAGAGACTGAAAGAGAAGGGATAGAGAGAAAGAGAGAGAGGTAGGTCGAAGGATAGCCGCAGCGGAGATATCATTTGAATTTCAATGAATCATGTGGGTGCAAGTGTCGACCGTATTCATTCACGGTTCACGAGCGCGCGCGCGAGCGCACACGTTCACACGAACACGCGAACGGATGAATGATCCCGGGGGACATCGTGTATAACCCGGTTACGTTCGTGTAGAACTGCGTTCGTGTGTATGTAAAATACCCCACCACCCCCACCGGTCCTCCAAGCAGAGGCTCGTTCATCCGCGAGCTACGAACCAGGAGACAAATGTCGGAGTCCTCTTTCTTCCTTCGCGGTGAGCATTCACGGGCCCGTGTTCCACGAGGCACAAAGGTGTCTCGCGAGTCGAGCCGCGACCACAAAGCCAGATTATCTACGATCGTTCTTTGTCACACCGATCTCCTTTCCCGGGTCGCGCCGCGTCTTGTACCGCAACGTCCGTTTTGGAAATCCACTGGTTTGCTCATCTTTGCGGTGGACACGCAACTCTAAATTGAGATCCTCGGATTCCTTATCAATAGACATCGGATCTTTATGCAAAATAAAAATTTATATAAATTTTATATATTATATATTTAAAAAAAACTGAAGTGAAATAGACATTTCTTTTCATTCGTAATATCGCTGCTCCGGAAGTATAATGACGCAACTGTAAAATTTAGTGAAATTTACTTTATTGTGTTGGCGGGCTCAAAAATGCATTTACTAGATGTTTGTAAATCGACATAATGTAAATCGAGGCTGGTATTTATTATTTTATAAATTGAAATAACTTAAAAGTTGCAATAATAACCCACAAATGTCTATAAACTACTCTCATAGAAGAATTCAACCGAATCTTAAATTTTTGCAGTTGTGTCATTATACTTCGGAGCAGCGATATGTTTAATAGGTTGACAATAATTTAACAATATTTGAAAATTCTTTTAATGTTTTTACTGTTTTAAATTACACCCCCTCATTTTTGTCATAAATTCATAAAATCCGCTGTCGACTTATCAAATATCATCCAACAAATGATTGTCATGATCTCTATCTGATTGTCATGATACTGAAATCTACACCCTCGCAATAAATAATTACGGGAATACAGGGTGGTCCACCTAAATGTCTCCTTTACTTGTGGTGTCTAGACTGCGGCTCTTTATGCAAAATAAAAATTGTCTGCAACGATTCAAATAGAGGAGATATCAAATATTGATATCTTCAATTTTTTTTAATTTTCCAACAATTTTGAATAATGTCTACTCGATTTTGTGATAAATGCATAAAGATCCACATCTAGTGATCCACGCCTAGTGATGACGTAACAAATGCTTTTAATGCAATGTAAATGGTATCGCAAATGCTTTGCAAATTTTATTGTTTCCTCAAGGTCATTTTTTCCGGAGTTTTCAAGGACATCGGTGTTTTGTTTTCTTGTAAATGTATTGTATATTCTTTTCCTTGCATATTGCAGTTGACATTAAAACGCATTTAGACATTAATAACAAGAGCTTGAAGTGAACTCTGACTTCTATCGAAAGATCATTACTAGACTGCCGATCTTTGTGCAAAATAAAAAATGTTTGCATTGTAAGACACAGGAGCCAAATAAAAAATTTGTTATTCTCTTAACTGTCTTATCGAACTGAAACTAATGCACTGCTGTCCTCAAGTCTTTCTAATATGACCACAGCTTTGAATTATGCGTATCCATTTGTATCATAAATGCATAAAATCCGCCAAATTAATTTGTGCATCATTATGGTTGTTCCAATACATGAAGAAGCCTAGTACATTCACGTTGTACTAGTGCATTTACGTTGAAGAGTGCAGCGCAATCACCATACGGTAAAAGAAATGTAAATGTGCACTCTTGGACGCGGAAGACGACAATGTCTGGCAGTTAGACTAATTTTTGGGCAGCTGTCGACGGTGAGCGGCCCACGGGCACGCTGCCGGCGATTATGTGTAATTTTCGGAAAGAGGTGGCAACGTACTCTTCGCGTTGCGCCATCACCTTTACGGAATTCCGCACCGCGGGAAAAGGTGCAATTGCGAGTCAATTGCATCGCGCTTGCAACCGCCGAATTCGCTCTCGTTACCGAACCAACTGCACCGAAAACGACACCCTTTCTTCGACCTGCATTTCCCGAACGAACGAAGTCTGTTTGCGGGCACACCTGCAATCACGGAAGTACAGTGCTCGAATACTTCGCGACTTCGTACACCTTCTGTTGAACGATCGACCGAGGATAACGCTAATGGGGCGAGCATGGTGTACACAATTTTGACGGTTTTTAAGGAAACGTTTCGTGTGGAAAAGCTCACGCGTCGTTCTTATTCTAAGTGGCCAACGGTCTTCTTGGGCAGACGTGGAGACTGATTCGATGTCTGAATTGGAAAGTCTGTATTTCTGTATAATGTAATGTTGTATTTATTGAGACAGGAGGAAGGTTAAAAAGATTAAAGAATACCAATCTATTATTTCCCGTTTGTTACATATTATTAAAGGAAAAATGAAATGCCTATTCGGCTCCGGTCTCTTGCAATTCAAGCATACAACTTGAAAAGTCTATCTTTATCTCATAATTAGATTTTGTGCAGTTATGGCAGAAATTAATAGGGCCACTTGAAACAGGAGGAAGGTGAAAAGTATTTAAGAACGCCAATCTCCATTGTTTCCAGCTTCTTAAAATTATTAAAAGAAGAATGAAATGCCTATTCGGCTCCGGTCTCTTGCAATTCAAGCATACAACTTGAAAAGTCAGTCTTTATCTCATAATTAGATTTTGTGCAGTTATGGCAGAAATTGATAGGGCCACTTGAAACAGGAGGAAAGTGAAAAGTATTTAAGAACGCCAATCTATTGTTTTCAGCTTCTTAATACTTCACCTGCCGGAAGCCTATTAATAGGATTTTCAATAATTGTGCTGTACCAATAGAAAGCATAGAAATTTTATATTACATTGCAATCTTAAATTAAACTATTAGATGACGCTATTGAGGGTAACTTGTTAGTTCACACTGAAAATTGCTGTTGCTAATGAAGGTTCTACTAAAAAGTGTTTAGCCAAATACCATAGATTTTTCAAAATTATGGGATAATCACCGGTCGGTAATGTGTTAAAATTATTAAAGAAAGAATGAAATGCCTATTCGGCTCCAGTCTCTTGCAATTGACGCAGACAATTTTTATTTTGCACAAAGAACAGGAGGAGAAGAAGAAGATCTTTATGCAAAATAAAAATTTTCCACTTGAATTTCAACAAACCCGAGTGACGTAGAAATATATTTTCTAGATTTAGTTTGAAAATAGAATACACGTATTTCTAAATTCGTCTAATGTCTCTAATGTTTAAATTACAGCTACTCATTTTTGTCATAAATGCATAAAATCCGCTGGCTAGTATTAAACAAGGGTAAAAACACCTGGCACCTACCTTTTCTGCGAGAATCACAGTTTTTCGGGTTTTGACCAGCTAGCAGGCTGGTTTATAGATCACTATGGAACACCTCTTGCTCGAACGAAATTAATTTCGGCTCGCAAGCGTTCCCGGCAACATCCAGAGGAAAGAGGTGGAGGAAAGACGCGCGTGGGACGCGCCATTTGCTTAATTGCGCTATCCGCGACGACGACTATGCTCGTTCGCATTATTTGACCACGCGTGCAGCCGCGACGACGCGCGCGACTTCAGAATTCGCGGTCGACACGTTGGATAGAGCAGGCAAAGCATGCGGGGCAATAGAGAGGGAAAGAGTGTGAGAGATCTACTTTGTGTTTTTCTTCTTCTTCTTCTTCTTCTTCGCGCCTCTTCCAGCGCTTTCAGTCGCCGCGAATTCACGCGAAACGACTCGGGCGCTAAACGCGAGAAGCTGAGTCGGGAATTGTACTGGTTCAACGGTGTAACTGTGAAAAGTGTGCAACCTACTGACAGAGAGTCCTGGGGAGACATTTTTCGGTTTTGTTTGGGACTTGTGACGGTTTAAAGCGGCCTGCCATTTATTTTTGCGAGATGTTGCCGTCTAGAACGGATTGGCACGATGAGTTTCTCTTTTCTGCTGATATCTGTGATTGTGGATATTGCGACCTTTTCTTGTTTGGTTTTATGCTTCGATTGAGCGTGTTAGATTTTATTGTTGGACATCATTGTGTACACCATCAAGTAAATTTGAAATGTATATCGTAAATCAGCTGGTAAATTAATATAACAATCAGCAAGGCGCTCAATTCTGTTTAGCGGAGGCGACACGAACATGCTTGAGAATAGAAACTCGCTCGAGTTTATGGAATTTACACTGTACATTTTTACTCCTCGTTCGAAGCCGTATTTTTTAATCGCAGCTTTCTCACACGTTCAAAATCAATTTCGATATCTCAAACGGCGTTTGTCCACACACATTAAACCTTCCCGAAGAAGATTGTAAAAGAGAAATCGATTTCCCGTCGTGTCCCGCAGTCAATAAAACAGGAGAGAGCGTCGCCATACTAAATTCCTCGAATCTCCAGCGCAATCTGTAAAGATTCCGGAGTCGGAGACATCTGCGCGAAGAACGATTTTAGTGTCGCGGGGTGTCGATATTACGGAAAACCGACTTTGAGAACCGTGTTCGGGATATTTACGGAACGTTTGAAAGCGGAGAACGGAAAATGGTAAGCGGGGGATATCGAATGGCGCAAGAAACGGGATGTGCGGTGGGCACGAGCTGGAAAGAGACGAGGAAAGAACGGAAGAAAGAGAAACAACAGGGTGGAGGAGGGTGAACGAGAGACGGGGGAGGAGCGTGTGCCGCGTTGCCTTTTGACACGACATGTGTCGGTCGTCTCTCGCGAGAGATCTAAGACTGGACCGGCTTCCGCTAATCCGAGAATCGGCCCTTTTAATGCGAGTCGAGTTTCGCGATTATAAATATCAGAGATACCGGGAACCCGGCCCGGGGACGTCTAGACGAGGAATGCACCGGGGGTTGCGTCGGGAGAACTGCATTCGTTGCTTCGCCGGAAAAATTTCCAAATGTTTTTCCTTGATCTGTTTAATTCATGTTTCCTGGTCTGTGTAGTTCACTTTAACCACTTGCACTGTGACACTTTAGTAAATATTTTCAGAACTGTTAGGTCGTTTGAAAACCCATGCCATTTTTTTACCACTTAAAACAAGTTTTATAACATTTTGTTCTATGTCTTTCGTCCACCATTTTTCATCGCTACACGAAAAACGAAATTACTTTCCGAACAACCTAATATTTTTATTGCGAATATAAGTTTGAATTAAGATGAAGTGGGGTAGTAGTAGTAGTAGTAGTTTTTGCAAAGTTGGACTTTAAAAACTTAAAGTTCTTGGTATCAAACTCTTGCCACAGTTATCACTGATGAATTAGTATTATGTAGGATTCTAATTTTGCTTGAAAATTATCATTTTGATAGGATATTGTACAAAGTGTCAACTAGAATGCATTTGCCCGAAAATGGGGCAAGTCCGTCTCTAAGAGTTAAAAATGCTTTCGAACCTTGTTTCAAGTGCTACGGGACAAGAAAAGAATTATTAACAAGCCTGCTGTAAAATGCTTCGTATTACATTAAATTATATTGTTTACTTTTATAGTTATCCATTTTTAAACAAACAAGTACTTTTATGCTGAAATATGAAAGGGGAGACAGTGATATTAAAACAAAGTTTAAAAATGCTTTCGACCCTTGTTTCAAGTGCTACGGGCCAAGGAAAGAATGATTAACAAGCCTGCTATAAAATGCTTCTTATTGCATTTAATATATTGTTTAGTTTTATAGTTACCCCGTACAGTACGGACTTACCCCACCGTGATAGTACGGACTTGCCCCGTGTAGTAATATTTACGGAGCAAGATCATCTTAGCGTTTCTCTCAATAAATTTTAAAAAATACAATAAAAACGGTTTATTTAATGTAAACCTACATCAATATTAGTTGTACTTACCTTAAATAACAACACAGAATATATTAATAACTTGTAAACTATTGCACGTTCAGGGTAACCTCAAAGTTGTACGTGTACCTCGCATGTGACTGTTTGGTATTGATTGATTTAAGCGAGGAAAACACCTTTATTCTTGGGCGAAATCTATGTGGAATAGTTCATACTAACTTATACTACATTAATAAATACAAGCTAAAATGACCAATTAACGGACTTGCCCCGTAGACGGACTTATCCCACTCCACCTTAATAGTTTTTAATGTTAACACGGAACTATAAAGACTTAGTCAATCCGTGAGAGCTGTGACTTGCTCGGTAGGCTGGCACAGACTGACTGACCTTGAATATTTGCCTAATTCCTCCTTAGCCCTTTTATCGCGGAAAAGTGGTGGCACCTGATGTGCAAAACGCAGATCAAAAGACGTTTCCTTCATTTCGGTGTATAGTCCAACGAAAAACAGACGTGTCTTACAATTAGTAATTTTTCTGTTGGATTGGAAAGATTGATATTGGCTAGAACTTAGATCATTGTGTAATAAAAATTGTCCAAATGAATCGTAAGATACAGAAGTGAAATAAAAATGTATTTCCTCTTTTAACAATTTTAGGAAGTTGAGCGGAACGTAATTAATTAATTTTAATACGTTGGTACAATTTAATATAATAAACCGTTGGGGTTAGGGTTGATTTTTTGGCTAGATTTGTATTCATCTGGTTGCGAGGATCCGTGAAAGGGGCAGAGGGTTTCTTCAGACATCGTAGTTGGTTAGGAGAGCGTGGTTAGCGGGTTTTCCATGTGTGGACGCGATAGTACGTTTTAAATTACCGTCCTCTCGCGAGAGAAGAGTTACGAGCTGCCGGGGCAGCTGCGAAGAGGGTCCGTGCTCGTTCAAGACGGCGTTAGGAAGTCGACAGAAGCTGAAGAGGGACAGAGGGATCGAACAAGAGGACCGTCGAACACGTTCCCGATGACGGCACGCGACCTGCGACACACGTCGAACCGATTCTTAGAGCTAGCTGCTCGATCCTGTGGATGAGATAATTTTAGGAGAACTCGTGTCTCGGCGGCCGGCTGCCTGCACTCCACATGTACCATTGTTGCTCGATAATTTTAGATAGAAAACAGGGAAACGCGGGGTGCTTTCCGTATTCCGAGCGTTTCGGAGCAAGGCCACTCGGTCTGTTTATATTTAGAAGGAAAGGGTGGTTCGACGATCAAACGGTTACCCGACTCCTGCGAGATGCTGCGCGGTCCCGGAGAAATATGGCGTGGCTTTACCCCGAAGCGATATCTCCCTCGAAAATAAATCGGAAACTTGAGAGAAGGGTTGAACAGGACACTAAAAGTGAAGGAAAAGTTGGTCGGGACTAATGTCCAAATTATACAACCTCGATCTTGGGAGTTCTGTACGAGGGACGCAGGATTTATCTATTCGGATCTCTTTGTTGAGAGTTCCCAGTGGGCGTGACTTATTCTCTCCGGATCTCACCGAAACCAGAACAATTTGCGGTTAATAAGCGTCACACGTTTCGCGCAAGAGGAGAGCGAACAAAACCTAGTAAACTCCTTTGAAACCTCTTGGTTCTCTAACGAGGTGTCCGAAGCAATGAAACCACGCCCACTTACGGTTGCTCGACGATGAGACTGTGTAACTCTGACATTATTTTCTGCGAATCTTGGGTTTCGAAGAGGATATTGTATTGAAGATAGACAATTTAGTTACTTCGTTGTTCCTCTTCATTGAATCGTAAGTGGGCGTGGTCAAATACGATACAGTATAAAGAAAAGAACAATTAGAGTCTTAATCTAGCGAGGTCAGTATAAAAGAGAAAATATGCACATCTTGTTCTGTCTCCAATTGAGCGCCCCAAGTGGGTGTGGCCTCGCTGCCCCGTAGCCGGAACCAGGCCAATCTGCGGATAATAAGCGACGCGCGCGATTTGCTCGAGAGGAACGCACAGAACCTACCAAACCCTTTTGAAACGCACGGCTTGAGGATGAGGCTAGATATCGGGTCCAGGGATATCTGGTTCAATTGAGCGTGCTTATTTCCCCGGGGGCGGCATCCCCGTTCCGAGATGAGCACGTGCCGCGTGCACAAACGCGGGACGAGTGCGCCGAGCCGTGCGAGCTGTACGAGCCGAGCAATTTCGTCGAGCACGCGCCGCAACTCTCTTCTCCATCTAGTTCGCTCCTCTTTCTCGCGAGCCACGGGTGCAAAAACAATTACATATTTCTTCGAACTAATCTCGTCACAGTCCTCAATTCCACTCGGTGCATCTACATCAGGTTCTGCTCACTTTTATGCGTACGAAGTCGACTTACTCTATCAATTTTCTCGTCGTGAATTTGGAAAATGGAAACAACGTCCACCTGGTGACATCGAAGGTCTCCTCACCTCTCTGTTGCAACAGTTGCAATAATAACAAAGTTCTCGTTCTGGCAATCGAAAACGAATTTCACAGTTCGGAATTGGTTTTCCGATTCGCTTATAAGTAGACAGCGGATTTTATGCATTTACGACGAAAATGAGTAGGTACGATTTAAAAGAGCAAAAGCATTAGAAGAAATTAAAAATACTGTTATGTTATTGTCAATTTTAGTATTAAACATACTAAGACAATCTATTAAGCAATCCAGCTAGACAAATTTTATTTTGCATAAAGTTCCGCTGTCTACTTGTAAGAATCCGCGTAAGTCGAGAACTGACTGTAATAAAAATCAATTTTCAGTGGCTCTTTAGAATCATTAGTCGAGTGCGAAGTGTTAAATAAAGTGGTTCGATTCTATGCAATTATTGTGGCCGTCGAGTGAACGTGGACGATTGAGTTCGAGGAACGATTGAGACGTAGTTCGCCATTTTGTCAATCGATGCAACAACAAACTCGTCCCGGGGCAGGCAGCCATACTTGCAGCGCCGGGGAACCGCCCCCGCAGCGTGCAACCTAACCGCGAGGCGGAATAGCATCGCGAAACGAGGAGAACGCGGTCCCGCTTGTACACAATGCATGAAACGAGACCGCACGATGCACACCGAAAGAAGATGTTCACCGGGGATAAGGGATCTCTGGGGCTTATTGCACGGTGCATTGGTGCACGCGACGCTGCACGCGATCGCGGGTTAACCGAGGCGGAAGCCACGGTAGCTTTGCTATTCGCAACGAAAAGCTTCTGTTTCTAATAAAAACTATAACACCAATAACGAAGATACAATACGAAATATAATAATTACTGAGGTGAATCGAACGAATTTTTTCAAAATGTTGGATGAGGCTTCGTTTTTTAATTATTAATGAAGTTAAGGAAGTTAAGTAAATGTAAAAATCGTTTAGGATGAACTACATATAAACAAGCTACATAAACGCATACTTTTCCACCACCTGTTTAATTTAAGAAAAGCTTCTGTTCCTAATAACAATTATTATATCAATAACGAGGCAACAATACGATACAATAATTGCTGAGGTGAATCGAAAGAATTTTTCCAAAATGTTGGTTGAGGCTTCGATTTTTAATTATTAATGAAGTTACGGAAGTTAACATTTTACCTACCGGAAGCCTATTAATAGGATTTTCAATAATTGTGCTGTACCAAAAGAAAGCATAGAAATTTTCTTTTACATTGCAATCGTAAATGAAACTATTAGGTGACGTTATTGAGGGTGACTTGTTAGTACGCAATGGAAATTGCTGTTGCTATTGAAAGTTCCATTAAAAAGTGTAGCCATGTACCATATGTTCATTAAAATTGTGCAATAATCACCGGTCGGGAATGTGTTAAGTAAAGAAAAAAATCGTTTAGGATGAACTACATATAAACGAGTTACATAAACGCATACTTTTCCACCACCTTTAAGAAATGCGGGACCAAAAAATGTCGCGTGATCCTGCGGGATTGCAAGCCCTATTCCGTAGGAAGGATAATAAACCGAGTGTTAAAAAGGGAATTGGTTGCGGCGATAAACCCACTTTGGAAAATTCCAATGGAGGCAGCGTGAGTCCATTGAAAAAGAAAGTGTGCACAGGTAGCAGAGTAACGAAGTATCTCATCGAGAGGGTCTTCCCTCGCGGAGCAAGTTGTCGGAGTACCGATAAAGGATTATCAGCGGGTTATCGCCGGGGATCGTCTTACTTTTTACGCGGTTTTTATCGGCCTCCCTTAGAGCAACGAGCAGCCTCGTGTTTCTTAAGTGGCACTATCCCTACCGCAGGAATGCTCTGTCTCGAACACGGAGAAGGTCCTTCGGATAATCGGTAACTCGGGTAAAAAGATTTCGACGTTTCAAGAATTTCCCCGGCGGCGGCGTCGGACGGTAGTCGACTCCTGTTAAGGGAAGGCTCTTCTTCTCTCTGTCTCTCTTTTTCCCTTGTGAGGGACCATCGAGGGGTTGATAAGATCGCGCGTCGTAAACCGTTAAGTATCGGGCAGCGAGTAGGAGCGAAGCCGACTCAAAAGGAAAATATAGGAGCGTGGGACGGAAGCGGATGTAGCGGCCATAACTTCCTCGCCAGGCCAGCCGCGGCCTGCTTGGACCATGATAGATTCTGTGGCGTTTCTGCTCTTCCGGTCTCGAGCCTCTCCCAGGACGATCGATTAAAATCTTTCATTTTTAGAGACTTCATTTTTATTGTATATGGTATTATACGAAGTGGTTTTCTTTGTAAGTTTGTCACAAGCAATAAATTTCATCGTTGTATGGAATGCTTGAAAGCATGGTGAAATGCTGTGGGTTGTATTTTTGCGTGTTAGATCTTCTGCATCGATTACAATTGTCCCTCTGCATTCCATACAAAGTAAACAGTAAAAAATCTGCGCAAAATATGGAGTATTTCATATTTATTTAAGATCGGTTACTTGTGTCTTTTCAAGTAAAACACTTCGTAGCGATAATAAATCTTTACGCAACGGTAGAAATGACAGCGGCGAAGATAGTACCGGATTCGTATCTGCAAAAGTGCGTGGAAGTAATGTTCGTGAAATCAGAGCCGTGTACAACACGACCAACAAGAGGAAGAAGACAACCGGCGGATAATAATGACGGGTAACAATAAGTTAAGGCTCCGGGCGGCAGTTCTCGCGTACGGAATAATGACAATAATTTCCTAATAATGAGGAAGAGGAGGAATATTGATTCCGTATCGATCGAAGAAAGAAACGGAAGGACGTAATAAGACGACCTCGCCGGGAATTATACTTTGAAGAGTAAGGGGGGAGGTAGGGTGAAGAAGCGGCCTTCTTTTTCGCCGGTAGTATCATCGGTGTATCTTAACGGTGCAGGTTAATCGGCACGCGATCCCTCGGATCGATTCCGTCGATTCTTGCGAAATAAAAGGGACACGCAGGTGAACGCTCGTAATAATCGTGCGACACGTTCCAGATGCTCGTTTCGTTGGAGGACCGGGGGACCGGCTAGCCCGTGGCGACATTTCGCGAGCAATTTGCGTCCGGTTGTCCGCGAGGATGACGGGAAAATTAGCCGGGGAAGATCGACGATCGCAGAGTCACCCGTGTCGATCGATCGGCCCGTATCTCTCTCGTTGGATCTCGCACGCGCTACGAACTGTAACGCTTCCCCTAGAATTTGCCGGAGAAATTGCTCTAGCTAGCAAATAACGCTATCCCATTATTCAAAAAATGAGATCCATGAGTTGGGAATATTTCGAGCCGATGTAATAAATACTCTCTTCCCTGTTATTAGAAACGAGTTCTCCGCGATTAACTTCACACGTAGCTGGTCAACACTTTCCTGTACGCAATAAGGAATCAGACTAGCAACGAGGATTGTCGGGAATGCACACCGTCTGATTGTTTTAACACCATTTAACGAGATAATTGTAATGTAATTTTAGCAGGCTCATTATAAAGGTACGTGTCCGTCTGAGAGTTTCTGTCGATAGTTTCTTTCGAGAGTACTCTCGATTCGCGTGTCCATTTGAGAGTACTTCAGACACTTTTTGCTCTCGGAGATTGACGCTAGTGTGCCAACTCTCGGAAAGCTCTCGCTGGTATGCGGTCATTTGAATTTCATGCGTGTAGATCTCGGACGAATTTCGATAGTTAATTCTCGTGAACAGAATCGATGCCCCGGAAGACAAAATGCGGGACTAAACCATGGACAATGCTTAGTGTAGTTTCTATAAAAAAAATATATAACAATGTTCTCAAGGGAAAATGAAAGCTAACTTTTTATCATTTAGAATCATTTTTAGGCAACTTAGACATCCCATGCTCGTAGATTTCCTATTTTCATTAGCAAAAAGTTATGCGACTCATTATGATCAAATCGTTTGGACTAGCAGAACTTTCGGTTGAATTAAACGGCTGAACTAAACGGAATTAATGGAACTAAACGGCTGAATTGTGAGATCTCCGATTCCAGTTGAAATGCGCTTAGACACTGGATCCGATCGAGAGGATCGATTCCGATCAGCAAAGGTGCGAAGAGAAAGAGTTTCAATGAAACAGATGCGATCGTCGAAGACTCAACACTCGCACCAACAGAGGAAAAACGGTCTGGCGCGAGGCATTCTCGAAATGATAAATGAGATCGGTTCCGACCGATGCTTGGATCGCGATATCGGCGACGAGGAGTTACCAGAGAATCATTAGTGTATCTTTAATCGATCGCGCTAAACGTACGCGCACCGTACGAGCTATTAACAGCTCTCCGGCTTGGGAGTGTGACCTCTTCCCCCCTTTAATCGATCGCTTTAATGACCGTGGCCGAGAGAACGATCGAACTATCTCTCCTATGGTAATTAATGCGATCGCCGATGAAAAATGATCGGCCGCGTTCTTGCCGTCCCATACCTTCTTCCGCTCTTTGTGATTTTATCGACGCGTTTGAACGACATCCCATCTCCCTGGATCGTTGCGCTCGATCCTCGAGCCTCCTCCCGATCCCCGTCGAGGGTGATCGATGCGAGCAACGCGAGGAGATCTCCTTTGCAGGATCGGGATCTACAGCTTGATCACCTCGCGAATCAGAAGGGAATTACGCTAACTTGATATCACTTTTAAGCTGTTCTTCCACGTGCTAATTAGAACTTGTCTGTTAATAAAGATATGAGGGAAAAAATTGAATAGACTATTTATCTGTCAACAAACATGAATAAAAGCATAATAAAGCGGCGGTTTACGCACCAGCGACGCCAAGAACGAATCAAATTGCTCGACGCATTCACGTCACTGCACAATAAAAATGTAAATCCGCGGCAGTCCAGTTATTAAACGCATTTAGCGGTCGGGCGGGCGGCTAAGGAAAAATAAAGCACGTCGAGCGCCGCATGGTAAATACTATTGCGTTGATATTCGCGTCACAAACGTGCCCGGACAAATTGGTATCCGTTGTCGAGCATTCAGGTCTCCGCCGCCACCACGGTTTCGCCTTTTGTGCCGTGATTTAGCGTCCCCCCGTCGGCGCATACCATTAACGAGAGTCGATAATGGGGCCCCGAGAGTCCGAGAGAGGAGAGATCGCTCGGTGAATCCGTAATACGGTCGAGAGCAGCCCTTTTCTTCGCCGCGACGCAAGTCGCAACGAGAAGAGAAAAATAACAAAAAAGATAAGTACGAAGAATTCGTCGACGAACCGAAAGAAAACCGCGGCGAAAAGACGCGTTTCTACGCGTCCGTCGAGGATTCGTTCCGTGCGTCCGTCATCCCGCGAAAGAATGCCACTGTCCTCGAGGCTCTTCGGCTCTTTCAACCGAACCCCCTCAGCACGCTTCATCTCTCTGACGTCCGATGAATCTCTTCGTGTACGTGGAACGAAATCCTTCCCCGTGACCCGCGTCCTCAGCTTCCGCGTTGACAAATGCCGCCTCGTTTGTCGCACGTCGATCGAGGCCGGACCAATCCCGATTTCCAGGTGACCTAACCCCGCACCGTGCCGTGGAACACGATTCTTCCCAGTTGAATATCCTGATTTCTCCATTGCCATATTTTCTCCGAATTCCTTTAACACTTTCAGTGTCTGACACGGACAACGAAATTATTCGTACAGATTTATTCATGAATTTTCGTGCTATTTGTTGGATCGGCAACTTATTGACCATGTGTACAAGTCGTTTTGTCTTGTACGTCCCTCTCGTGTGTTTTTTGGTGTGTTCTGTCTTCTTGTCGAGTACGTCGACAGCGAGAAAATAAAAATTTATTTCATCCCTTAATGACTTTGTTGCATTGAAAACAACATTACGATATTCTGAAATTTTTCAGAATTTCTTCATAAATGAATTTCTTCTTTATTCAGACCTCAAATTTCCGTAAGTTCAACACTGTTGTACTGGATTAACGAATTTCTCTCGTTACTTCGACTCGATAGAAAGTGAAAGAAAACAATCAAACGACATAAAAGTCGAAAAATTGAAGTCTTTACCAATCGGTCTCAACATTCGCAGAAGACAATACGAGTTCTGCAGGCGGCCACCACCGATCATTTTAATATTGCGATCTGTTCAGGCCAATTTTCTGCACTGTTTCGCGATCGGTATCGCGGTATGCGTTTGCACGGGCGGGCGGGCGGGCCGCACGCCGAAAAAGAGAAATCGCGTGAACGATGCCGAGATAAATTGGCGAGTTTTGAGGGAATTGTCGTGCGGAGTCGCTTTGCCTTGCCTCCTCTCGCATCAACCCTGAAATCGAGCTCAATTTTCGGGCGCAATTAAGGAGGCGAGCAGCCGCTTTCCCACGAGTCGTTGATTCGCCACCGATCAAACGCCTCTCTTTGCACACCCCGTGTCCCCAGATGACCGATGCGATCTTCCCCTGTTTGTGGCTCTCTCGCCAGGGTGTTCGTTAAGCCCCGAATTACCCGAACACCTCGAGCATTACGTCTTCCTCTCTGTAATTGTCCAATTTGCCGGTGGAAACACGCCACAAATCATTCGCACGCCTCGCACCGCGCTTCTGTCGCTCGTCATGTTCCACCTTCGGGCTTAATAATGTTATTAATATTATTGCCGTAGTCTTAGCTGTCTTCTCTGGCGCCCGACACGCTCTCGCCACGTCAACTATCCATCGCAATTTTTAGCTGGCCAGGGAATTTAAATTGCCAGATTTCTTTGGTCCCTCTTGATTAGTTTGATAGTATTAATAATACTGTTGATGTGAATTTTTCTTACCCTTGCTTCTTTAGAATTTCACCCCTTCATTTTCTAACTCACATATTTTGCATTTTGATCTTTGCGAATATTTTCTAGTCGATTGACTCTCATTGTTGCAGTAGTTTTATCACTTACGTCCCTGTAAAATATTTATTCTCCCAATCTTAAAAATTCATGCAGCATGATATTAATTGTCCGTCATTTCAATGTCCTGTTGAACACAAGATCGAGTGGATTGCTTCTTTCTACGTATAGTGAGCAAACGGGACAAGCCTCCGCGTAGTAAGTGGTGCAGTTGCAGACAAAGTTGGCCGCGCGGCGCGGCCCGCATGAAACACTTACTTGCAAAAGATACAAACAGGAACGCTAAAGTAATTACAAGAAGTAGAACACTCGTTTTTCCCATTAGCTTCCAGAGATATAAATTTTCCCGCTATTGATATATTACTGATCGTAATCTCGGCGCGCTAGTATTCAAGAGATATCACTGCAGTAATCGTCCGGAGCCTGTTTTAGTACTGAACTTGTTAACCGAGCAACTTTATGAACCGCCGCGGACAACTATCTACCGTTCAAAAGTCCTGCAACTAATTCGAGACAAATGCGAACGAGACGTGATGAACGACGAGTTAGTTCGTCCCTTAAAATTTTCGACAAACATCGACAATCTTCCTCATTTTTTTCTTCTTTTCTCCTGCACAATTATTTCATATAAATGTGCAGTGTATTTATAACAAATAATGAACATTTCTCGAAGGACCATTGGAAAGGCAATGGCCGACACGTGGAAGATCGCTTGGTTCGCGGAAATCTCGTATTCGCGACTCGAAAATGGCGTCGCGCGTCGCGTCGGTCCATTTATCGTGCTCCGCGAAAATGGAGAGGGAGAATGGCACGCGAGATACATGGGCAGGGTGAAAAAAGCATGGCAGGAAATAGCGGGGAAGGCGAAAGGGCACGGTTTAACGCGATATCGCGTTACAGGATGGCGATCACTACGTTGCGGACGTCGCGCGTGCGTCGCGTCGCTCCGTTGTTGCGTGGATTCGCTTTGGTCGCGTGCCACACCTGCATTCGCGTGTTATTCGCGTTTATCGGACACGCATATGCCCGGTCCACGACACGTTGCTATCGGGGAAAACCGTTTCCATGTCACATATTGGAAACCCGACTTTTCTGCGGAAGGCCGCCAGCGAATCGACTCTGGAGTTACCTTGAATAAATTTTCATTAATTGCTCCGGACACGCTAGCTTCCACAGAATAGAACTGGAACGGCGATTCAATAGTTAAGCCTCTTTTCTTTGCCTGAATTGAACGTTCAATGGACAATTGTGTACTTGGTTGCTTAGGTCTATGATAGACGCGGAGTCTTTGTGCGAAATGCACGTTTTCTGCATCGGTTCCAACAGACAGAAGACGGACAAAAATTTGATTCTTTATTCAATAATTTCGTTTTTCTCTCTACGCTATTTTAGATTTTTTATTTTTGTCGTGAATGATCAGAATCATGAAGGGAGACTTGATTTATTGATCGAAAGAGCAAGTAACATTTGACAATTGGTTTCTCAAAAACTGTCCGGAAGTTTGCTCCAAGTTATACGAGTAATTGCTTTGCGTAATTGTTTTAAGCTTTTTTAAGCATAATTGTTCTACTACATTTTCTGGTTTTCCCCCGGTTAACACGGATGATCCACGCGGAGCTCCTCCCTGAATTTCTAATCGCTCCGACTGTGTACTTTATTCTCCTCGTGCAATGTTTGAACCAGTTTTTTTCCGGCTCCGAATAATAGCGTTTGTTTGCCGGTCACAGTTTTGCTGTTATCATTTGTTGGACGTTTTTATCGGATGGCAGATAAAATGTATTTAGATATCTGCTTGCAAACTTGTGGAACCCGGTGTATGTTAATCCGACCCGATTGTGTCTACCTGCTCAACAAATTTCCAGTCGTTCGATATTCCCATAGTACTCCAGGGTTTTTCCACAATTTCTGAACGATTATTTCCCTTGTTCGCCCGTGTTAATTGCTGTGTTCTAATCGTAATTTGAAAAACAGTTCCAGCAATTCGAGCGAGGACGCGCTTCAGATAATTTTATGAAATTGGACTTTACAATTTATTCACACCGTCCCCGTTATCTTGCATAACCATTTATAATTATAAACGATGTTTTCCTTTATCTACCATCTTACAATTGAAAAGCGCGCGTCGAATAAAGGCGGTTAAATATTAAAATCTATTAAATGACCTAATGCAGTTACTCACTCGGTTGCCAGGCATGTTGAGAGTCACTTTGTTGAGTTAGCAATCCATTATCAACTAAAGAAATTACATATTCGTTGCAAGTTTAGCTACTGTGATAGTCCAATATTCATAAGCGCTAAATTAGCTGAAGGATACGCGTTTGAAAATTCGCTGCTTAAAGTCCACGTGTTCTACTTCATAGAAAATATTGTCTACGTCATTGAATTAGAAAACAGAAATTCTACGAGCATGGGATCTTCAAGTTGTCTGAAAAATGTCATAAAACTTATTCTGAATGGTAAAAAATTGGCTTTCATTTGCCCTTAACGCAATTGATTTAATAATTATCCTTAATAAGACTGAATGACTAAAATTCCAAAACGATTGGCAATCAATTTGGCAAACCGGCAGCTCCATATATTGTAAATCAAGATATAAAAATTCGACGCGATCACAGAAAAATCGGACGTAAATCGGCACAGAAAAATGTCAACGCCCACCTCAATTTGCCATGAACAAAAATCAGAGCATTCTACGTATTGCTCGCAAGCGAAAGACGCTTGAATTTTCGCGATTAAGATCGAAGTTGCAGCTCTCTCTCCCGAGTTCTCTCGGCAACACTTTCAGCTACCACATAGGTACATAATATGGCGGCAACGGAACGCGTAGAAGGCGATAAATATCCCGTTGTGGAAAATACGACGGTTCGTGACTGCGGACAAGTCCTGGACAAAACAATATTGTCAGCGGCGCGAGCCCGAGCCCGAGGCTCTGACTTGTTAACGTCGCACGGCGAGCATTGTTTCGAGCACGAATCTTCTCGAGCCATTTCGCGGTTCTCTAAACACGAGTCGCGGGTCGCGCGAAATTTCTGCGTACCCGAGAAAGCTCCACGGTTCTCCGGTGTCAATGGCTCTCGTCCGGAGAACGATAGAATTTTTCCGGATTTTTCTACCGTAAATCCCGTTCGTGTTCTCCATTCTACGTACCTCTAACATGTATTTAAAAATGTATTTTGTGTTCTCGTGACTGATATTCCCCAGCATGTCCGTGCATGTATTAAGTAGTACAATTAGTACTGCTAACATGTATGGACTGCCCGAATGTATTACCTCATGTAATATGTAGTGTCGGATTTAAAATCATTTACATCATTCGAATGATGTTGTCTCTGCGTGCCTTTAAATAGTACTTTTGTTAAGATATAACAGATTGTAATATTTTTAACTTGCACACTATTTAAAAAGTGACTAAAAATTTGGATTCTCGTTATTTCCGTAAAGTAATGTAAAATTTTAGTGCTTCATAAACCTAGTGTTAATATTAATGTTAATAATCGAAATCGAAGTCGAGAGGAGAAAAATTAATTCTATTCTTTTTTAAATACTGAAATACGGTACGGAAAAGAGAATTAAATATTTGTTATTTACACGGTCAGTGATTTCGCAGGCCATCACTAGAGTTAACACAACATTGTAAAAATAGTATCAATCCGTGTTAAAAAGATGGCATAAATATCTGTAAAGTTTGCTTACCTGCTCCGAAAGTTTAATAACGGCGACTGAGCGCACGCCGGTCCCAGTGTCCCGACATAAATAAATAAATAAATGGCCGACTGTCCCCTCAGAAAAGAACGAAACGGAGAATTAGAGAAGGGTGTTAAAGTCGCGGCAGAATAGCGCGAGGCAGAAAAGAAGAACGAGTAAAAGACTGCGAGTCGGAGGGCGGGGGAACGAAAAAGAGAAAAAGCTGTGCAGATGGAGCGAGAGCGAAATAAAACGAAGAAAAGCGAGGTGGCGAAGAGAAAAGTGGGGGATGGAGTGGGTGGCGGAGGAGTGTTGGGCGTGCTGTATGGTGCGGGCAACGCGTTAACATTGTTTGAAAGCCGCGTCTTTGATCTGAGCCCGGTTGGCGTACATCAGTCGGGTTTTATGCGTACCAAGAATTCGCGCGGCCCCTCCATCAGCGTGTAAACATTCGGACTTTGGTACCATTCAGCGATTTAGTGGGGTCCTCAAGTAACGCAACGGGTCTCGACTCTGGCTCGTTCCGATTGCGAGCATTGGGGACCGTGGCGTTATTCGCAAGCTTTCTCCACGGCAACAAATCCTTTGGCCTTTTGATTTGGCCGCTCTTGTTCGGCGTCCAGATTCGACGAAAGAGACGGCGTTCTCTCTCCCTCTATCTCGAGGGAGCAAGCGAAACAGAGATATCATAATGCCCGGTGGCGTGCCGCCATCTGAAACTCGTCCAAATTGCGTGATTCAATTTGCCATGTAATCCGCCGGTAAAGTCTGCTGCTTTTACCCGGACAACATCTTCCGCTAATTGGGGAAAAACGAACGACAAACCACTCTCCGTTCTGTGTCTCTTACTCGGACCGAAACTATGTATGTACTACGATTTTATCCGCTAGCAAGCTATATCGGAGATGCACGAGCTCGATGCTTGCGGGGAATTATGGTTGAACTGTGGCCCGAAACGAGTGACAGAGATACAGTCAAAACCTATTCATCTACGCGTTTCACTAGACTGCGGATCTTCATGCATTTATAGCAAACTCGAGTAAATGAAATACAAAATGGAAGATGTCAATGTGTAATCTGTCCTTTATTAAAATCATTAAGGGAAGATTTAACATTTAGCTCAGTTTCTATTTCTTGCAATCGATGCAGACAATTGTACAGAAGATTCTGCAATCGAATCAGTGACGAAAGAGAAAGTCCAAAATGAATAAAAAAGTTCTTGGACGAGATTAATGGCGTTCTAAAGAAATTAGACTCGTATTAGGGAGCGTTAGTCCACGAAGGCGTACGGAGACTGTCATTTCCGATCAAGATCGCCCGGTAAGAATTGCAGGGAAGTGCGAGGCGGAAGTGTAGGGTTCGAGAATGATCCTGAAGGTATGGTTGTCGCTTCGAGCCAGAGGCAAAGGGAGCCTCGTTCATGAAGCCATTAAGGTAGATAGATCGGTCGGTCTCGTTTTCACGAAAGCGTTGGGGTCCGCGTGGCACGATACAATAATACACGCGTGTGCGTGTGCGTGAGCGCCCCCTAATGACGGGGTACGGTCGAGTATAATGCGCGGGGCGGACTTTGGCGCCTCCCTAATCAATTAATCAGCGAATCTCGCTTTTATCTGGCCGTGTAACCACGTAATTTTCTCCTTCTCGGTTTATTAGGAGCCGATTAAGGGACCCCTCTCTCTTCTATCTCTTTCTTCCTCCGTCTCTCCCCATGAAAGGGGAGTCATCGAGCCGTCTCGTCGAGCATTCCCACCCCTCAGGGGGAAATGAACATCTCTCAGACACGGGACTTAATTGCGGACAATACTAAGTTTATCTGGCTCGGACGGAAGTCGCTTGTTCGTATTACACGCCTCTATCGCTCTATCGATCTTCGAGGCGGGGTGCGATCTTTTTCTATCGCGAGGAATGATCTGGCTCGCGGTGCACGAGTTACATGCTTCGCGCCTCGTGGAACGATATAAACGCGAGCGGTTTGTCGCCAATTAACCCGCGGCGAATCAAACGCTCTTCTGCGGAAGGGTGCGGTTCTCTGAATGCAGTTCTCGATCGCGTGCGAATCGTGCACCGGTTGCGTGGCCTGTGCCGGTGCGCTTTCGATGCGTCCGACACTGAACAGTCGCGGGTCCGTCCTGCGGAAACGCATTTGATCGTATCGTCGCTTGGAAATATCAAAGTTAATTGAACGAGAATCTTGTGCGGTTAAACAGGCACGATACAAAAATGGAAATTATTTGTCTGGGATTTGTAAATGAATTTTACATTTTGAACAAGTGTTCACCGATCCTGCTCACTCGAATCGAAAGTTGTGTCGCAAGGGGTTGCTAAGAATGAGAGGAAAGGAGAAATATCGTTGATATGCAGGGTAGGCGACAGAGTGGTCGCCGGACCGACAGGAAATAACTGTCCGCGAGATCCTAATCGGTACAAATATCAATTAGGATAAAATAATTACGGAGCGGGCCCCCTCTAATCCTCGACTAGCGTTATCCGGACAGGTATCTCGCGGCGCGTAACGAGGCCCGTTCGTTATCGTCGAATTAACGAGCTTTTCGCGGTGGTTGCTAGCACGGGGCTCTCGCGACTCGCTCGCCGGATCACTCCCTTTCTATCATTCTGCCTCGAGCGAGAGCGGGAACATCTCAGAAACAGAAAGAGAGAGAGAGAGAGAGAGAGAGAGAGAGAGAGAGAGAGAGAGAAAGAGAACGAGAGAGTGGAACAGTATAAGAAGGATGAGGAGAGAGAAACGAAGGGGAGAGAACCGCAAAACAATAACTCGCGCGTCGAGTCGAGTCGAGTCGATCCGCAGAGAGATCGCTTACGCTCGACGAGACAGAGAGACAACACGAAAAGAAAGAAAGAGAGAAAGAGAGGGAGACGAGAGAAGCCTCGAGGGGAGGGGAGAGAAGAGAGAGAGATCATCCCCGTGGTCTGCTGCTCGTCCGTTAATGCGTTGCCACGAAGATCTATGGACTGCCCGTAGTTTATATGCTAATCCGTAAAGAGTGTTAAATACTCGATCATTTATCACGCCATCGCTTCTCCTCCTCACCCTCTTCTACCTCCTCCCCCGGAGTGCCTGCTTCTTCCCTCTGGCCCGGCATTTGTCGGCAGACAGCTCGAGAGCTGCCTCGAACTCGAACTCGAACTCGAACCTTCTTCCCTTCGTTCTCTCTCTCTCTCTCACTCTCGTGCATGTCCGGACTCTTTCTTTCCACGGTTTCTCTTCAGGCTTACCCCTCCCACGCAGACAACGAGTAATTATTATTTTTCACCCCTTCGACGACCGCAACTCGCCCCTTTTTGCGCCGATTCGCTCGGCCGAGCTTGCTCCAACCCGGAGGGAAGAACGATTGGGGTACGCGAAAGCTTGACCCCGACAAAGCGGACGAAACAAACCCCCATTCTTCATCCCCCCCGGACACCGATCGCCCCGCTCGTTTCCGGTGTCTTCTCGGACCACAAAATTTTAGATAAACACATATCCGAGGTCGAGAGCCACCGCGCTTCCAGAATCTTTCTATGGAATCTCCACCACTAAAAATTGCTGTACTATTATTTAAAATAGTGTTTACGTTATTAGATTATTTCGTGTCCACCAAATTTAAGAAATCTTAGACAATGGAAATCTTAGAAGATTTCGGAAGAAATGTTTAATTTTCGAGTTAAAATAGCTCCGAGTGTAAAGGGTTAATATCTTCCAAACAGATGAGTTTCCAACCCTCAACTTCGGAGGCTGTTACTACCCCTCGAACACAAACTTACTCTTCCCCATAGCATCCCTCTATAGAACGTCCTTCAGGGGGCGGTATCGCGCATGTCGCGATCACTAAATCGCGCCAGCAGCGGCCGTGGGTGGGAATGGGGAGCGGGGCAGGTTTCGAGGTGCGAAAGAAACGAATGCGATATCTCGCGGAGGCTGGTCGTTCGGAGTGGAGGGAGCACGGGGTGTTTACGGTCCGCGAATTGGCAACTCGACCCCGAGATTTACGGTCCGCTTCGGATAATCGAATAAGGCCGCGAACGATGAGGCGTGGGCGCAAATGATGGAACTCCGCCAGCTGGACCTGGCACCAACGAGCTCGCGAGATATTCGAGGCTTACTCGAGGTGCGTGCGCTATCATCCCGTGCGATACAAACCGTGCTGGAAAAGCCACGGTAGCGATACGCACGTATTGTAGAACGGTCGCCGCACCGCGCCGTCGAATTCGAGCACGCCGAATGATAAATCACGCCGCGGTGCGCGCCGATCGTATCGAGCCTCGCGGAAACCACGGGACAATAAATCTTCTCGCGGCGCGCGAGAACGAAATCTCACACGTCGGCCCGGCCGATTGTCTGCGAAATTGCGTTTCGCGGTAGTCACGCCAAAGAACGGCACACGGCTCCTGCCTTTTTACGAATCCATTGTAACGCGATCCCGTTGCGCCCGGGTTTCAGCGAGGCTCGAAGGCCGGCTCGACGTTCACGACATTCACTGTTCCCGCTTCGCGCTGGTCTGCATTGTCTTTCTCCTTTGATTTTCTGCAATGGCTCTGGAACGAATTGCCGAACTTCATATTTCTGTTCGCAACCGTTTGGAGAACGCACCTGAAAGTGAAGTTTCCGGCTCCATTCCGACGTTTCAATATATAATTATTCCTATAAGAAATTGCTTTACGTATTCAGTGTCGAAGTTTATATTTCGAGTGCCAGTTGGTCAGTTTTAATCATCAATCGTTTAGAAAACGCAGCTGAAAGTGAAGTTTCGGACACGATTCCGGCGTTTGAACGTAATTATTCGTATAAGAAATTGTTTTATCTCTTCAGTATCGATGTTTATATTATATTTCGACTGCCTCTTAATCCGTTTTAATCTTCAATCGTTTGGAGAACGCAGCTGAAAGTGAAGTTTCAGACATGATTCCGACGTTTGAACGTAATCATTCGTATAAGAAATTGCTTTATGTCTTCAATATCGAAGTTCATGTCTCGACTGCCTCAAGATCAGTTTTAATCTCCAATCGTTTGGAGAACGCAGCTGAAAGTGAAGTTTCGGACATGATTCCGACGTTTGAACGTAATCATTCGTATAAGAAATTGCTTTATGTCTTCAATATCGAAGTTCATGTCTCGAGTGCCTCAAGATCAGTTTTAATCTCCAATCGTTTGGAGAACGCAGCTGAAAGTGAAGTTTCGGACATGATTCCGACGTTTGAACGTAATCATTCGTATAAGAAATTGCTTTATGTCTTCAATATCGAAGTTCATGTCTCGACTGCCTCAAGATCAGTTTTAATCTCCAATCGTTTGGAGAACGCAGCTGAAAGTGAAGTTTCGGACATGATTCCGACGTTTGAACGTAATCATTCGTATAAGAAATTGCTCTATGTCTTCAGTATCGAAGCTTTTGTCTCGAGTGCCTCTTGGTCAGTTTTTTTAATCTTCAAGCGTTTGGAGAACGCAGCAAAAAGTGAAGTTTCGGACTCAATTTCGGCGTTGGAACGTAATTATTCGTATAAGAAATTGTTTTATGTCTTCAGTATCGATGTTTATATTTCCACTGCCTCTTAATCAGTTTTAATCTTCAATCGTTTGGAGAACGCAGCTGAAAGTGAAGTTTCGGACATGATTCCGACGTTTGAACGTAATCATTCGTATAAGAAATTGCTTTATGTCTTCAATATCGAAGTTCATGTCTCGAGTGCCTCAAGATCAGTTTTAATCTCCAATCGTTTGGAGAACGCAGCTGAAAGTGAAGTTTCGGACATGATTCCGACGTTTGAACGTAATCATTCGTATAAGAAATTGCTCTATGTCTTCAGTATCGAAGCTTTTGTCTCGAGTGCCTCTTGGTCAGTTTTTTTAATCTTCAAGCGTTTGGAGAACGCAGCAAAAAGTGAAGTTTCGGACTCAATTTCGGCGTTGGAACGTAATTATTCGTATAAGAAATTGTTTTATGTCTTCAGTATCGATGTTTATATTTCCACTGCCTCTTAATCCGTTTTAATCTCCAATCGTTTGGAGAACGCAGCTGAAAGTGAAGTTTCGGACATGATTCCGACGTTTGAACGTAATCATTCGTATAAGAAATTGCTCTATGTCTTCAGTATCGAAGCTTTTGTCTCGAGTGCCTCTTGGTCAGTTTTTTTAATCTTCAAGCGTTTGGAGAACGCAGCAAAAAGTGAAGTTTCGGACTCAATTTCGGCGTTGGAACGTAATTATTCGTATAAGAAATTGTTTTATGTCTTCAGTATCGATGTTTATATTTCCACTGCCTCTTAATCAGTTTTAATCTTCAATCGTTTGGAGAACGCAGCTGAAAGTGAAGTTTCGGACACGACTTCGCCGTTTGATCGTAATCATTCGTAAAAGAAATTGTTTTACGTCTTCAGTATGCATCAAAGAGGATTCCCACTCGCGTCTCCTCGAAACGAGAACACACGAGGCTGGCGAGGCGGTCTGTTTGCGTTCCACGACTCGCGTGCGCGATTTTCCATGGTTTCTTTAGTCGCACGATGAAAAGCGGACGATCTTCATTCCACGAGGTCCGGTCACTCGACGATTCTGCGAGACGCCGATAAAAGGAGGGGCGGCTCTCCTCTGCGTACACGTTGCACCACGGCAGACACCGAAGAAGTGATTCCTGGTAGATGCGTGTCGTGTCTGACACACCGGACCGTTCGTGCTTAATTTTAGAATGCCGCACACCGGTGAACGACAACGACGACGAAGACGACTTTCTCTCTCTCTTTTGCCCCGTACTCGCGGACACGCCATTCTTTTCCGCGACCAGACACACCGAGGAAGCCTCGAGTGCATCACGAGTGCATAAGCAAGCGAATCGCGACCCGTAAGTAGGCGAGTACGAAAAGTGCACCGCGGTGCATCCGGGGAACGCCTGCGAGCACACAGGTGGCCGCGGTTGCTCGAACCTATGCGCTGCACACGTGGGAACACGGGAATTGCATATACCAAGTCGTTCTATCGTTAATGCGATTTCTTTTATTTTTATTAGTGAACAGCAATTCTTGATTTAACCCCTTGCCTTACAACATCGTGTCCGGCTCGTGATGAAGATTCTGAAAAAGATTTTGACAAAAATGCGTGTCAATAAAACCGAAATAAAATTCTATTTCGGTTTTGTTGATATACAGCTATTGGAGAACATATAGGCATACAATTGTAGGATCAAAGATATATTTCGTCTGAATATTCACAAATCTCCGTCTGAGATTTACAAAAACGTCACATCAAATCATCAACCTATCAACTCTATCAACCGTCACATTCAAAATCAAATCAATCAACATCTGAAAACCCAAGATCAATAACGGTAACGAGACCGTCACCTACACAATTTATATCAATTTTCTCCCTTTTTTAGGAAATTACAATCTACAAAAAAATTCTTATCACTGAAACTGTAAAATAAATCGTAGAGCAAAGCGTTCAGATCATTTTTATTCTATGTAATCTTTTTTACATTGTGCACGTCGAAGTGAACCTGTTTTTAACTGATTTCGAGAAAGGATCAGATTACTCAATTCAATCTGTATGTGCCTTTTTTTCGCTTTTTTATTCTATGTATGTTCACCGATTACGCCGAGATGGATGGACCAATCGGAACGAAACCTTTTGCATTTTGCAGGGCATGTCTCTCGATAGGTCCCTTGAAAACAAACTTTGCATTTTTCCATTCTTTCCGGTCTTTATTGCAAATAACCAATAAGACCGAAAGACCATCCCACAGTGTTCTACAAATTCTGCTCGTTCCACTAAAAAGTGCGAAATAAAAAGATTTTATAAAAATTAAACCGACTTCGAAACGCACTAAAAAATACACTAAAAAGTATGAAATAATTTCCATTTAATTGATGTGAATACACACGAATTTGAATACAATACGATCTTTTCGGAGGCGGCGTAAAATTGAAAATTTTCGACACTGGAAATTACGAAAATCCTTAAATTCTTCTACATGCTTTCACATATTAATGTATCTTCTCTTCCCACCTACTTATTCTTATCTATCCTGCCCTTATCTATCTATAGTCCTTGACCCATCATGGTACTTATAAAATATAAAAGACCGTCATAAAAGTATACTGAAAATTGCAGTAATAGAGACGAATAAAGTAAGCAGAGCACCCGCTTACTAATTTCTGCAAAGAATCTTCTTTATCTGACCTCTGTGCAATGATGTTCTGGAGGTGGAGGGGAAGTAAAATTTTGGAGGTCCCTCGGGACAGCAATTTGGCAGAATCTGTTCGATCGAGTGGACAGATTGCACCGGTCAGTTTTGACGAGGTCGTCGAGAAGCAAGCGCACCTTTCCGATTGATGGTCTTCCACGAAGTCGAAGCACAGAGTCGACGACGTGGCGCTATTAGATCGTCGATTCGTAGAACGTCTGTCCGTCCGTCGGTCCGGTACGGTACGAGCTCATTAGAGCGCGTTTGAGCTTGATTAATTACGTTTCCGACGAGGCACGTCGTTCCTACGGTAAAGCTTTCGAGCCTTAATCCGGCCTCCGTCGACCCTCGGACGGTGGACGTGGTATCGCCGATTTTGGAACAATGTTAAGATTCAGAAGCAATAAATTATGTAGGAAACGGCTCCCAAACAGGGCCCAGGTAAGATAATTCCCCTAGCGATCCGCTAAGATTGCCTCTCTTAGGCAGGGATTAGAAATCGTCAGGTATACCGGAGACACGCGGCGAGAGACCATGGAAGAACGGACCAATGCTTTTGTCTTTCCTGCACGAAAAGTACAAGGTCGCCCAAACATATTTTCCCTCGACCTACCGTTCTGGCCCTTCCTTCGTTTTCCCGTAGGGGCGCCTCGGAGAGGCTGACTCACTCGGGATCGGTACTCGAGACCCTTGCGAATCCGCATTCGCAACGGCTCCGATTTTCTTCAGCGTACCAAAAGAGCATTCTTCTTTCCTCTAGAACAAATATTAATTTTACAGAGTTACAGACAGAGCTGTGCAGAATTACAATTTAATTACTCCAGGAATTATAATTACAAAGTAACTGAATTACAATGTAATTCAGTCATATTGTAATTTATTATTCAGATCTTCATTCAATTAAATTACAATGTAATTCGTAATTGCAATTGGAGTACAGTTATAATATAGCGCTACGTACAATATTATGAAGGAGGACAAGGAATAGAAACTACCGCCGCATAGACAGCAAACAAGTATATGAAAGAAAAACAAAAATATATCGCACTTATTCAAAGTTCTGGGCTATAATTTGGAGAGCTGTATTTTACCCCTGTGTACAGGGGGCAATTGGACGCCATACATTTTTGGAGCAATATGGAAGAAAATATTTGTCTAATAAGCATTTGTGGAACTTTATTGATTTTTAAAAGATAAGTGCAAAATATTTAAAAAAATACTGAATACTTACTTCGATACTTAACATTGATTTTTAAAGGATAAGTATACGATACTTAAAAAATACTTAACACTTTTTTTAACACTTACAATTAATTTTTAAAAGATAAGTATACAATACTTAAAAAATACTTAATACTTAAAAGATTTGGAACATCACAGACAGCATTCCAAGAAAATGTCTGTTTTATTTCCATTTTTCTACACAGAGAGATTGTTAATAAGATCGAAATTTTCAAGTGAGTTTCTTTTAAAAATGTACAGGCTGTCCCCAAAATGCTATACTCCGTTGAAAGGGTTGATTCCCAAGGTCATTTCGGAGAGGGAATTAAGTGAATTTGGTTCAGAGTTTGTCTTGAGCATAAGCAAGAAAGTGGTTCTCTCTTCGAACTCGCTCTTTCTCTTTGAGCTCACTCTCTCTTTGAGCTGTTCAGGGACGAATTTCGGGCGTGTCGAGATAAAACGAGGGTTGGCGCATTTTTCTTGGAGGGGATGCGGCCCGAAGAAACAGAAAACTATCGTAGGAGGGAGGAAGAGGATTGCTGTGGAAGGGGAAGAGGGACCACGAAAACCGTCCCCGAACCCTGAAAAGCCTCGGCTTTTCAACAAGCCAGTTTACAACCGGCAGCTTTGCTTCGAGGTTTTCCGGCACGTGACCCTGTCAATAAGGAAATTGGTGATTGTTTGACAGCGAAATAGTGTGTCTGTGTTTATTGCCTATCCGTTTGCAATCGCGTTGTGTTGTGGTTGTTCAACTGTCGATAGTGAAATTGTTAGCGATGGGATTGAAGGATTCGGAGCCGATCGATTTGCAATCGAAGGATATCCAGAACAGGATTCCGGCGTGCTGCGTCTACACGAAGAACACCAGAGAGACTTCCACGAACATGCTTGACAAGGTTCGTCCACTGACACGCGATCCCTGAGCACACTTTCGCTCGAGAACTCTCTGGCATTCTTGACGGAGACGTTCCCGAACTTCCAGGAATTTTCTTGTGCTCTTTAACCCTTTCAAAGATCATACACGAGTGCCTTCATTCGCCTCTGTTTCGATCTCGATGATCGTCGTAGTGAACGCGGCTTCCTATGCAGTCGGTATTCCATTGGATTCGGAACACTTTGTTTATCAAGATTTTTGGTGTCGCAAGACGCCCTTCAAAATGTTATTAGATGATTGCAAATTGAAAATAAAATTCAATAGTTACATTTTAAAGAATACAGCTTTATTAATCAGTTCATTTCTCTACAATTAGAAAAGAATGGTCACTGTATAATTCTTTTTATACTCCGCCGTGCATAAAATTTGCGACATCTATGAAAATCGGGCACGGACTCGTGCAATCGTTTGATACATCAAAATTTATTAAGATTGCAAAGATTCATAGAAGGGAAATTGATCAATAAATCTATTTCTTTAAATATACAGGATAATCAATAATTGGTGGTACATCTTTAAAAAAGTGATATGTAAAAAAATAAATCGAAACAGAGGTTTTTTAACAGTGTTAATGAAGTGTGAATTGATTGATTAATTGTCTATATTCTGTCGGAACTATGAAGACTACTACGGGGAAACATTCCGCAAAGAAATCTCACGTAGTATGTCTCTAACCGTGAGACAAGCTTTTAAAACGCAGAGATCGCGTAGATTAGAAACAGTCGGTTAGGGACAGGTCTAAATGTTTCGGGAGATAATCTCGGGGACCTTCTTCGTTGTGCCGTTATCCGGAAGGAATGCATTTCCGGCCCCATCGACTCGAATTTTCTGGGATTACTGGGCCACGATAGCGTTCCTCTGGCCATTTAACCTGTCCCTAAGTTGGACGAGTTAATGATGTCAGTGGAGACAATACTACTAGCTTACTCGTCGAAAAACAGCAACGCAAAACATAAACACTCTCGATGCTACAAATGATTTTTATCAAAGAATCTCGTGAGTAGACTGCGGATTTTTATGCAAAATAAAAATGTAGCAAGAGCTATGTAGAGCTATACATAGCTCATAGCTAGTTAATCTATTGTAAATAGCAGAGCATTATTGTTAAATTCCTGTTCTTTTAGACAAGTTTGTTTTGATGCATTTGTGATGAAAATGTGCACAGCAATTGTAAAAGCAGGAGTTCAACAATAAATATGTATATGTATCTCTTGTGTCAGTTAAGTGTACAGTCTTGTTAAACAGTGTCTGTATATGTAAATTTACTGTCACACAAGAAATATATAAATAATGGAGTCTTTTTAAACAGTTTTTCTGAGTTTTCTGTGTTCGCAATAGGTGTTTGATAGGGGTGTGCGAGAACCCGAAATATCGGGAACCCGATGGTCGGGACGAGTCGAGAAGAGAAGAGAGTTCCCGAAAATTTCGAGATTCCCGAAACTTTCGAAATTCCCGAAGAAATCGGGTTCCCGAAAATTTCAAGAATACGACATAAGACACTCTTGAAAAGAATTCGTGATGGACAACATTCTTTCAATCTCGAAAACATCTAGAATAAAAAATCCGAAACTATGAATGTATTCATTAAAACGAATATACTTAAATGATTACTGGGTTCTCGAAATTTTCGGGAATCCCGATAAATTCGAGAATCTCGAAATTTTCGGGTACCCGTCCCGATCCCGAAACAATTTCGTGTTCCCGTCCCGACCCGATATTTCGGGTTCTCGCACACCTCTAGTGTTTGAACCGGGGTCCACGCAGACCCAGCCAAGCCTTGCAGAGCACATTAGCAATCGCGATTGATTTAATCCACGTTTCTCCTCGAGATAATGGAAAGATCTCGCGATCGCATTCTGCCCGATAAAACTCCGTCACGAAACGAAACGACGCCGAAATAGAATTCTCGGTCCGGGGGAGCAGCCCGTAAACGATCGTGACTTGGCTCGGGGTAGGAGAAGCAAGAGGGAAGTCGAGCAACCGCGAGATAATCGCGGGCGTTAAACTTTTATAGGCCTGATTTTCATTTATATGTTAAACACGTCATAACTCGAGAAAAGAAGGGACGAGGGCGCGGGACAGGAAGAAAACGGCCGTCGACAAACGAAAGACAGAGAGGAGGAAAGGGAGAGAGTGAGAGAGATCGAGCAAAAAGGAGAGAGATCGCCTCGTGTGTGCACAAGCTTTTCGATGCTAGAACGGCGCGGTGGTGGGCTCGTTTCGTGCAGGTGTTGGACTCGGTTTTGGATCGGCAGGTAGGGATCGAGGCGGTCCGCGTTCCCGAAGGACAGACTTTTATTTCTAACAAATGAGCGGCAGGTATGACGATATAATATAAAAAGAATCGGGGGCTAGAATGTGCGTGGCCAAGGGGGAAATGAGAGAGAGAGAGTGGTGGAAGAGAAGAGGAGAAGGAGGGGAGGGGGAGCGACACCTGATTAATCGTCTTTTTATGGCTGGTAAAATATCGCCGCGCGTAACGACGCGTAGCGGCCGAAAAGGATACATAGAAGACTTTTGGCTGACAGATACGATTTCCGATGAATCTCCGCGCCTGCCGTCCCTACCGCCATCGGGTTATTGAAATATTCGGCGGTTTTTTGTCCGGGCCCCGAATTTCGTTCCACAGCCCGAACAGAGATTCTTCACCTCGAGCGGGCCGATTAATTTTCGAACATCCTTTTTCCACCGAGAAACCGTACAACGTATTATGTAGAATAGGTGGCTTTGGTTTTTCGAGGTAAAACGACGATATTAATTTTCCTTCCACGGTGCTCGGACGATTCATCGCGCACGATCCGACCGGAAAGAATCGACTGCTCGTCGTCCTTTTGAATGGAGGCGCGACAATGCGTCTCGAAAATCCTTTTGACGAACGGAGGACGCGAGAACGCGTGACAAATGAGCCCCGGAATACATTACGCGCCACTTGTCCCTCGAAAATATAGACTAATAGTAGGTGTACAGAGACGCAGGAACGAGAGGAGACGCCGGACCCAGAATGAAAGGAAACCGTATTCAGATCAAAAGGTCATTGTCGATCCTCGGGACCGGCTACCAAACTGGTACGCCGGACTCGTAACGATTCGGACACTCTCTCGTAACGAATTCCGCTTGAAAAGAGGATTGTCAGAGCTCCCCGCCTCGTGACAGAAATAATAATCGCTGGTACTACGTCTTTATCCATGGTCGCTCGAATCGGTGTAGCAACATGCTCGATTGGGATCTGACATTTCAAGCTTGGCGTATAAACTTACAGTGTTCATTAAAAATAAAGTTATGCAAGCTGCGATTTTGCCACCGCATAGCAAAACAAATTTTGATCACCGTGGAAGATCGTGATAGTCGAGCTCCAAAGCCGAATAAACGCGTAATCAACATCACAAACGCATTCGGTAAAGTGGAGCAAATGGGATAGATTAGAAGCATGGAAAGTTGCTTTGAAAATAAAGTGTTAAATAGATTATACTTTGGTTGATTTCTAGAAGAGTAAATTTGAAGGAATCACAATGGATAACGCGTCTACCTCATAGTGAACTTCAAAAAATGGATTTTGTGGATTTTGAGACGTCGGGGGTGGATCGAGGCGGGTGTCCGACATTGTCCCGCGTGGGACAGAGAGTCTCGCTCGTAAAACGAGTCCGTGGCCGATTCGATCTGGTCCCGGACAGAGTCGGGACCCTGAAAAACCGTGGACCCGTGAGGCCCGGGCAGCGCTCTTTTACGATTCGGATACGACATCTAAAAAGCGATGTTTACAGGGGCGACGCCGATGCGAACGTTTTTATTAATAATTTTTAGTGGTGGCCGCCGTCGCTCCGCTCCTCGTAAAAGCCACCGGTTGGCACTTTCGTGAGCCGGCCGCGGCTCTTGTAAAAGATATCCGGCCGGACGTTTGTCGACCGTATCCATCGAAATTAGGAGGCCTACCAAGCCTCTTTATGGGATTCTAGACGAGTTTTACAGCTGTACGTGGACGTCGCCCAGCACTCTTTCTCTCTGTCCCTCTCGGGATCGTACGCGCTCCGTATCGCTGGATGATTAAACGATTACCGTAACGAAGAACGTTTATAGGGCGTCGTTTAAACTTTATCGAGCCTCTTCCATCTCTTTTCTTCTTTCGCTGGTGGCTCGTTTCTTCGCCTCTGTATCCAGCGAGGAATTAATAAGGATTCGTAAGATTCTCGTCAGACGACGATCTCTCTTCCGATTCGCTCGCTACGATCTCAAATTACAACGTCGTCAAGTTGTACGCGATCAGCGGGGTTGGTTTCTGCAGCCGCTCTCAATCTTGCGATTCGCCGTTCTATCGGAGATGCAGCACAATGTTGGTATCGAGAAGATAGGGACACGTATCTTTATTACTACTAAATATTTTTCAATACAAAAATTAATACATGTCCCTGAATATGACGCAAAATGTCCTGGTACACTCCAGCCAATTTGTCTCTAAAATTCTCTTGATATTCCAGTTAGTAATTAGCAAGACGTTTTATCGGAGGTGCAGGACAATGTTAGATGTCGAGAAGATAGGGACACGTATCTTTATTTCTACTGAATATTTTTCAATACAAAAATTAATACATGTTCCCTGAATATGACGCAAAATGTCCTGGTACACTCCAGCCAATTTGACTCTAAAATTCTCTTGATATTCCAGTTAGTAATTAGCAAGATGTTCTATAGGAGATGCAGGACAATGTAGATATCGAGATGATAGGGACACGCATCTTTATTTCTACGGAATATTTTTTCAATACAAAAATTAATACATGTCCCCGGAATATGACACAAAATATCCTGAAAGTTTCTTAATTTTATCTTCGAGCTAATACCCTGGTACTTCCATATTCCAGTCAACAAATAGCAAGATTGTTGTAGATTTCTATGGGTTGATTGATTTGCATCCAAGACAGAGTTTAATTCGCCAGAGCACTTAAGGGTGAAGGGCTAAATCGAACAGCCCTTAACTCGCTCTTCAGGGTCGTTACGCGTTCGAGGGCCGACCTGCGGTCACTCGCAGGAGGCCGTGTAGATGAGAAAGAGACGAATAGAGGTGTTCGGACAAATAGAAACGTTCGCTTCGCTCGGATCGGGGAGAGACTGTTCTGTGAGGTCGCCGGCTACATAGCGCTGTCGTGTAAACACGCGCTAACTGCCTCCTCTTGCCGACGCCGGCCGTCGTCTACACCCAAAGCCCCTGCCCCCTCTTCCGAGGCCACCTCGATCATGGTTCCCCTTATGGCAGCTCGCCTCTTCCGTGGATTTCGCGATCCTCTTCGCCGACTCGCTCCAAAACAGCTAGCGGGACCACTTGCCTAACGAACTAGGGAATATCGTGGATGTAGTAAAGCGACAAAATATGACGTAACTTTGAAAAAGATCATCCGCTAGTCATTAGGAATTTTTTTTGAAGGAATGTACGCTGATGTGTACAAAGTGAGACGTTTATTTGTAGTCATAATGCAGTCTCTACAGTCTACATACATTAGAATAGATTGAATAATAGAGCATTGAACTTAGCCACCATTCTGTCTTACATTAAAAAGGAGAATACGAAGAATTGAAGCAGGTTTCTATTTGAAATACTTAAAAAGAAATGGGTGGGTAAATATTTGCTCAGATCTAGTCACGAGTACTATTCAGGTCGTTGCTAAGTTCTCTAGGACGTTCACTCCTAGACAGCGGTCTCTGACGATCTCCAACCACAATCTCTGCTCCAATATTAAAAAGAATGCGCTCCCATAAACGAGAGACAGGACGATCGCAAGCCGGGAGGTAAAGAAGATTGCTCGGACGATCGAAGGATCGATGAGAGCGAGGTGAACGACCGATTTCGAGGTGGCCACGCGAGGTATCGCGGGGTATTAGCGATTCCGTGGACACGGAACTCTTCTCATCGGGGTAGGGAGGCGACAGGACACGCTCAGGCAGAACTCTCTAATTCGATCGTTAAACGTCCGCTCATTAGATCCCCCCGACTCGTCCTGTGTGCTTTATAAAAGACGCGAGTCAGCGTATTTCTTTTCGAGCGTTCTCATCGAGATACGGTGGGGATCCTTTCACGGTTCGATAAATTCCCATCGGCGGAGAATCGCGGAGGCACCTGGTGAACAAAGATGGCCGTTGATACGATGGAACGCCGGGGCCAGGAACGACCGTGCGTTCTGTGTGCTCGTTCGATTAGCATGCCGGTGCGAGTTGTTTCGCTTCCTCGTTAATAAGAGAGCTTCCCTCCGACCCCTCTCAGTGGTCCTCTTCTTCCCGGTCTGCGTAGATCTGTGTCTCTCTTTCTTTCTTTCTTTCTTTCTATATGTAGTTTCTCATCTCTCTCCGTCTTAGCTCGCCTAATACGTAATTCAAGCCAGACGCATAATCTTCCCATGGCTGCCGCCAGAGTCCAGGTAATTCTCTCTGCCCGACACCGTAGACAATGCTTCGGCTGTCTTTGCGTGGGACTACGACTTCCTTGCTCGGCCAAACCGGAGGAAGTCAACTCCCTTTTCTGCCCTCGAACACTTCGTGCGACACCGTGGGGAAAACCATCTCGCTCGCTCCCCCATAACCATGGGCAGCCTAGAACTCTGACACAAGTCGGTGCGCATTCGTATTTCTCGTTGAACCAGTTCACGTTCAAAGGGACTCTGTGTTTCCTCTGATTGAGGATAAATGCTTTATTCTATGAACTTTTCTGTTGAATTTTTCAACGATACTGCGCAGTCATTCTACGTAATATGAATTCGTTGTTCGGATAAAAGAGAAGAAGAGAGGCACAGAAAGGAACTCGAGGAAATAAGTTGAAAAAGAAGATGGAATTGAACCGAGGCAATATCATGCAACGTTATCCGCTCGGGGATAAGCTATTATGATAGGAAACATTGCGTTAGCGTTCAATACACACCTCGCGCCGTGCGCAGATCGATGGTATCTGTTGAAATCGCGGATCGCGCAACATCCTCTGTGGATCGGCTTTTAATCGTCGGATCGTGGGCTCTGTCGTAGATATTAATCCCATTACACGGTCCATTGAAATAAATTACGATATAAAATCAAACTCGTTCCCGGCGGTTGACGCGGAGAGATCTCTCGATCCCTCGGGGTAGAAGCATTAATCGCTGTTGCATAGTTCTTTCTGTCTTTCTCGTGCTCGTTGCGGTTCGCGAGGCGAGAGAGGATCGGGAATTCGATTGCAGCCGTGTTTCACCGTCCTCTCCCCCTTTATCTGCCTCCTGGGCCATCGCTTTCAGGCCCATCCGTTCCTTCATTATTTACGTCTTGATTTATTATAATCGAAGCTCAGCTCCGTTTGATCCGCACCGAGGTGGGCACCCTTCTTTCTTTCTCTTCTCTCTTTCTGGTTTCTTGCTCTGTTTCTCCTTTTTTCGCTCTGTCTCACCCCCTCATACTCTTTTCCTCACCTCGGTTTTGTTGCGTTCCGACACGCGAAACTCCGCGCGCGAGCAAAGAGGACGAGCAGAGAGGGCCCGGGCCACGAGTACACCACTTGGAAGCCGTATTTTACGTCGAACGTCGCCGAGTTAATCGATCTTCACCGCACAATTTCACCTCCGCGCCAAGCCGAATGCTCGCGATCGGCTGTTCTACCCCCGGCGCAGTGGCGTAGCCGAAATCGGACGCGTCGCTCGCAACTCTCCGGGCCCTATTCTCCTCGGTACGGACTAGTCGAACGCTGTCAATTATATTCCTCGAAGTGGCGTGATCATCAGTATCCACCATGCACTACTCGAATGTCCCAGATTTCCTTTCGAACGATCCAGATTCTCTGTTAAAAATGACTCAAGACGAATCTACACGAAGACAACATCAGTAACGTCCTCCTCTTCTTTAAATCCATCGATGCATACGAACTGTTACAATTTTATATCGTTAGGCCAGACCAGGCCAACCCAAATGGTTTCACGGGCCACTTTAATGACGCGTAACGTTACAGCGGGCCGCACTTTAGGTTAACACGCTTTTAAAAAATGTAATACATATACAAAATGAATAAAACTTTATTGTTATTCGTCGCATTATAACAATGACACATGCAAATTTTCATTAACTTAATATTTTTGTATACATAAAACGAGAAATAAAAGTTTCAATAGAAATATAAAATCGCCCGGCGGGCCGCACAATTTAACGTTGCAGCCATATGTTGTAACCAGACTGCGGATGTTTATGCAATTTTTAATTTTTGCCAGCAAACCAGCAAATTTTTCAGTATCCGAAAAGAGGATCAAATGATTCTCTTTTCTACTTCGAATTACGCTACTGCACCAGGTGCTCCGAATCTCCATGCACGGTTGCAAGAAACGATCGCGACAAGGAGCCTCCTTTATCGTAGTATCACGATCAAATTGGACGAGCTACCGAATTAAATTCCGCGATCGTAAATCTCCGGAGTAGGCAGATCTCGTTATCGCCTCGAGAAGACCGTCCGACCGTCTACAGTCCACACTGATCAGAACCACCTCTGCGTCTCGATCTGAAATATAATTGTATGGGGTTACCACTTTGTAACAAACCGATGAAGACCTTCGTGCAAACATTATCCTCCAGTCTCAAAATAACAAATTAAATTTTTAATAAAATTGTACTTGTTGAAGTTTCAAAATCTTCGCTTTCCCGATGTATTAAGTTGAAGGTGAAAAAAGACGAGTTTAGCGAATGAAATCACGGAAGGAAGCAGTGGAACGTCGCAAAAATAGCATGGATTAGGCCACGGCTGGAAGAGAGCTCTTCTGTATCGTGGAAGAAGTTATTGGCCGATACACAGCCACGATAAAGCGGCACCCACAGCCGAGAGATTAACGCGTTGTTTAACGCGCGTACGCTGCCGGTCTGTGAACTCAACAGACCGCAGCTTCCTGCGTCGCTCAGGTTCAATTAAAACGAGAACCTTTTCGAACCCATTCGAACAATCTGGAGTATAGAAAAGTAATTTCATGATATAGTGAGAATCATTCGTTCTCTGATCATTGAGAACGATTGTGTCATACGTACCGAAAAAGTGAATTGAAAGTACAAAAGAGAACGTATCTAAAAAACGGGAAGTGACCGGAGTCCAGCGGATGGCGAATGGAGGCCGCCGATAAAAATCGATGTCAGGATTCGGTGACTAAGCGGGTAATTAATATCAAGTCGCTCGTCGATGGCAATATTAAACGCCGGTATCGATATTTGCGGATCGATAGGGCTGTTTGCGCCGGGTTCGAAGCGTTCAGCGGTGACGCAACTTTAGATAAGACTCTGTGAATCGCGGCAAAAAGCGGCGCTCCAGGGACGATTTAATAAGCGGAACGATCTCTCCGTCTGTTTCCGAAGCGGCGATCACGCAGGATGGAACGAGCGGCGAGGAAACGCGCGCGGACACGCGAGGAGAAGCACGGCTGTCGCTTGTCACATAACTCTCTTCGCGTTAACGCGCCACGCCGAGCGGCACGAGCGTGGCATGGCTTGGCGCGGCTTGCTCTGCCGTTGCGTTGTTTCGCGGTTCTTTTTCTACACGGTCTCTCGCGCGAGCGCGCGCGCGTCAGCGTACGCCTCGCGAGTTTTCCGTCTCCGAACACTGTTATCAATCATTTCTGTTTTTCTTTATCCTCCAGTGTTTCTTTTTCCGGCTATTGCCGCCGTAATATCAGCGACGCGGTCTTTCCAGGCGACAACACGTCGCCTTTGACAAGCGAAGGCCAGATTCGCGATTACACGATCAATGGAAGATCGATTATCGACCGTTACATTGTTCACAATTTTCTTCGAGCGTCACTGTTTCGAGGACGACGCTGCTGTATTATCTTCGCACCTAGGAGGCTGTGATTTCGATCGTCACGACGGCTCTTCGTTATCTGTGATCTTATTCTCGTGCTGCTGCGTAGCGTGAATAGATCGTGGGACCTCGAGCAATTTTATTTCTGACTTCATTTTTCCTGTAGCATCAGCGTACTGCACTGTTAGACTCTCTTGATGATGCGCTTTTAGCTCTAACGCTGCTGGTCCTCAAATTTTTTTGGACCCTGCAATTTTTTCACTCCTCTTACTGTTTCTTGAGTCCTGCAATCTTTATCTTCAACCTTACAGGCTTTTTTGTGAGTACTGCAATTTTTTCTTTAACCTTTACATTTTCTTCTCGAGTCTTACCATTAGTTATAACCCTTCAATTTTTTTCTTGAGTCTTGCCACTTTTCTTTAACCCTTCAATCGATTTTTATCTAACTCGTACAATTTTTTCTTGGTGCCCACAATCTTGTTCTTGGATCCCATTAATTTATTACCACGCTTACATTAGCTTGCCGAATTGTTGTTGTCGTTGTATGCGTCAAATCTTGTTGTTGGGGACTGGGGGTTGCTCCAAAATAAAAAAGGACACACGTAAATTGTGTAGCTTAATATAGAAGTCGTGATGTTGCACACTGCATGGACACAAGGCGAGTGGTCCATCAGAAGAAAGTAAAAACAGAATAGGATCACATGAAATAAAACATTATCGAAACTCGCGGGGGAGCTTCTCCTGCGCACGCATCAGATCATACGCAACAAACGCATGAAGTATGTGTGGCTCTTACGTCACTCCAACACTTGTAATCGAATTTTAAACCACTTCCCGATGAGCTAGAGACTTGAAACTTTAAACGTAGCTCAGAACTGGATGACAATGCAATATTAAAAAAATAAATTAAAAAGAAACAGTGCGTCTAGGAGAAAAAAAATTTAATATTATCCCTCACACCTCGCCGCGCGACGCTGGGTAGTCATCGCGTTCAGCGATCCCCACTCCGCGCGCCACTGCTCCCTACTCCATTACGTGTTCTAGAAGGAGCTCAGTGTGATGTTCCGTTCATTCAATTCCATTTCGGACAATTTCGGACTCCATCAAGAGACGTCGTCTCTCGGAGTCATCCCCTCATTTTTTCTCGCGTATTTCCATATCTTGCGTTTCTATATCTTACTATTTCACACCAGTATTATACTATATCTTGCGTTCCATTTAAAAAAGACTACAAAGTAGAAAATAAAAAGATATAAAAAAAAACTTTTTAAAAACCACGCTTATATTAAAATGCACTAAAAAGGAGAAAATAATTGTTTTAAGCATTAGTGACTATAAATAAAAGCGTGGAGCGCCCACGAAGATTACGTCAATATAATTTAGCGCTCCACGCTTTTATTTATATTCACTAATGCCTAAAAAAATTATTTTCTACATTTTAGTGCATTTTAATATAAGTGTGATTTTTAAAAAGTTTTTTTATATATTTTTTTCCGATTCCACAGTTTCTGTACGAGTCTAACCACAGAGACGCTGATCCTTTTTACAGGCACCAACCGCGGTGTGTTGTTTGTTTAACACGACCCTGACTTTATTCTTACGACCGACTATCTCGCAAGAAAGGTGATTAATTAATCGAATATCTGTTGAACGTTGATTCCGCCACTTTGATTTGCTTTGTATAATCTGTTGCCGCAAAAAAACGCGATTAATCTTTCACCTCGCGGTCTTACGAAACTGTTGACGCGTTAACACAGTTCTCCAATTTGTTGCCAGTTCCGGCACACACGCGCGCGCGCACACACACACGGCATAAAAATCGTAAACATAGCTATTAGCCGGGGGACAATGCGCGAGAACGAAGGTAGCAATAATCACTGCATCGCCTTGTATACCTCGCAACATCGTTCTCGCCACACGAGTCGATATAATTACAGGGTGTAAATTGCAGGTCCTCGAGAGACGTCGAGGGTCCACGCGCCCTGCGAAGGGTTACAGATTAAGAAAGCGCCAACGTTTCCCGCAGTGCTCGAAGCAGAGAAAGAAAGAGAGAGAGAGAGAGAGAGAGAGAGAGAGAGAGAGAGAGATCGAGAGAGCGGACAAGGTTTTATAAACTGCGGAACGAGGAACGGAATCGGCCACCAACGATCATTCTTCGGCCGAACCAGGATGAAAGGAAACGGTCGAAAGTTCTGTTAGGGGTCCTTGCATGGTCCCAGCGAGACCGAGTGACGAAAAGACGATCTTTCTCTCTCTCTCTCTTTCAAGGAGTGGGAGGGGTTAAAGGGATAAAAGCAAGAGAGAGAGGGGAGAGGGTCAGAGGAGAGATTATTAGGCGGTCGACATAAAACGTGCTTAGGTGCGATTTAATATTTCCAGCTACGGGCATAAAATCCGACAGTATTGGGAGAGTCTCGCGGAGTAAGAGAGAGCCACGGAGCTTCGCTCTTTATGCCCGGGTTCTTTGTGACGCCGACAACTGGCGTCATCGAATGTCAACCTCCTTCTCGTTCCTTATATTTTATACCCTTCGCCTCGTAAAAAAAGCTCTCGACCTCCTTCGTCGCTGACCACCGGGCCCCCTTCTTTATTCCCAATTTTCTGACCGGGATCGCGACGATCCAGATTAACTATCTTTCCTAATATCTCAATTTTATACTCCCTCGTACGTGTAGAAATTGTCCTAGGTGGCGCTGCGTGCACTTTAGGAGCAAAAAATTTATCTGATTGAAATATCCATCCAGAACATCGATCGATCAAGAAGCTTGCACCATTGAGGATTTAATGAATCTCACGTAACGCACTTTACACAGAGAAAAACACCTTTTTTATCTGATTATAATATTCATCCAAAACATCGATCGATGAAGAAACTTGCACAATTGAGTATCGAACGAAAAGGAACGAATGAAACTAAAGAAACTGAGAAATTAAACGACTCTGCTAGAAAAATCTTCTTCCATCGCCTACGCCACTGCAATTTCGCGCCGATTTTCCGGCGTCGGATTCAATTAGATCAGTTGACCAAGTTGCGGAGAGTCCAATCTCGGCTTGAAAGAACGGAACGACAATCGGGTGGAGAAGGTCCATCGAAGTTATTCTTCGAAGGCGATGGGAGGAAGCTTGCTCGCGTAATCGTCGAGCAATCGCCGCGAGGGGATGAAGAAAGAATGTTGTGAAGGAAGAAGAAGAAGCTTTTGGTGTACTAGCTGGGCTGGTCAGGTTCGGATCGCTTGGAAAACGTCAACGATTCCTCCAGAGTCCGTCGCCCTCGTTTAGGTCAAAGGAAGCCGGATGAACGCGACGAGAACCTCATTCGGATTAGAGGAGTCCAGGGAATGGGGAGCTTCTTCTTTTTCCGGGGCTCGATGCATCTCGGGAATAAAGCCGATTGATTTCGACCTGATAATGGGAACTCGCGACCATGCCGTCTGTTACTTTCTCCAATGCCCATTCTCATCCTTTCTTATTCATCGCCCCGAGCTTCGCCAACTTCTTCTCCGTATTTAGTATTTATTCGTTTATTGATGCCGTAAAAAATGTTTGTAAACCATCTTTACAATCAATAATGAAATATATATCGTGATATAAAGTTAAATCAATATGGACAATAAATTCATCTTCAATTTTTGAGGAAGTCAAAAATAAATATTAGCGCTGTAATGTCTCGCACGTTTAGAAAAAAATTAATAATGTAGGGTGGGTGAATTTCTCTCTGTTGTCATTAATTAAGGTTTCAATTCTTGAAGGTTTCCTAGTGAAAAACAGTGATAGAAATTTCATCGATGGAAAAATGGTGAAATCTTAAAGAATGTTTGAAATCAATTAATTCTTAAAGAATGGTTAAAAAGAGAAAGAATGTTGTTTCTTGAAGGTCTCCTAGTAAAAAACTGGTAGAAATTTCATCGATGGAAAAATGGTGACATTCTTAAAGAATGTTTGAAATCCATTAATTCTAGAAAGAATGTTTAAAACGTTCTCGATTAACAGAAAGGAGAAGTGAAGATCGGGTGCGTCGCTGCACTGTAGGCCGAAGCGAAGCGCAAAGGTGGATGTTTATCGAGGAACAACTGTCGATCTCCCGTCTCCGAGACCGGGGAATCTTCCCCGAACTGTTCAATGTTCCCGGGACCGCAATTATCGTGCTGCAAAAGCCGATTCTTCAGGAACGGCTGCCATTATCCGCGCGAAGAGCGATCGTTCGCGCTCGAACCTCGTAGCCGGAGACAAAACCGGCTCGATATAAACGAATCCTCTCTCGTTTCCTTTGGATGTATACAAGGCTGCTGGGCCGCGTCACGCTTATTGCTTCTCTGTCGGCAGTACAAACAATCCTGGTTTCCCCGATATTTCACTGGCATCGTGCTTTCGTCGAGTTTCCGCGAACTGGACGCTGGATCACCCACGAATCGAAAGCCGCGTTCCCAACGCTGCCCCAGTAATCCTAGATCAAGATCTACCAGCTCGGAATCGGCAATCTTCTTATAAGACTAAAATAGGTAAACTATTAGGTCAGAAAGAAAGTTCTTGCGGTTTCTATTATAAAATCAAAATAACAAAAACTCGGACATTTTATTTTATTTCGCACAATTTCGTGTATTTTCACGTGTGAATTTTTATTTTCCAAAATATCGAATGAATTAAACAACCGAAAACGTACAATAAACGCTGAAAACTGAAGGGAAAAATTGCAACAGAAATTAATGCATAACGAATGGGGTTAGCATATCCATTGTGATGCACAGCGGATAGCGAATTGTTCCTGCAGCCTTCATTGTTTCCGTGCGCGTTTAGGGTAGAACCGTGTTGAAAAAGGGATTGTACACGAGCCGTTCGTGGTTCGAAAGGGAGGTGGGACACGCAGGGAGGGTGTGTACGAAGATTCTGCGTTCCCAGCGTTATGGAGATTTCATAGAAGCGTAACGCGCCGCGTATGCGCCGTTCGCGTCGTAATGATTATAATTGCTAGCGCTATCTTTAATGCCCTGGAAGCGGGTAATGGTAGCGGTGTTACGGCCGCTCGTATAACGCGAGGATCTTGATATCCCCACTTGGCGTGCTCTTTCGGAGAAGATGCCTCGAATTTCGCCGATGCGCGTTCCCCGTAAATTACGGTCCAATAAAATCCTGGCTGTCCCCTCTCTCCGCATTTCTCTTCCTGACGATTTTTTCACTTCGTCCTGAACGTATCTTCGGATCGCCCCATTTAACACTTCCACGTTTCTCGTGCCAAATCACTGCATTCCTCGGCGTTATTTCACGTACAATATTTTCTCGATTTACTTTATTGAAAACAATCTCTGTTCGAGATGCTGCCATTATTTATTTTTATGGCGGTACTCTTAGTTTATTAAATCGTTTCTTCCAATTCAAGTCAAAAATTTGACTGAAGAGAACAAAATTTTTATATGGGACAAGTAAATGATCGAAGCAAGGAATTTTAAAAGGCAATAATTGCGTTAGGTAATCATGCTGTATTAGTTATTGATGGCACATTCTACTTTTCCATGAGAGGGTTTGAAAAGTCCGCGATCCGGAATCGTTCGATTGCAAAATAAATTTCGACTCGGAGCGTGAAGTTCAGAGAAACTGCATCCAGTGGAGGTTCGTCTTGACCTCGACGACGCTCAATTCCCGGCTGCACCCGTTTCCGTTCCACAGTGCGGACGCACCCTTATAAAAGCTTTTACGACCGGAAGTTGACCCCGCGGTCTCGCGGGGGCGCCTGCATACGGGTGGAACCTATGCACCGTGCGAAAACGAGAGCAGACAGCGTGCAATTAAGTAGTTAGAGCAATAATGGCTCGCCTCTTCGAATTTCCTTCGCTCTCTTCCTCTCTTCAACTCTCCTCATCTCTCTCTCTCTCTCTTTGTATCTCCCACTGTCTCTCTCTCTCTCTCTCCCTCTGTGACTCTCTTCACCTCTTCCACTCTGCGAAAATTTGCAGATCAGGATCTTTCCAAGAGTTTCGCGCGTTCGTCACCGCAACCGCGATCGCAATCTGGCAAAGACACCGTGCAAAAACTGATGCTCTCCATTGCGCGCGCGCGCGACACTTTATCACCGCCTCTTATCAGCCGGAAGACTGTTCGCTTATCATCTCGATCTCGAAGCCGGCAGGAAAAGCCGCGCATCGATAATTACTCCTCGTAAAGGTAACGACGCGCGGCCTGTCCCCTCTTCCGCGAATTTTACGGCGACCTCTCTTCCGGATCTCAGTCCCCGCGGTCGTAAAGTTCATCGGGAGAACACACCTCAGATCTCAGTTCCACGGAATGGCCTGTCCGCGGCTGCGACTTTGGCTGAGAACGTTTTCCTTGACAGCTTTAAGGTCCGTCAAACGGCGCGAGTCGGCTTCCAGCAACCTGTAGATGTTTATGCGACAGGGCAATTGTAGACGGTCGCTTGTAAAGTAATAAGTTGGCGGGGATTTTATTCTCTGCGTTTCTTCGTTTCGTTTGATTGATGCATCGAGAGTGTCTGTGGACACCCTTGCTGCTGCTGCGGGAACGGAAAATCCATACAACTTTGTTCACGCTGGAGGCATGACGAAAGCGGAAAAATTCGTCAACAAATTCTCATTCATGCTCAATTTCAATAAAGGCTCATCAGTAGACTGCGGGTCTTCATGCAATTATAGCTTTTGAAAATTTTCAGAAAATGCTAGGATATAAAATATGACAGAATTTAATACGATTTTAATTTATTTCAGATTTAAAAAGGATACTGCCACGGAGAATGAGATTCTATTTTATTCCACTTTCTTAAAATTCGTTTAGAAAAATTGTAAATTGCATAAACATCCACAGTCTACTTATCAGGTTTACATTTTCGTTTCGTTCGGAATAAAAATTGTCAATTTTCAACAGAACGCACCACACTCGACTGCACGTGCGCGAATTCAAGGTCAACATTTCTGAGCTTTCTCAGAGCTCGATTTTATGCATCTCATATTATCAAAATGCAATTATTCGTCTGACCTTGTGCGAGTTTTAGAATCGTAATGCTATTAATAAAATTTTAACGAGAACACCTAGCTTCCCGCAAAAAAAAAAATGAAACATAAAAAGAACTTTGCATATTATAGTCTCAATAAATTCTAAAGATTACAATAATCTTTTTCAAGTACAGTGGGTGTACAAAGTATTCGTACATTTTTTGAAAACTAATAACTTTTTTATAATTGTACCAAACAACCTGACTTTTCATAATCAATTAGAAGCATTGGTTTACGAAATGATATGCAAGAAAGATTTTCCAAAAATTATAATTTACGAGGTTACATGCAAAAATAAGAAAGGCATTTTTTAAAACTTTTTTATTTGTGTCCTTAATGAAAATTTAAATATATGATTAGTAGATCTATGCTGGTTATACACATGCTGAAAATTTCATCGAAATCGTTTAACATACACACGAGCTACAAGCGGTTAAAAATGGTGAAAATCGTAGTTTTACACGACTTTTGATCAGTTTCTGCTTAAAATACACAGAATCGTACATTTTTCGATGCGTGTCGTTTTTTCCCGCGTTAAAAGAATTCGATTAAATTTTCAGTACGTATATAACTAACATACATCTACAAAACATATATTTTGAATTTTCTTTAAGGGCTCAAATAAAAATGTTTTAAAAAATGCCTTTTTTATTTTCGCATGTAACTTTGTAAATTACAATTTTAGGAAAATCTTTTTTGCATATAATTTCGTAAAATAATACTTCTAATTGATTATACAAAGTCAGGTCGTTTGTTTTTAAAAAGTGTACGAATACTTTGTACACCCACTGTAGGTATACCTATCGTCACAGTACTTCAACTCTCCTTAATTAGCATGGAATTAGACTCCGCTATCGGGTCTACTTGGTGCGCATTATATAAACTAAAACGAGCACATTTGTATATAATTGCAACAGTTATATGCAATAATCTATGTATATGCGACAAAGTGGTCAAATTGTCGTGACGAACGAATCGCCTTCCATTACAATTTTATCTAATCCTACGCTCGGTCCGATAATAATTAAATATGCACACCGCGATAATTACGTGTGGTTTTGCAACAATGTGCATAATGCTGAATAATGGCTCACTACTTACCTCTGGTATCACAGGTTTATTGGTTGACGTTACGAACTTCTTTCTTTATATTCTTATTCTGTAGTTCTGCAATTCTCCAATCCCTTTGCAATTTTTCTGCAGCTCTTCTGCAATTCCTTTGCACTTTTGTAATTTTCTACAATTCCTCTGCAGTTCTTCTGCACTTCTGCAATTCTTTTGCAGTTCTTTTGCATTTCTGCAATTTTTCTGCAATTCCTCTGCTGTTCTTTAGCGCTTCTGCAATTTTTCTGCAACTCCTCTGCAATTTTTCGGCAATTCCTCGGCAATTCCTCTGTAGTTCTTCAGCACTTCTGCAATTTTCTGCAACTCTCTGCAGTTCTTCTGCAATTCTACTGCACTTTTGCAATTTTCTACAATTCCTCTGCAGTTCATCTGCAGTTCTTCCGCACTTCTACAATTTCTCTGGAATTTCTCTGCAGTTCTTTAACACTTCTGCAATTTTTCTGCAACTCCTCTGCAATTTTTCGGCAATTGCTCTGCAATTTTTCGGCAATTCCTCTGCAATTTTTTGCACTTCTGCAATTTTTCTGCAATTCCTCTGCTGTTCTTTTGCACTTCTGCAATTTTTCTGCAATTCCTCTGCAGTTCTTCTGCAATTTCTTTGCAATTCTTTTGCAATTCTACAATTTGTCTGCAATTGTGCAATTCGCCTGCTTTTGCAATTCTATCGAGGAAGAACGTCAGCTTCAGAGGGTTCTAAAAGTGGTAGATCTGGCCATTCGAACATCTCCGCGAGATATACAATATTCTCCTGCGATTTGCGGGCACTTTTTATTCACGATGTCGCAAGTATCCCACCTTCCCCTCTCCAATTCATTACAAGATCAGAACCGCAGTCGCCAGCTCCATAGTCGACAGCAGCGAGACCATAAAACCGTTCCGATAAATAATATTCGAACGCGAGTAGCCCGTCGGTAACAGAACCCGACAATAATCAAGCACGGTCGAGCTCTGAGGCATCATTCGGCTCGACGATGTCCATCCGCTAACGACCGATCAACAGGTCCCGGGACGATGATCGCGGCGATCACGAGCAAGATACTCGAACACTTATATACTCCGTGTGGCAAAAAACCGACGCGACGATGCGTCGCTAATGGCAGTTAATCGTCTGTGTGTGTGGCGGTGTTCGGTTGGTGAAAAAAAGCGCAAAATCGCGCGCGGCGTCAGAGAAAGTCCGTGTGCCCGTTGATCCTTGGTTATGTATCCGACGACGCGGCGCTAGGCATCGCGCGGGTACATCGATCATCCCGAAGCGGGTTGCGTCCCTCCCCTGAGAGAGTAACCCGATCAACGTGCCCGGCTGTATCAGGAATTATTATTCACCTGGCCGTCAGTCGATGAGAAGGAGAGGGCGGGGCCGCGGAGCATGCATCATCGAGAGCAAATTCCGTTCGCCTCTCTTTATTTTACGGTAGGTGAAGGATAGGAGAGAGCAGAGATAGAGAGAGAGGGGGAGAGGGAGAGAGAACTGTTCCCGGACGATCTTCACGTGGCTGCCGTCAGTCCGCTTAACTGTAGATCAATCAATATACGCTGGTTGAACCCTCGGACTTGTTTTCCTCTCGGTCTATCAGGAGGCACCTCGTGGATCGTCCCTCTTGCTCCGACCTTTTACCCCGTCCTCTCCCTCCGGCTGCCCCTAACGAGCTCATCGCTCGCGCAGCCAAAGAAAAAACACGAGAAACTGGTACAAAATGGCCCTTGAGAAATGCCGTTCGTCCAACCGTTCGTTTATTCGTTCGTTCATTCGTTCATCCGTTCGTTCGTTCCCTCGTTCGTTCGTTTCGACGTTGCTATGAGAACGCAGAGGAATGCGCCGATTTCCGCCATTTTGGTGAACTGTCGCTCCATCAGTTTCTTTCGATTTTAGTTTTGTTGGCTCCGTGGTTGCCAGGAAGAACGCCGCGTGTCACATATACAGTAGCGGACAAAAGTTTAAGACCGCTCTAAAGAAGACGATAACCTTTTTTAATATTGTACTATACGATTTGAACTTTTTTGGGAAGCTAGAGCAATTACTTTAATAAAGGATGTGAAAAGAAATTTTTTCAAAAATTTCAATTGATCGGAATTGTTGAAAAAATACTAATAGTTGATTTTTTAACTTTTTTATGTGGACCTGTATTGAAATTTTAAAAAATACGTTTCGTAAATCTGTGTCAATTAAACATATTCTGAAAATTTCGTCAAAATCGGTTGAACGTTGCAATGAGCTACAAATGTTTAAAGATGGTAAAAATTGCAGATTTTCACGATTTATTGCCGAAAATTGCAATTTTTGAAAATATTTCTTTTCACATCCTTCAGTAAACTAATTGCTCTAGCTTCCCAAAAAAGTTCAAATCGTATAGTACAATATTAAAAAAGTTATCGTCTTCTTTAGTGCGGTCTTAAACTTTTGTCCGCTACTGTACTTTCACTTGCAAGTTTTGATCACTAATTCTTCACACCAGACATCGGTAATATTGCGTTATTCTGTCGAGCCTTTCGAATTTGTTTTCATGACTTTGGAAAGCTCAATTAATGCATAAACTCAAATTTTTTGAAATTGTGACATGCGGTATCGCGTGTGCCGTTACAGAGCTCCAAGTTTCCTGTTTAACACACTAACCGCGGAAACATTCTGTAAAATCGTAGCAGCCATTTCATGACAGAAAAACTATTTAGATTGATTGCGCGTGACGGTGTACATATATCGACATGCAACGATATTAACGATTTCCGCCCAAACGAGAAAATCGCATAAATATCAAGCGAACCGATCACGTCTCTTAACGATGGATGTTCTGCTGGTATCGTAGGCGGTGTCTACTACAAGACACCTGTCAGCGACCCTGGGAAACTCCGGATAATAGTCGATACAAACCGGAAGCACCTGTGCGCGCCTTCTTCGCGTGAATAGCAAAGTGTGTCGCCGTAAACTCGCTCGCTCGCGCTATAATGTATAAGCATGAACACACCACCCGGTTGATAATAAGACCGACGATGACACGCGATTACACCGGTAATGACTTTTCTATTATTATTAGTCGTCGGAAGAAACGTGCAACCTACGTACGTACATATGTACAGGTATAATTCACTGCGAATACGATCTCAATTACGGATGCAGAAAGATCGTACATCATGCGACGGTTTTATCGCCGTTTCTTTCGCTGTGTATGAATTCTAATCGATCCTGCGTATCGACTATTAATCGATCCGGGTAGATCGTAAATATGTAAAAACCGAAACGAAGGTTGCCCGAGCCGTAAACTATTTTTTAGCCGATGTGCTTTTGCAGCTGTTTACTTGTTCGGTGTTTCGGTACGAAATTCAGAAACGCGAGAGCTAAATAAACACTATCATTTTCTCGTTTCATCTTGCTGTTCTCAATTTTCAATCCGTGAATATATTAGTTATGACTACACTTGTTAAAATCATCGCGGGACAAAATATTAGACCCAGAAAATTCTTATTTTTGATTGAAAGAAGAAACCAATTTTCAAGTACCTCCCATTCCTCGCAATCGGCTTAGAAAAATTTGTATTTCTCGTGAAGGTCTCGGTATCTAGCAATAAATTCGAATAAGGAGACGGCAGCGTTTTCCAAAGCAATGGCGAGTGAGACGTGTTTCATAAACGTGTGCCATAAATTCGAAAAAATGCTTGGATGCGACAGGTAGTGCTCGGTTATTTGCAGAGGTATTTTAAGGTGGAAGGAGAGCAGCAGATTCGCCATTGATACGGGCGTCGCATTTCGCAGCCAAAGCCTCCCTTTGGTCTCTGTCTGCCGACATCTTGGCAGGATCTGCCGGTGGAGAACTAGGCAGGATGAACGACGGTCCCGTACGGCAAATTAATTATTATTCACCCCGCGTGAGGCCGCGTTACGAGGCAGCGCCGTTTCGTTCAATGAAATTTATCGTCGACGCAGATCTACGAGCCGAGAGAGCAAAAGAGAAAGAGAAACTCGCCTCCGAACGGGGATAACGAACGCGTGAACTTAAAGGATTACCGGGAAATTAACAAGTGGGAGCAACCTTTTAAACCGTCACGCACCCTTAAACTCGAAATCCTAATTACACATTAACGTACGAGCAAGCAACTACGGTTGCAAGTAACATATAACTCGTGTTACCTCGCGGTGGAAGCATTTTGCCAATGAGCGCGAGTTTGAAGGACTAACTGGATGTTAATGCAAGTTGTCTACTAGGAATTTAGCTGACAAGTTTCAAAGATTACAGACAAATTTATTTCGTGTAGTACAAGTTATTTTAGACAGCGGTTTTGTTAATGAAGTAAGAAACGGTCCTCTTGAGATTATCGATTAACAATTATCGTACAACAAATCGTACAATTGTAACGTTTGTAAAAGAAATACAGTAGTTTCCTGCAAAAATTAAAAGGTGTTCATCAATGGCCTAATATCTCAGATCATCAATCAATCTTTCTTCGTCTAATTGTTTCTCTCATATTTGTGGTCTGTTTTGTAATTTTGTGGCAAACTAATCTAACAAGAAATGGACAGCATCTTCGTTCATTCAACGCAACTCTGTTAAAGACTCCGCAGACCGCGAAGATTGAAGACCGGGTTTTCCATTTATTGATGGAGTCTCGATAGCGTAGATCCGTTCCGCCAATTAATCCTAGACAATTGCTGGTGCAAGCGCATCGGTGTTAGAATTGCGTAAACTAAAAGGATTCCAGGTGGTCCCGCAAGCCGAGAATGCTACACGATCCTAACGCGTCTAATGGCTAGTAGCAGCCGCAGATAACTGTTGTTGCTACTCCGGAGATCGCCGAAGCGTAGGTGTGTCGTGTTCCCGTAGAAATGATCACCGAAGCGTGTAGTTCCCGCAGCTTATCTTCGAACGGGCGAGTTCGGTCGCAGCTGAACGCGGATAAAAAAGCGCGAGCAGCTGTAAGAATCCGTGACCAAGTCACCGAGAATAGCGATCGCCTACGAACAATGGTTTACAGAGCGCTACTGAAAATAATCCTCGGGTTCTAGAAGACGATTTTACGAGCCGACTTTAACCCTCGCGATGTTGACGCTTCTTGATCACTGTAATCGATTATTGGTTCAGAGTGCTTTGAAAATTGGGAAATGTTCGCGAAGAATCTGGATCGTGCCTGGAGATATAAACGAATTAGGGTGTACAAGCTTGAATAGAGCAGGGGGACCACAAAGAGGAGGGGGATGGGGCTCGGCTCGTTTTATAAAAGCAATTAGAAGGGCCCGTATTAGATATAGCGGATCGTACATAACAAATATGATAATACCGAGGCCCGCTAGCCCGAAGGGAGTTTGGCTTTGGTCCGGTCGGACGGGGGTTTCGGGTTATGAGGCGGGTTAAACGGAATCATTAATAATCGGGGCTAACTAATCTGCCTGTCGCTATGAGCACACTTGTTTCACTCCTGCTTTTATTAGCCTGGCCTCCGGTGTAACATTTTATTCGTCGCTTAGCGCGCTATTTGAAAGAACGTCGAACAATCTTATTTTAGGAAATCAAGTTTCTCGCGGCACTGCTCTTCCATTTCCGCGATGTCGGAACCTTCCGCTTAGATTTTTCGAAATGTAAAACATGTTCGGAGACGATCGAACCATCGTATTCATAGTCAATCTTCTGTTTCAGCTGTACGAGATCAATGACGATCCCAAAAGGAAAGAGTTCCTCGACGACCTCTTCAGCTACATGCAGAAACGGGGTAAGTTCTAATTGAACATAATTGTATGAAACTGTTGGTAAATATTGACAAAAGGGGACCCAGAAAGTTTTTTACAATTATCTCCGAAACTGGATCCCCTTTTGCCAATATTTACCAAACTGTTTTCTGTAACAGCAACAATTCCACCTTGAAATTGTCATTACGTTAAGGACATATAAGAATTGATCGTGTAAGGAAACGCTTGTAAAAGGTGATTAATGCGCTCCGCTCCAAGTCCGATCTCCGCATCGCAGATTATTATCGTCCGAACCGCGAATCGTTCGCGGCAATTGATTCCGCAAATATTGATCGTTCGGATCGATGTCCAAGGACAGATTGTTCGATCCGCGAAAGAATCAGGCGAGAACACGGGGGAATAGAAGAGAAGAGAAGGGAAGAGAGGAAAGGAAAAGAGAAGAGAACCGAGGAGAGGTGAGAAGAGTGAAACCCGCTCTCTCCCCGCCATTTGTCTCCATCGTGTCGTCGTCGTGGCGAAGACGTATTACGATCACTTGGCACGCACTCGCGCGTTCCACACGGGCCTGCAATTTTGTCATAATCCCGCAGACGTCCGACGCGGGACGCCTCCAAATCCCGAAACGAATCTCCGGATTTAACCCGCAGGACCACCTACGCTCCTGATGCTGTGCTCTGCAAGGGAATATTCCGCTCCCTCGCATAACTACCAGGAATATATCGAAGTTCATTCAGTTGTGACGTCTGACGTCATTATTATTCACTGTTTTATGCAGTAGAAACATTTTCTGCATACGTTACGAAAAACAACAGTCGCTTAGCAATGTCTTCCTTCCTTCAACAATTTTAACCCTCAGCGCTCGAATGGCAACTCTAAGTGACTCAATAAAAATTGCTATATCACTATTCGAAATATTTCTCACATTATTAATTTTGGTTGATTTAATAAATAACTAAACAAATTATCAAACATTATATCTAACTAGGTCGGAAGAGATGTTTAAATTTTTTAATATTTTTCTACTGTTTCGTCACAGTCTAGACTAGTCTACATGCTCATTTCTGTCAAAAGTCGTCTATTGGTGTGAATGCTAATTATGTTTGCATCCCTCGTTAGGCAAGAAGAGTGTGAATCATTTTTTATTGATAACGATGAAAGTGTCGAGAGAACGCAGAGAATATAATAAGAATTGGTGAGAAACGTTAACACCACAGCGAAAGTAATGGTTCTGAATATTTTCTTTTTACGAGTTGTTTTTTAAATCGTTTAGATTAGTCGCAGTGAATATTTATATCCATTATGATTTACGATCGTAATGCAGATGTTCGGTGTAGATATTAATTATAATTATTACTGTACTCGCCGAACTACACGCCCCTAAAATTGATGTCAATTTTTGAAAACGGAAGAGCACGTCAGATATACATTTACGACGCTGGCAACGTACCTGCTACATAAGTATACGCTGCAAATGATGGCAGTGTTATCACTTTTGGAACTAACGCGTAGTCTATGACGTCCTATTTTTATAACGAAGACAACGAAGTTTATCGTCGAATGTTTTTCTTGAAAATAATATTCTGCGAACCTGTAGAAGATATTACGCAAGCAAACGAGGTGACCGAAGGTTTTCAGTGTTGAAGTAGAGGTCTTCGAAGTAGATAGCAAATGTGGCTGAAGATAGCAGATGATTAATTGGTCGACTTCGAATTTAACGCATTCCTAGTATATATTCATCCTTGACGAAAATGCTAAGTAGAATAGAATAAAACGAGCTTATGCTTTAATGACGATTTTTCTACCGCTCCTATATGTCTCCACATATTTTTAGATTGTCCCTACGACCTTTTTCAAAAGTCCCACAATTTTTCTCTACATTCCAGATTTTTCCAGAGTCCATACAATTTTTCTCATAGGCTCTAAAATTTATTAGTAGGCTCCACAATTTATTTATAGGCTCCACAATTTTTCTGGTGTCCGCACAATCATTTTCAAAGGTCCTACAATTTTTCTCTATATTCCAGCATTTTTCTAGAGTCCATACAATTTTTTTCATACGCTCTAAAATTTATTAGTAGGCTCCACAATTTATTTATAGGCTCCGCAATTTTTCTGGTGTCTTCATGGCACAATCATTTTCAAAGGTCCTACAATTTTTCTCAAGTTTCCAGGATTTTTTTAGAGTCCATACAATTTTTCTCATGGGCTCTAAAATTTATTAGTAGGCTCCACAATTTATTTATAGGCTCCACAATTTTTCTGGTGTCCGCACAATCATTTTCAAAGGTCCTACAATTTTTCTCTATATTCCAGCATTTTTCTAGAGTCCATACAATTTTTTTCATACGCTCTAAAATTTATTAGTAGGCTCCACAATTTATTTATAGGCTCCATAATTTATTTATAGGCTCCACAATTTATTTATAGGTTCCACAATTTTTCTAGTGTCCGCACAATCATTTTCAAAGGTCCTACAATTTTTCTCTACATTCCAGGATTTTTCTAGAGTCCATACAATTTTTCTCATAGGCTCTAAAATTTATTCTCAGGCTCCACAATTTTTCTAATGCCCATACACCCTTTTTCAAGGGCCCTGCAATATTTTCCTACGTTTCACAATTTATCTTGAAGTTATACAATTTTTTCCGTGGGTCCTACAATTTTTTGCAGACTTGAACAGTGTTCAACAAGATGCACAATGCAGTACAGTAAATAAAAAAATAAATACAGTTAGGGTATATATATATATTTTCCGCCCGAGTAAATCGGTGGATTTGTGTACGACGGCACACAAGAACCAAACAGCCTTAAACGAGAGACTACTCACAGGAACAATATCCACCCGGTATATTTAGCGCCCACGCACCTGTCGAGGTCCGCGGCATTGTCGCGCGGGTGTATTCGCATCGTCGCGAACTTCGGAAACCGTGCCAAGGTATTTAGAATACGGTGAACATACTCGCAGCTTGCTGCGAATCGCGTCACCATCTTTCCTCGGCGCAACGAACTCTCACCGAATCGTTCTCGTGCCAGTCAACCTTCTCCTTCCATAACACTCACCATCGATCTTCTTCCTTTATCGATCAACATTGCAATAGAACATCTATTGACTCTTTATATCGCTTTATCCGAGCGATGAGTCAACTATGAAAATCTTCCTGCATTGGCAAATGCATGCAAACAAGCGCTGCGATTACATACATATACATGCATAATTTGATATCAAGTTATAGGAACTGCGTTTTATATCAATTCATTAAATTGGACCGGCTAGTTAGCATCTTCGTCGAGGGTTGAGCAAGTTTGGTCTCCAGTTTGTCTCGAGGCAGCCGAAGAGAATTGTACTCATAATTATGAAAGTCTAAGTCGTATATTTCTTGTTTCAAGATATTTAAAAGAGAAGGATATTAATGAATTAACTAAACTAAATTAAACTAAATGAATTCCATATAATGTTGAAATAACAAGCACTAACGGTTCATGTTTCACAATATCGTAAAAATGACATCGAATTAATATAGTTTAAAATAATGTGATGTGAAATAACTGATAAATTCATTTTTTTCAATTTTCACTTAGACCACTTTCACAATTATGGGCACAATTGTCTCCGGTGTCCCGTTGTTGGCGCAGGATTCTAATTCGGGCTCAGTCAGCTAGCTTGGACAGATGCAACGTGTTGTCGGACCCTTTAACCACGTGGACGTTTACGAGGAGCTCGGCTAGACGAGAACCGACCCAGGAATCCACGTGTGCAGGAAGCTAGATGCGGGTCGCACGTGTGCTAGACAGCCTGGATAAATGCTCCGTCATTTTCGCGGTCCTCGATCGTTGAAATTACAGAAAATGTATAATTACGAAAACGTATAAATTCAGCATTTGTGCTCTTAATAATTATGTTGTTCGCAATAATCAATTACTAATATCCGGAGCGAAAACATATGTTCTTTAACGCGAATTACTTCTCGAACACTTAAATTCTGCGAATCCCAAATGAAGTTCAATGCAGTTGCATTACGAACGAAATAAAAAATTATGTCACCCACATATGACGACAGCGAACGCGCTGACGTGTTTTGGACCGGTTAGAACACTGCGAGGAAGATTTGTTAGCGTTAGAAGATGAAGTGGATGGAACGTGGATGGACACCCTGTACAATGCTAGGTTCGATTACAAAGCGATCCGCAAGAACCGGAAATGTCGGTCTCTAATTATAAACACTGTGACCGAGTCCATCAATCAACCTTGCTAGTGATGCGCCCAGCTCTCTCTCTCTCTCTCTCTCTCTCTGCTCCCTTTTCTTTTTTCCTCTGTCCTCCGAATTCGAGCTTGAGACCGTGCTATTATTGTATCCGCACTGTCGCTGTGATCACCAAGGACCGGATCCACGAGATTTCCCCGGATTTTCCGCCTTATTTTAGAATCAATCATCTTGTCCTCGGAATCGAGGTCTAGGGGACGCTGCGACGGAACAGTCGAGCTTGCCTGTCAATCAAAATATATGGAAAGTATAATGAGTTCATAGTCGGCGAACTTCAATTAATTCTCTGACAGGGAACATCGGAGGTCTCGGGAAGTATAATTAATGTTCGAATTAATTAACAAACATTTTGCGTATATTTTGAATAGTTGCTGAAAAGTCCTCTTCTTTAAATCCATCGATATATACGAACTGTTATAATTTCATGCTATTCTCTTTCACCCTAATGTCGATGTTAACTATAGTCCTTCTTACGAATTACGTGTCAAATATATTATAACTAGACTGCAGATGTTTATGCAATTTGCAATTTTTGATGTGAAATCAAATAAAATCTTGTTCTCAGTGGTAGTAGCAAACTCTGTCAAATTTTATATTCTACCATTTTTTGAAAATTGTCAGCAGCCATAAATGCGACCACGTTAAAATAAACTGCAAATAAATGAATAAATAGGAAGACTAAAATCTATGAATACAGATCTGGAGAATTCAAATGATTTCGCGAAGTCGACTAGCAACAAATACTTGAAGACGTGGATGTTTAATTGCCTGGAAGGAAAGCCTCAGGATCGATTATAGTAATTCAAGAACGACATGCTGCAACCGAGGCCGGAGGCCGGTAGAAATTCCCAATCACCGTCGATTGATCCGGTCTTTACGAGGTCGATTAAAATCGCGCGGGAAGAAAAAGGGTGAAAAAGATGCGAGAGAATAAAGAGTAGAAGTTATCTCTCTCCCTTGCTCTCTTAAGAGACAGTGGGAGCTGGTGAGAGTCGCCCCCCGCGGGGTCCTTTATTGTGCCGACGCGAACAATGATTCGATGCTAACGCGATTCATAACACCTCGGCCATGTCCATGCATAGAAAAGATCATTCATCACATCGAGCCACATTAGTCGAGCCATCGGCAATCTGTGTTTGTTGTCGAAGTTCCTCACGAGCAGTTATAGTCTTATAGACTGCTCAACAATTGCAAAATGGTGTCAATTTTTGCATTCATCCAGAAACTTTGCTATCTACTACTGATTTACAAGGATAATTCCCTAAAAAGTATCTTTGAGGAGCCACGATCTCTTTTCTGAAGGTGTAACTAAGATAAATACCAATTTTGAAGAATGATCCAAGAAGTATAGAAGCTCGAATCAGTTGTAGACTGCTCAACAATTGCAAAATGCGGTCAATTTTTGCATTCATCCAGAAACGTTGCTATCTACTACTTATTTACAAAGATAATTCTATGAAAAGGATGTTTGAGAAGCCACGATCTCTTTTCTGAAGGTGTAACTGAAACAAATACCAATTTAAAGAATGATCCAAGAATTATAGAAGCTCGAATCAGTTACTCGTCGCTGGGATCCATGATCCTCGAGGATCCACGAAGGAGACGGCTCCCCCAGCAGCGAACGACTGGATTATCTTAATTAACGGTCATAAAGTTAATCGCCGATGAGAGCCACTGTTCGGCAAGCCACTTTATCGGCTCGCATGCTCGCGGAACGACGATGATCGCCGCGGTTATCTGGCCTCGGCCTCTGAATTCGGCGCGGCGGAAGATAGTAGGTGGTCGTATCCCGGCTACAAAGTGTACAAAGTGTATAAAGTGTCCGGCGGCCAGCCACGTATCAAAAGGACCGACCCGGCAACCGGAACGCACAAATTCGCGTAAACGGATCGTAATCGACGGCGATAACTCGGCCGTTAACTCGGGAACCGGTTCGTTCCCCGACGCCGCACGGTGGCGAATTTTGACCGGAATCGCGGACCAGATTAATATTCATTATACCGAGCCAGAACCGATGCATATCAAGATCTACTTTGATCAAACATCTCTGAGAAGCCAATGATTTTATTCAAGCGTTTAGTTAGACTGTGTGCAATCCTCCTGATCATATGATCCTCCTGAACATAATTCTATCATTGTTTAAAGAGCTTTTAAGTTCACTTTAAAATAGACAGTCAGGGGATCATACTAACAGTCGTGATCCTCCAGAACATAATCCCATCATTTTTTAAAAAGAGTTTCCCAAGTTCCTTTTAATGTGGACACTTACAGAGAATCGTACTGACAGTCATAATGATACTGAACATAATTCCACCATTTAAAAATAAAAAAGATTTTTAAGTTAATTTGAATATAGACAGTCGTAAAGGATCACACTAACAATCATAATGCTCCTGAACAGAATTCTATCATTGTTTAAAGAGATTTTTAAGTTAATTTGAATATAGACAGTCGTAAAGGATCATACTAACAGTCATAATCCTCCCGAACATAATTCCATGATTTTTGAAAAAGAGATCATGGTGGCAATCGTGATTGGTTGTGAAAAATCAGGGAACACAGCGAAACGAAGGGTGCCGGAGCGAGTGAAATCTCGAATGTGCGAGAGAGGAGCAAATGGAAGAAGACTACGGACACTTTATCAGGCGCGAAAGGCTCTTATCGGCGCCCGATGAAATTGAGCGGATACGTTCTGTTAGATAGCTCGTGGGAGTGTTGGCGCGTAACTGCCGGCCCCGAGGACCATAGTGAATAAGGAACGACCAGGTAGAGGAAGAGGAGGGGCCCCAGAGGAGTAAGATAATAACGTATTCGACAGAGAATGGCATTGCTCTCGCGCGCGAGAGAAGACGGCATGGTCGTCCGTGCGCGTAGTATGAATTACATCGGCGATTGAAACTCGTTCGCGATGAAAAAAAACCACCGAGAGTGAGGGAGAGAGAGAGAGAGAGGGGAAGAGAGGACAGGGAGACCTCGGGCTGGGACGTCGGAGAGAGGTGCCCGTGGATTTGCATATTAAATGGCTTGAGATTTATAACGGTCGGCCCGGAGAGGTGCTAGCAATACGCACGATAAATAAAAGAACGTTCCTCTTCGATAGACGTCGTCGGCAAGAGTGGTGATCTGCTCTTCCGATCCTTTTCCATCGTCGAGACGCGCCCCGGAAAACAATCGGGTTTAATCGCGACAAATCGACCGCGATCGGCAACCATGCAATCACATTCGTTTTCCTACCTTTTTCATCGGAGCAACAAGTTTGCAATCTTCCATAAAAATTACAGGACGTCATCGCTACGTCATACTGGCTCTGACGAATATTGAAAAATTAATTTAAGTGTACAGTTATCAACAGCAATATACAATTGTGCCGTGCCAAATTACAGTCACCCATTTTTCTCATAAACGCATAGAACCCGCAGTCTAATAATGCATTTTCTATTACCGCCGCTTATTTTAGCGGTGGTTGAAAGAGGTGAACGCTTGAAACGTACGTTGCACCAGGCGTGATCGGCCGTGTTACGAGCCTGCTCGAAGAAAAGTGCGTTTCGACGCATTAGCGACGCCGGGAACACGTGTTCGGTGCACGAACACTTTTCGCCGTGCACACTTGTGAAACAGGCACGACGTGCGTGCCGTCTGCGTACACAACGCGTTACACGGCCTCTCCCCGAGAGCGGCCCCGTGTTCCCGCGATCCTCTTTTCAACGGCGATACTTTAACTTTACTTTGTACGGAGCCCCGTTCCCCTGATTATCGGGCTATTTGTGCTCCATGGCTCGGCGAACGAGCCTCGAAAAAGAACCGCGGAACGAGAGAATCGCCGATCGACGTTCGAGACCTGCGTTTACGCATTTAAGTGTTCAATTAAGGGGCAACTTCTGTAACGTTACGATCCTCGAGGTATCCGGTGGCCCGGATCCTCACCGACGACGGCCACTGTCACGCTCGCGTGTCTTTCGAAAAATGCGAACTCGCTCGTCACCACAACTGGATTTCGCGTCGCGTTCCTAACACGATCAAAGTTCCTACAATTTTTACTTTGAGATTCTCTCAAACTTTCATGATTCTAGTTTACATTCTTTTCGTTCATGATTATAGTTTAATTTTTAACGTAATTTCTCTGATAAACTTCAACCCTCTTTTAGTACAATGATCACTTTGATTTTGTGTGACTTTGGGAACGTTCGAGAGAAAGAAATTGTTTTTATTTATATAGATTTTATAGCAGTGGATTACGTATATACAGTAAGGAGCATAACTGATTCGACACACTTTAAATCAGAATAACTTTTATATGAATGGACCAAACGACTTCAATTTCTCTGTAAGCCTAGAAGAATTAGTTTAGTAAATGACGTCTAAACAGTATGTTCAAAAAATGCATTTGTTCGGAATCGTGAAAAACAATAGTAAACATTGATTGTTACGACTTTTATAGCTGGGCCAATAACGAAAATTTAAAACATGTGTTTGGTCAATTCATATAAATTATATACGCATCCGAAAATTTCATTGAAATTGGTTAATTGATTTACGAATTATAAACGATCAAAAGTGGTAAAAAGGCCGAAAATCTTGAAGAATTGCAATTTTTATCACTTTTGATCGTTTATAATTCGCAAACGAATTAACTAATTTCAATGAAATTTTCAGTGCGTACATAATTTATACCAGTTAGCCAGACACATCTTTTGAATTTTCGTTATTGGCCCAGCTAAAAAAATTGTAAAAATCAATTTTTACTATGTATTGTTTTTCATAATTCCGCCCAAATATATTTTTTCAACATATTTTTTACACAACATTTACTAAACTAATTCTTCTAGGCTTACAGAGAAATTGAAGTCGTTTGATCCATTCATAAAAAAGTCGTGTGGATAGCTTAATTTTTCTATTTATCTGTTGGCATTAGGGATGTGATCAATTACCTCGGGAACAGGTTCGAACTTTGACTGATTGAATTCGAACTCTCTATAAGTACTTCGAAAAATATAAATAATGCTTCTAAGTATACTCGAACCTATGCCAGATAGTTTCGAACCTTTTACAAGTACTTTGATAAATGGAAGTAATACTTGCAAGTGTATTCGAATCTTGGTCGAACAGATTCGAAACTTGTATGGATATCGTACCAGAAATTCTCTGATTTTTCTAATCATTATTCTTTTTACTTTTAAAATCAGATATGCTGTCCTTTAACACTAGATTTACCAGACCAGTCATTTTGACTGGTTCCAGATTTTTTCTTTTAGAAATATTCATATTATAAATATATTTTTCTGAGAAATTTTTTTAGTGAACTTCTTTACTGAAGCACATATTTAAATAAAACTCGAACGAGATCTAAATAAATGCAATTTTGTCATTAATATAAGGCAATGTATGCCAATTGCATTTAGTGCTTGGTATATCTAGTGTTAATGTAAAAGCAGGTAATATCATGGATAAAAAAAGAAATATTCTACCACCAAGTATTGTAAATGAAATACTATTCTTAAATAGTTACGAATTTAATCAATAAAATACTTAAAATCCATTATGCAGTTCTGGTTTCCAAGATTCGGGTACTATTAGGTCGGAAAGAAAGTTCTTGCGGTTTTTGTTATTTTGATTTTATAACAAAAACCGCAAGAACTTTCTTTCCGACCTAATACTTGTAAAAGATTCGATTCCTTTCAACATCGAAGTACTTGTAAGTATCTTTTCGAAACTTGTAAGTACTCATTCCGAGGTTCGATATCAGTTTGTATAATATAAAATGAATACTTTTCAAATATCACCATTGAAACATTATTGCTTTTAAGTAGTAATCGGAACCCATGAAATGAAACTTGGTTATTCAAATTGACTCGGATTCTTGAGTATAATATGGAACTTGATCCCATCCCTAGTTGGCATATATGGTAGTTAGGAACCCGTGGGAGGAAGGGACCCATGCAATGATTATGTCTTTATCTCTTTCATGTGCATTATAAATTCTATTAGATATAGTTTGGATTATGGGATCCTAGTTATCAAAGTGCACGGTAGTGCATCAGCCAAGTTCTCACACTACCTCCTTTTACACAAAACAACTTAGCCGTTTTTTAGAAGCTTATAACTCGGCACTAGAGGCAGATGGAGAGATGTAATTTCGTACACTTGTTAAATGCTATCATGTCTCAATATTGACAAAACATTAATCTTCCAACATTAGTAGGTTCCGAGATATACGACCTCAAAAATCGCTAAATTTGTCACTGACTGACTAACTGATAGATCATCAAAACATTTTGGGTACTTCCCATTGACCTACAAACTAGAAATTTGGTACATAGGTCCACCATAACAAACACTCAAAGGAATAATTATCAAAGTTTTACACCATAAAGGGGTTGTATTGAAAAAAAAACATTACAAAATAGGTACGTAGCAGCATAACATACATAAGTATACGTTTTATTAGCTTCGAAGTCGCAAGAAATACTGGTGGAAAAAAACAATCGCTCTAACGTAAAGAAAAGAAACTGCACCGAACATCGCTTATAGCGGCGGGGGGCAAACGGATCCAAGCGTCGCCGGCAGAGTGTTAATCTTCGATACATTGAATTTGGATTTTGTCTCGCAGATTAGAAAAGGATTTTTTTTTCTTTGATACCTACTTGATAATTGATGAAATTTCAACAAAAATTGATGAAATCCCAATAAAAACATCCTGTAAACAGGAGCCAAGTTCCTATGGCCGTAAAAAATTGTGAGATCAAACAAAATACGGCCAAGTTCGTTAGCTTAGAAATACCTCTTGCAATACTGAAAAAAGCGTTTGTAAAAATTAGTTTAAAAGAACGCTAATTAATTTTTAAAGAGTTACATGGAGGGCTAAATTATACAAACTTGGCCGTTACTTTTTAAACCAATGGCCATAAAAGGTGTTAAGTAGCGGCCAAGTTTGAATAATTTAGCCCTCCATGTAACTTTATAAAAATTAAATAGCGTTCTTTTAAACTAATTTTTACAAACGCTTTTCTTAGTATTGCAAAAGGTATTTCTAAGCTAACGAACTTGGCCGCATTTTGTTTGATCTCACAACTTTTTACGGCCATAGGAACTTGGCTCCTGTTTACAGGATGTTTTTGTTGGGATCAACGTTTGCTAGACATGATATTATGCTAATGGAGTCAGAGAAAATGATGTATTTTGAATCCTTAGCATTGATAATGGATCTCACCGCGGATAAGATTGCACAGAAGAAAATTGAACAAAAATGCTGTCATTTGTATAATTTACGATTATCTGGGAATGTAATTGTTTGCAGGGGAGTAGAGCGTCGATTCCAATATTCTCTAAACTAGTAACGACCAGGCTCTAGCCGGCAATTATGATTCTATTCGGCGTAACCTTGGCTCACGTGAGACCGGTCTCATTTCGGCAGTTTCACCTCTCGGTTGTCGAGCTTGTGTTCCGAAATCGGTTTACGGTGTTCCCGTGATCCTTGGTCGTAACCGTTCTGCGTTATTTAAGGACTCCGTTCCTCCACGTGCACATCGGTTCTGCATCCGCGACGTCGCGTCTTCATACGTTTCAAAGGCCGCACACGCGAACATCCGCGGCAACCTCACCTTTCCACCCCCGTTCATTATGCAACGGAGGCGACGTGATTTGCCGGGGCACGATCCTCTCCACCTTTCTTCCCCCCACCGCCTCCTCTAGCTCTCCCTCTCTTTTCTTCTTTTTCTCTTTGTACTCCCCATTTCATTTTCCCGACGTCTTTTTCTTTATTATTCGGTATTTTGTGCCGGGAGCACGTTCGGAGCACGTCGTGCGATAACTGCACCGCGTCACGGCATACAGAACGCTAGTTTCCAGCCAGAGATGCATGGAACTGCGAGGGAAAGTACTCGAGATTGCTGTTTCGAATGTTATTAGCACTGATCGTTTTAGGATTGGAATTGTGAAGGAAATGTCTGTCGAGATCCTGCGTCTTGCAATCGATGCAGACAATTTTCAGTTTGCATACAAATCCGCTGTCCAGTGACTATCTAACTGAATTCTCAATTTTTAAAAATATGTGATGAAACTATAAAAGAGCGACGTCAAAATGGAGCAGAAAGTGACACGGCCTTTTCAGATGGAAATCGGACACGCGTGAATGATAGTCGAACATAGAACACGCTCGGGAATTAAAGAATGAAACGAACGGGAACGGACTCTCTCGCTGGGAGACTTTATTACGTAATAAATATTAAAATTCATACGGATTGCACCTCTACCGAGAATCGATCTTCGACCGGTCCAAAGGGACGGCTATAAAAGTCGGGAGGAGAGAGACGACGCGCCGAAACCCACAGCTCCTCTCGTACTCCACGCTATTTTACTTTTATTCGAGCAGATCCATTCCAGGACGCTTTACGATCGCCTTTGCCGCCGCGCGCTGTGTTTCGAAACAGTGCTTGCTGGCTGGATAAAGCCCGAAATCTCGGTTGCAGAAGTAGAATGTACCGTAACTAGCGTCAGTGCTTCCTGGAGCCAATAAATGGAAGGATTAATCTGGTTCTGTTTGAGCAAACTGAATTTACAGCGTCCATAAAGAAATAATATGAACGTGCTAACATTTAGATAGTCAGTGCTTCCTGGAGCCAATAAATGGAAGGATTAATCTGGTTCTGTTTGAGCAAACTGAATTTACAGCGTCCACAAAGAAATAATATGAACGTGCTAACATTTCGATAGATTGTCACGTCTACAATTAAGGACACAAGATGGCGTCAGAGCTCTGGCGGCTCAGCTTCGTGCAGAGTAGTCCCAGAAGAGTCCAGCTTGGTAAAGCTATTAGTCAGGTGATTTGACACAGCTTTTAATCATTGATTAGAGACATTAAAGCTGAAGAATTGGATCCACGGCGACACTAATCGCCTGATTAGAGGATACGCGGTGATAACGGGAGCTTCTTAGCAATCGGAATCGTTCGTGGAAAGAGCCGGGGGACAAGGTCCGAGTTCTCCAGCGCAGCAGCCGAGTTCTCCCTCCATCGTGCCGGACACCTCGGGTTTCTACCTTTATTTGTATCTCGGCGAGCCGCTCCAATGTCGTTTTATCGCGTTTACGACCTTGTCGAGCAAATGTACGAGCCAGCGTGGACGCTCGACGACGACAGACCGAGTCAATTCAGCTTGTCCATAAACACCCATCCACGGTTACCTCCATAAAACGAAATAAAGTCCTAGGCGCTGTCTCTCTCTCTCTCGGTTCTCTGTGCCTTGGCGCGATGGGCGGACTCTCGCCGTTCCTGCGAGTGATGGATTTCCTCTTTGACGGATCGCTCGTAAACCACCTCTAAATGTTTTCTCGGAAACCGAGGTGAGAAAGAGAGAGAGAAAGAGAGAGATGAAGAGAGAAAGAGAGGAAGAGAGGGCGAATACGGATTTCGAAGCGACCTCGCGCGCATCCGCAGCAATCCCCGATTAAGGATCAGACTGCTTACGCCACCCGCTGGTTTTAGAGGGTCTTAAATCGGGATTATGCCTGGATTACAGGATCCTGTCCGTTCGTCCTCTGTCTTCTGGTAGCGGCCAGAGCATTCCGTTCACCTCCCACCTAAGCGAAAACGAGCCTGCATCCCCTAGAAAACCATCGCTGAAATTCATACTTCCTTCCTCCGGATCTTCACCTGTTCTTGGCGACCTCTTCAAGGCAGGCTTCCTGTATCTCTCTTCGTGATTATAGACAAAATTGCTGTCGCTTTGAGAAATTCTGAACCCTTCAGTCACTCATGTTTACCACTATAAATATTTCTCTTGTAACTCTTCCTGGAACAATTTGTAGGTTTTCGGTCGACTAACTCCGCTTAGGGGTGCGTCCAGCGGTACTCGTGCCTGCATTTATCTTATCTACGGCGCGTCATGCGAGAATCAGTGTCGCTAGGTCGAGAAAATCGAGGGGAAATAATGTATCCCCCCTTTGATGACCAGATCAGTCTACGGCACGGGCACCGTGGTCTACGGTCTTACAAGGGAAGGACCCCAAGTGTCCGACTTCGATTTTGATCATCTTTTGTGAGACGATGGTATATGGATCCCTAATGAAGTCTGCGAAATATTAGGTGTAGTTACTCAAACGTTTTAAAGATATAAACAATGGAACTTTGAAAACTTGAGCTGCAAATCATGGTATATCAACAAGGTATGAAAGTTCAATTGTTTATATCTTTAAAACTATTGAGTAACTACACCTAATATTTTGCAGACACCATTAGGGATCCATATAAGTCGGACACTTGGAGTCCTACCCTTGTTAGTGGGGGACGTTGGAGTGTGCTCATGGTAGTGGAATGAAATAGTAGAAGGGGAAAAGGAGGAGAGGAAAAAGCTACCCGTTTGGGCAGCACTTGGCGACACTGGCGAGAATGCATAATCGTTTGGGTCTCTTTCGGTGCCAGGCTTCATCCTCGGAATTCGGAAATTGAAAAGCCGTTGGTGTGTGTGTGCGCCTTGTTGCAAATGTTTTTTCGGCAATTTCAGTGTTAATCGTTTCGCACGGTTCTGTCTGCGAGAGAGACCACTCTGCGGCCGCGTCGATTTTGCGAATCGGAGAAACGGTTTGTCGATCGGTCCCCGCGTTTCCGAGAAGTTTCGTGATAAGGATTGATTAGCGGTAGCCGAGGAACCCTGGCTCGTCTCTCTCTCGAGCCACGAACGCAAAAAGGGGTGAGCAATCATTAGCAATTATTCGGAATCCCGGAATATAACGACGTGCTCTGCCCCCTCTCTGATGATTGATGCCTTGGAGCGAGCGTGGCCAACCTCGAGGGGGCCCCCGGTCCGCGATCATCGCGTTTTCGTGCAGAAACACGAAAATCCCCTCGACATTAATTATTATAATGCGAATCCGATGAGATCTGACCGAACCACCGACATTCCGCAGACCGGTAGCTGACTCTTGCCACGCAACCACCACCATCGGACCCCATGTAAATCCTGTGTCATTTCACGGGAAAAATTACCACGGAATCCGACCGGATTCGCCTTCCAGCGAATTGATCTCCTACGCCGAGGACTACTGTCCTAGCAAATGGGACCACTTCGTTTCGCAACCGGGACCTTCTCGAGAGAGCCGATCTTCTTGGAATGGTTCCCCGAAAATTGGAGGACTCTACTGCTCGGGGATTCTGCGATTATGCTTCTTGCTTTCCCTTTCGAGTCGCTGCGGCTCTGCTGAGGGGAAAACAGCGGTTGGTGACAGGTTACTTGCTGTTTTCGAAAATACATTAAGTTGGAGGGCAAGTTCCGATTCAAAAACACATGTTGCTAGTGAGTCATTGGGAAACAGGAATTGACAGGTTACATCAGCGGTCAGTAAACTCATCAGCCAACAAAGCCAAATATCAGCAGTACAACGATTTAGAGTGTAATCAAAGAACCGCAGTTATCCCACTGGGTTATCTGAAAGATGGCAACAAGAATAATACTAAGCATTATATGATCCATCCTAATAAAATCGTCTTTTTCTTAAAATGCGAGATGGAATTATTTCTACATAGCAAATCATAACATGACAACAATGAGAAGTGCAAGCGTGTAACGAAGCACGACCCCCTCAAATAGGGATGATTGGTAGCGAGAGGATCTTTCGGGGTGGTTCACGGTTGAAGTTTCGGTGGTCACGGGAGGGGTGGCGGGTTAGTACACCTGTCCAATTAGTTGCTGGCTCGTGCTCGAATTCGACCTACATTTTCCAGCGTCGGACAAGTGACCGGGTGGCTTCCAGCATCCCGGAGCAACCAAGAGAAAGAGAAAGAGATGGAAGGACAAGGAGATCGAGAGCGAGAGAGAGAGAGAGAGAGAGAGAGAGAGAGAGATGATGCCAGGAGAGCACGGCTCTCCGGCACGTTCCAGTGCTATAGATAGCTCGCGCACGCGAGCCGAGCGAGCTTCTCCGAGAGCCGAGCGGAAAGCATTTAGCAGGATGACGTTCGCACATTCTAGACGTCTCGACGCCGCGCCGGCCGTTCTCGCCGATCATCCGTTACGTTCCCGTGACGTAATTGTCGAATTCTTGCCCCGACAGTCTGCTGCTCTCCGCTGTTCTGCTCCTGCTGCCTTCGTTTCGACTTCCCTTCACCGCTTTCGGCTCTCCCTACGCGAGGCGAGCGTCCGCTTTCGACGTCCCGTGACAAGAATTATCGCGACGACGATTGATCGATGCTCCGCTTGAATTTTTCTTGCGATTCGTCACCTACGGCCCGTGAAAAGACGATGCTTCCCTCGGAGCCATTTCTAGACTGGGAGCCATCAGGGGGCATCGAGAGCCATCGCAGCCTCGATTGAGCCACCGCAATCACAACCCCTATGATGTATCCTTACCTTTTCTTAAGAAAATCTTAGACCATATTATACTTATAAACCCGGCTTCGGGTAACATGTCGTGTTCCAAGATTACTTCATCCACCAGATGACGGACGCGGGCAAAGTGTTGAGAAATCTGTCGAGAAGTCGCAGTACCATAAAGCTAAAGTGTACTCATTCTGTATAAATATTTATGGAAACTGCAACTGTAATTGTTCATCAACTCATTGTTCATCATGTTCATAATATGAAATCTGTATTCATTTCCTAACAACTTACTTTAAACAATGCATAAACTTACTTGTATACCTCGCTTTTACATTTCTATCCACCATTGTGAAATATCTTGTGACGTGACTTGTTGGGTACCAGATACTCCGTTATCTTGGAACATTGATGAACATTGACGAAGAAAATCGACTCGGAGCCTCTACGAAGTGCCACGGAGCGGCTCCGAGGGCCACCAATCGAATCTCCCTGTACCAAAGGGAAAGACAGTCGTCCGAAAGGGAGGAGGGGGCGCCCGAAGAAGAAATCGGAGAACGGGTTCCGCGTTCTGCGGCCTCGACGCCGCTGCCCGGGCGTGGGAAGTGAAATACGAGCGTTGTAGACGGCCAACGGCCATTTCCATCCTGCCGGTTTAGTATTGGCGGGCCACTAAGTCTGAACTAATTTGCTTATTAATATTTCACAACAGCGCCGATCGCTCTGGGGGTTCTTGATATATCGTTTACCCCACCACCAGCCCCCTCAAACCCCCTCTCCCTCTCTTTCACGCTTTAATCACCCTGGGCTTGCCCGGCGAACGCTATAACTTCCAGTCTGTTATTTTTCTGGTTGTCGCCACTGTGTTTTTTCGATTTGCTTTGTCATTTGCCGTGCACCGTCCAGTCTATTGTGCTCGAATTTATTGCCGGACAAGCGTGCCGAAATGCTCGAACGGTCGCGAATTTTTGAACTTTATTTTACTTTTTCCAACTTTGTTTTACTTATTCGAACAGTTCCCTGATTTTTGAAGTTTCATTTTCACTCAATGTGTTAATTTTCTTTACCGACGTTCGTGTAGTTGAATATGTTGGAGATGTTGTGCCCAGCGAATTGTACGATCACGGATTTTTTAGCGGAGCATTTGGCAGCGTAAATCGGACTCGTTGAACCATAGACACAGGCCGAACACGTGCCAGCTTTTACCGCGATCTGCTCCACTGGCAATGACGCTGTCCACTTCGCTGCCACCCGTTTCGCGGAATGCTCGAGTGGATGACCTGCCATTGTTTCTTGAATGAAGAAAGTGGAAGCTATGTAACGTCGCCACTGTTCCTGAACATAATAGTTTTAACTGTTTCCTTTATATCGATCGACAATTTGTTAACAAAGTATATCGACGTTTTCACCGCGCTGGTTCGATCTGATGTTACTAAGCAATTTTGCAAATTACCACAAAATTTTCAACATTTCGGTCTATTTTTAGACCATTTTCAAGAAAACATTTTTATATAATTGCGTCTGTAAAAAATTGTTAAATCAATGTATAATATGTAATTTATGTTACATTCTGCACAAAAAACCAAATGTTCTAAGAAACAAACCTACTTGCTAAGTGAACAACTTATTTTAAATTCTTTACACTTTTATAACCACGTGTTGGCTCCATGCCTGTGATATACGAACAGAGGTAAACGTTAGGATTTTAAGAGGCAATGAATCAGAAAACATCGATCGACCCATTGGCCAATCGATATTTGGCGGTAAATATGAACCGTGAAAAATCCAAGCACAAGTTTCCACTGTTTGTATACCGTACAAAGTTGTGGTAATTTATTAATTGACATTCAATCTACTTTTGATGTACTTTAAAGCCATTAGCAGATTTTATTTATTAGAAAAATTCATCATAGAACATTACTGGTTCAGTAATGCTCCGTAATATTCATGTATCTTAGGTGTTTCATACCTGAGATTTACACTATGATGTTTAATCATGTGAATTGTTTCTAATAAAATCCTTTGGTGCAAGTTGGCTTCTTCTTTCTACCATTTTGACATTTTCAAAATCAAAAGCATGATCAAATTCTATTGAATGCCTCGTCAATGCAGTGTGTTGTGCTGGAGGTAGAAATATGTTATGTCTATATGTTTGTCCTATGTATAGGTGGCTACAACCCTTACAAGGTATTATAGGGTTGAAGTACGGATGTATGCGTGTATTGTATGTATACGTGTTGATAGGCAGCCCTATATATGATTAAATTTATAAAATAGAGAATCGCAAAGAACAGAAGAATTGTAAAATTTCAATCGCCAACGAATTGTAAAAAGAAGGTAGATCGAAACGAGCGCCCGCGAGAAACACGTCTGTCAACGATTGGTTATCCGTGCGTCTTATGGTTTTTTGCAAATAAATACGGCTTATTCCTTACAGTATTGAATATACTAAATTGTAGTTTTTTAACAATGGTACTCTATCTTTGGTCGCGGTGGAAAAAATCCTTTAAATAATGTTGTATTTTGAAAATTGTGTGTATTCCTTTCTGAATATTCTTTTAATATCGTTAGAAATGTTTTGAACGTAAGGAATAACGACAGTATTTTCCAATTTATTGGTCCTGTCTTCAATAATCTTTTTTCCTTTTGTTTTTCAATGAACCAAGGGTGGTAAATCTCAAACATCCGTTCCTTGATGATCTTGGACATAAGCAAGACAGGATAACCGTTACGTTTCAAAACATCTCTAATCAATAACAAATTGTCAGATCTAATTTCAGGATCAGACAGTAGGACTGCGCGATCAATCAGACCTTTGATTAAGCTTGACTAAGCTCTAAAAATAGACCGAAACAATGACAATTGTTTGGTAATTTGCAAAATTGCTTAGTTAGTAACATCAGATCGAACCAGTGCGCTGAAAACGTCAATACACTTTGATAACAGTTTCAGTAGTCTTTTCCATTATCGAGACTGTTCGAGTGTTTCGGCACTGCTTTTAATATTGCAATTAAAACTGGCATGTGGCAACCCTTCTTATTTTTATTATCAAGAATTATATTGTAATTGCCACTAGCACGTAGGCAATTTGTAAGCTTTTTCCGCAGATCCTAGCAACCTTCCTTTCTCATCCTGCACTAGACCCAGTCTAGAGGACCCCAGACGATCAAAGCAGAGAAAAGCGTCGACAATAATCCGAAAGCAGAGAAAACGATTGGCAGTAATTTCAAAGCAGGCTCTCGCGAGCATGAACTCGGTAGAAGCCGGGTGTTCTCGAGAATCGAACGGTTCTGAGAAGCTGCGAAGACGACGCCGGCTATTTACAGGGTTATAAAATGCCAATGCAGGCCGCGATACGGCGGCCGGGTCGCGTTATTGTCCGATGCCAGGCATAAATCAAGCGGCGTGTCGAGGCCCGCAGAAATAACTTTCGATCCGTGCTTGTCATTCTGCCAGAATAAGGGTTGCGACGGCCGTCGTCGCGTCACGACCCAAATATTCGCAAGGTTCCATGGCCGCGACGCGACGCGACGCGTCGGGACGCGTGTGGCTCTTTCTCGCCGCGCTTATTGCGACGCGGATTCGTCAGGGATCGTAAACGCGCCGATACGGCTGCGAGCTTTAACGACGTTAATCGCGGCGAGCCAGCTCGTCGCGCGGTAATTACCTTAGCCCGAACAACGTCACCCTGCTCTCGTCTCTTTCGGATGAAAGCTCGTTAAACGTCGCCTCCGAACCTTCCTCCCGTAATACCTTTTTTTCATTAGGAAATCTCTGATGAGACTTATTACAATATAATGCGCATTACAGAGTATTACGGAGTATAGCGAGCAACGAGAACGATAGTAATACATATTGTGAGAAAGAAAGAAAAAGGAAGATCCTTGGACACGTAGCTTACAAGTATTAAAAATTATTAATATCAGGTTCAGCTATTAATAGTCTGAGGATGGGGAAACAGGAATAAAATAAAAATTGATTTCATCTCTTAATAACTTCGTTACATTAAAAACAACGTTACGGTATTCTCAAATTTTTCTGATCTTTTGCTGTTTTACATTTCACTTAACCAATTTCTTTATAAATGCATAAAAATCCGCAGTCTAGTTATTAAGCAAACTATGTTCGGCGGCAATTGAAATTCTCCTTTGCAAAGTTTTTGGATTAATTTTTATCTCTGTTTGTAGATTGCACTGCCATAGCACACGATTAAGCGTTTCCTGCTCTTGGTTACATTTAAAAAGATCCATCTTTGCTAGCTTTTCTCAGACAATTCCCTTCTTTCCAATTGTTCCGCGAATATCCATCCTGTACATCGCATTCAATTTTATTATCAAACCGCAGAGGTTCATGCAAATCGAATATGTATTTACACGAGTCGTCATTTTTCCCTCGCCTCGATTCGACACGGTCTTCACGGATGTTTAAATGTACGTTCTGCAAATCGTTTCATTAGTTGCGGATAGACTGGGGATCTTTTTGCAAAATTAAAATTGCCCGCATCATCCGCAGGACGCGGTAGTCATTCGAAAACGTTTTTCTGTCTTTAATGACCATTCGGATTTTATGCATTTATGAGGAAAAAAAAGAGTTTAACGATCCCGATGTACTATTTTCAACTGATTAAGAGAAGAGATACATGTCTACGTTGCGAACGAGCAAAACGACGAAGAAAAACTGTGCAGACTTTAGCGCAGTCTCGTCTGTTTGCTCTTCGACGAGTGGGAGACCCGGTTAGCGATCACGGGCAAGAGGGATACACGGATGGGAGGACTGTCAGCCAGTTGCCAACAACGTGGCGAAGCTTTGATGTGACGTAAAATGGCACGTTAACCGGTACTCTGTCCCTGTTCGGCGGCTTGCTTCCTCGGCTTTGACTCAATGTAAGCGCCGTGGAAAGATGCAGCTATGGAAATATACCGAACAGCCGTAATCTTCGATTTTCTAGACATTTTATTCTTATCAAATCCTCGGCGGGAGGGTAGTCACGTGGCAAAACTAGCAAAGAACTAGAATCTAACTAGAAACGTGGGTTTGCGGCCCGCGGCTTTTTGTCCTTATACGAGCATATTTTGAGCTGCACAAAGGTTCATTTGATAGAGGAAGGTTCACTGCAGCCGCATGTGGCCCGCCATGTTAAATTGTGCGGCCCGCCAGGCGATTTTATATTTCTATTGAAACTTGTGTTTCTTGTTGTATGTATACAAAAAATATTAAATAAACGAAGTGTCATTGTTATAATGCGCAAGTGCGACTATGAACTCCAGTTCTATATTTGATATCTTTGATATAAATTGAGTTACGGTGTAACAATGAAATGAAACAAATTTTTGCGTCCACATCAAAATTTAATTTTTAACTTCCCGATTTTATAGGGAAGTTATTGTAATGACCCCGAAAATCGAAAATCGATTTTTTAGCAGATCTTCACGTTTCATGGTCATTGCAGTCATTTTAGACTATTTTCAGCAAAATGTTCGTATGTGTGTGTGTGTGTGTGTGTGTGCGTATGTCCGTTTCTATGTAATCAAATTTTTCGTTAACGTTTTCAGAAAAAGTAACAACGCGATCAGGATGATGAATGATGCAATCGATGTGCCCCGCTGTAACTTAGAGCTGATTAGATTTTGGTCCATTTTGGTCAAATAGTTTTTTAGTTTTTTTTCGAAAAGAGTTGATTCTACAATGCAATTTATAAGGGAGGACGAAAATTTTCCACCAAAGAACCAAACGCAATTCCATAAAAATTTTTTTCTTAATTTTTTTTTAGATTTAAAAAAAAATCTTTTTTTTTTAACTGATGCTAATGTTACCGCTTGGAATAATCGAAAGTTATTCCAATGCAAGAGTGAATTTATCATCTCTACTCCCAACAATACATTTTGGGAGAATATCGATGAAAGTACAAAACTAGAGGGCTATTGTTGCTCGCTCGCTTCGCTCGCTCGCGAGTAGAGTTGTTTTTGCTCGCTCGCTTCGCTCGCTCGCGAGTAGAGTTGTTTTTGCTCGCTCGCTTCGCGAGCTCGCGGGTAGGACTGCTCTAGCGAGAGGGTTAGTGATACGCATGGCTAGTAGGGCCTACTGCTATTAATGTTTTTTTACTTGGTGTGTGACTCTCCAAGAGTCACATAAAGAACTTCCCGATTCGTTACTCCTTCGCCAACATCGCTAACATCGTTTTTTTTGTACTTTCATCGATATTCTCCCAAAATGTATTCTTGGGAGTAGAGATGATTAACCCACTCTTGCATTGGAATAACTTTCGATTATTCCAAGCGGTAACATTAGCATCAGTTAAAAAAAAAATTTTTTTAATTCAAAAAAAAATTAAGAAAAAAATTTTTTATGTAATTGGGTTTGGTTCTTTGGTGGAAAATTTTCGTCCTCCCTTATAAATTGCATTGTAGAATCAACTCTTTTCGAAAAAAACTAAAAATCTAAAAAACTACTTGACCAAAATGGACCAAAATCTAATCAGCTCTAAGTTACAGCGGGGCACATCGATTGCATCATTCATCATCCTGATCGCGTTGTTACTTTTTCTGAAAACGTTAACGAAAAATTTGATTACATAAAAACGGACACACGCACACACACACACACAGAGAGAGAGAGAGAGAGAGAGAGAGAGAGAGAGAGAGAGAGACATTTTGATAAAAATAGTCTAAAATGACTCCAATGACCATGAAACGTGAAGATCTGCTAAAAAATCGATTTTCGATTTTCGATCTTACCTATGAATCGGGAAGTTAATGATGCCAAAACACCATTACCATCGTACTAAGACGTTACACTAGTAAGTAAACGCTAATTTCTGAGAACGGTGCGTCCTGCCGCAGAAATAACGAAATTTTCTAAAGTAGCAACCCAGGGCATATAGAGTATGCCCAACCACATGGCGTATGTAGTCTTTTGAATTTTTCAAGAAGACAAAAAAAGAAATAGAGTGTACGTTCTAATAAGATTATACGTTTTCAGGGAAATTCAATAGTTTTCTACTTATCAAAATGTTTGCAATATGGCGTCGCATTAAACAAACATCGCAGGCTCGTTGCTCGCTTGGTTCCTTGTTATAGTATACTAATGTTGCAAAATAAATTGTCTTAATTAGTTTTTCGCAAACGATACAACTCATCATTATCCGGGGTTGCAGTATTGATCTTGGTTTTCTTCATACTGTTAATTTAAATTGTCCCGAAATATATAAACCACGCTCAATTTTGAAACTCTGCTCAGTTCTACATACAACATTTGTAAAGTTGGCCTTTCTGATTTTTTAAAATCCAAACATACTTTCTCGTATGTTTTTTATCCCTGACTTTTATGAATCGTAATCGCTTCAGCAGGAACCACTGGAAATTGACTACGTGTGATTTGTCATTTTTCTTCACTCGAAATATTTACTTGACTCGATATTTTTTTATTATTGGTGTTAAATTTTGATTTATATTTGCATTTTTCATATAATCGCGATAACGAGTTCTTACTTCCACTCCTACTCTGGCCAATTGAAAATCTAACCACAATATAGACGGAATTTTAGTATTTTCTTGAAAAGTAATAAATTTTAATATTCCGCATGTGTGCTCCATTAACCAATCCGTTTTCAACATCACTGTTATTAATAATTATCATATAATTCATATTAATTTTCAATTTAATCTCAGTTAATAATTCGTTTTGAACTGATTGTCTTTTTAAAGATTGTAATATAAATTTTTTTTTGTACTTTCATCGATATTCTTTGAAAATGTATTCTCGGGAGTAGAGATGATTAACTCACTCTTGCATTAGGATAATTTTCGATTATTGTAAGCGGAAACATCATCTTAAGGTACAAAAAAAGATTTAAAAAAAAAAATTTTTTTTTCTAATTTTAAAAAAATCGAAAAAAAATTTTTTGTGTAATTACGTTTGTTTCTTCGGTGGAAACTTTCCGTTCTCTCGTATAAATTGCATTGTTGAATGAACTTCTTTCGAAAAAAACTAAAAAAACTAAAAAACTACTTGACCAATATGGACCAAAATCTAATCAGCTCTAAGTTACAGCGGGGCACATCGATTGCATCATTCATCATTCCGATCGCGTTGTTACTTTTTCTGAAAACGTTAACGAAAAATTTGATACCATAGAAACGGACATACGCACACGCACACACACACACACATACCGACATTTTGATAAAAATAGTCTAAAATGACCATGAAACCAATGACCATGAAACGTGAAGATCTGCTAAAAATTCGATTTTCGATTTTCGGGGTAATTACAATAACTTCCCTATAAAATCGGGAAGTTAAAAATTGTGATTTCGGCCTCATTATTAAGTTATTAACAGTTAAAAATCTGCCCAAAAAGCGGCAACTTTTCAACAGCGGTGCACGTTGCGTACGTCACACAGGCGCGCGACAGTCTCGTATCAAGTGACAAACGCATGCATACTTCGGTTCTCACATGGGGCCCCAGCGAAGTGAAAATGTTTAAAAAATCGTTGGACGACATTGAACCCACCTACTCGTTAAAATCCACAAGGGAATTTCACTTCAATGCCCTTTCACTTTTACATTCATTTCACACATATCCACAAATCCTTATCCTGCACTATAATTATTCATAACACCGTACTTAATATACTGGAAGAAAGCTCTATCACTATTTACAATATCATACACACCCACTACGAGTTTCTGCGAACGGAAATCTTCGAAAGTATGCATGCGTTTGTCACTTGATACGAGACTGTCGCGCGCCTGTGTGACGTACGCAACGTGCACCGCTGTTGAAAAGTTGCCGCTTTTTGGGCAGATTTTTAACTGTTAATAACTTAATAACGAGGCCGAAATCGCAATTTTTTTATTCTTCATTTTCAAGAACAACCCCTTAAATTTTCTCCCACCTGTAGGTAAACACCCTGTATAGATTATTTTCTGCTTTTTAGTCTTGTATGTTTGAAATTTTACAATCGATTTTGAACATTTTGATGAGATTATAACAGAGAGATGTAGTAAATTTCCGACGGTATTGCGACGCGTCACATCGAAAACTAGAGGGCTATTGTTGCTCGCTCGCTTCGCGAGCTCGCGGGTAGGACTGCTCTTGCGAGAGGGTTAGTGATACGTATGGCTAGTAGGGCCTACTGCTTTTAATGTTTTTTATTTGGTGTGTGACTCTCCACGAGCCACACAAAGAACTTCCCGATTCAATAGTTTTCTACTTATCAAAATGTTTGCTATATGGCGTCGCATTAAACCAATATCGTATGCTCGTTGCTCGCTTGGTTCCTTGTTATAGCATACTAATGTTACAAAATAAATTGTCTTAATTAGTTTTTCGCAAACGTTACAACTCATCATTATCCGGGTTTGCAGTATTGATCTTGGTTTTCTTCGATACTATTAATTTAAATTTTCTCGAAATATATAAACCGCTCAATTTTGAAACTCTGCTCAGTGCTACATACAACATTTGTAAAGTTCGTATTTCTGATGTTTTAAAATCCATACATACTTTCTCGTATGTTTGTCCCTGACTTTTATGAATCGTAATCGCTTCAGCAGGAACCACTGGAAATTGACTACGTGTGATTTCTTATTTTTCTTCACTCGAAATATTTACTTGATTCGATATTTTTTTATTATTGGTGTTAAATTTTGATTTATATTTGCATTTTTCATATAATCATGATAACGAGTTCTTACTTTCACTCCTACTATGGCCAATTGAAAATCTAACCACAATATAGACGGAATTTTAGTATTTTCTTGAAAAGTAATAAATTTTAATATTCCGCATGCTCCATTAACCAATCCGTCGTCAACATCAATGTTATTAATTATCATATATTTTATATTAATTTTCAATTTAATCTCAGTTCACAATTCGTTTTGAACTGATTGTTTATTTAAAGATTGTAATATAAATGTTTTTGTACTTTCATCGATATTCTTTGAAAATGTATTCTCGGCGATGATTAACTCACTCTTGCATTGGAATAATTTTCGATTATTGCAAGCGGTTACATTAGCATTAGTTGCATAATTGGAAAAAAGTATTTTTAATTAAAAAAAAACAAGAAAAATTTTTTTTTTTAATTATATAAAAAATTTTTTTTTAATTTTATAAAAAGATTTTTTTTTAAATATGTCTAAATATATATATATATATAGTTACGTTTACTTCTTCGGTGGATACGCCTTTCGTATAAATTGCAATGTTTAATCAACTCCTTTCGAAAAAAACTAAAAAACTACTTGACCAAAATGGACCAAAATCTAATCAGCTCTAAGTTACAGCGGGGCACATCGATTGCATCATTCATCATTCTGATCGCGTTGTTACTTTTTCAGAAAACGTTAACGAAAAATTTGATTACATAGAAACGGCCATACGCACACACACACACACACACACACACACACACACACACACACACATATACGAACATTTTGATAAAAATAGTCTAAAATGACTCCAATGACCATGAAACGTAAAGATCTGCTAAAAAATCGATTTTCGATTTTCGGGGTAATTACAATAACTTCCCTATAAAATCGGGAAGTTAAAAAACGATGTTAGCGATGTTGGCGAAGGAGTAACGAATCGGGAAGTTCTTTGTGTGACTCTTGGAGAGTCACACACCAAATAAAAAACATTAATAGCAGTAGGCCCTACTAGCCATGCGTATCACTAACCCTCTCGCAAGAGCAGTACCCGCGAGCGAGCGAGCAACAATAGCCCTCTAGTTACAATACTTATATTACATCCGAGAGATATTCCAACTTAAGATATTTTGCACAACGAGTTGTAAGTTGTAACTGCTTTTGGATCCACATATGTTTGTGAAACATTTTTTTCGAAGATGAAATTTACAAAGAGTTCATCACGTGCTTCATTAACTGATGCCAATTTAGAAAACCAGCTAACAAAAGATGTACAACGTCGAACATAAATATAGATTTACCAAAATTAAGTGAAAGAAAGGATAAACAAACATCTCATTCATTAAAACTCGAGAGTTAATTATATTGAATCATAGTATAACAATAAAGTTTTATTAATTATGTATTTGTATTACATTTTTTAAAAGCTTGTTTAGCTAAAGTGGCCCGTGAAACCATTTGGGTTGGCCAGGCCTGTTCTAGGTCCTTCCTAGTTTTGTCACATGACTACCCTTCCGCCTTAAATTCAACCCTTAGCACTCGAATGGTGACTCTGAGAGGCGCCACTATAAATTGCTGTATCATTATTCAAGATATCGTTTGTATTATTAAATATATCAGCATCTAATCGATTACTGGACATATAGGTATTGTGTGAGGAGTATTACAGAAAGATAAGGATGGGATGGTACAGAGAAGGAACAAGGTGACGAGAGAAAAGGAAGTGGTATTGTATGAGGTATTACAACCGCTGGCAGAATATTTCCGATCGGAGGCATTGATACGGATTTTAGAGAAAACATTCACAATTTAGAAGTAGAAAATATTACTGTATGGAGTTAAAACTGATGGAAAATGAATAAGGGCTTATTGATGAATGAAAAACAACAAAATAACATAAGCTTCTATTTATTATAACAAAGAAACGAGAAAATAAACAAAATGTTACACGAAAAAAGTTCCCGATTAATAGAACAGCTGGAAGAATGTTTCCGATTCGATTTACACTGTCCAGCACCAAATTTGTTCAACAATTGCTGTTGGAAGATTCTTATAGAGTTTTTTGCGCTGATTCCGAGTCTGCCCTTAATTTTTCCCCTAGATGCACAATTTCTGAGAAACTTGATCTTGAAAAAAACACATACTTTTCAACTTTGAACAAATATTGTGATGTTATTATAAAAGATATTGGATTGTTCTTTGCAGAAAAATATTCTGTATTCTTTCCCGAATACAGTGATATCCAATATGAATACATTATGAATGTTTAAACATGTTTAAACAATCGTTATAGACGGAGAGACATCAGTTTTGCGCCAATGTTGAGGATGTTTTTCAGTTTATCTGAAAAAATAAGGGTTCAGCGTAAAATCGAACTATATCACGCGATAGAGCAGACTTTTATCTTGAGAAACCACATAAAGTAATATTTTATACTTCTAAATTGTGAATGTATTCTCTAAAATCCGTATCAATGCCTCCGATCGGAAACATTCTGCCAGGGGTTGTATAATATACCAATTTTACATATCCATAAAATTTAGAAAATCATAAGGAATGGAAATATTCTTGGTCGGAAGAAGTGTTTAATTTTCCAGTTAAAATAGCTCCGAGTGCAAAGGGTTAAACAAAATGGAAATTGTTCGTAACGATTGTACGAAACACAAGTCACATAAAAAGGTCATAATTTATAAACGTTCTTAAATTTATTTTACTGGTTTAAATTGCATCTACCCATTTTCGTAATAAATGTATCAAATCCGCAGCCTAGCAGTAACAAATTGGCGTGTTTGGTTGATTGAATTCGAGGCTACGAGGCTGCACCGAAAGCTATAGATTATTTCGGAGATTTGTCGAGCGAAGTAGGCATTAGAGGGTGGAGGAGCTCGTTAAGCGACGATCTCGATACAAAGACTATATCTCGTCCGAATAGGTCTAGCAAAGGATTATCGACCCACGGGGAACCCAAAGGGAGCTGGAGATCAGGTGGCGCGGCAGCCCCTCTATCGACGCGTCGAAATCTCCCCGACTAGAATAGAGAGAGGATCCTCCCCGAGCTGCCACTTGTTGCTCGCCGATCAAATAATTGTATCCAACCACCCCCTGGGTCGTCCCTGGGAGTGGCTTATAGCTCGTGGGTGGCATCCTCGATCTCGCTTCGGTCCCCTAGCCTAATCCCGGAAAACAAAACGACCCTGTATCGCGTGCCGTGAACACTAGCCCCGGACCAACTGTTTATCTAATCGAATTCATCTGTTGATCCACCCTCCGGAGCTTCTGACTTCGTTATTTCCATCTCCCTCTTCCAGAAACGATCTCACTTCATAATTCGCAATTATCATTCAGCCATGACACGCGTAATGTTTATCAACAACAGCTCGAAAAATTTTTACAATTGCAATTTGCAATGATCTTCTAGAAATGTACATAGTAAGCGAGACAAGACGTGCATAATATTGAACATATGCAGTCGGTCACAAAAATATTGGGACACTCTTAAAAAGACGATAACTTTCTTAATATTGGACCATGTGATTTGAACTTTTTTGAAAAACAAGAGCAATTAGTTTACTACGGGATGTGAGAAGGAATTTTTTCAAAAATTGCAATAAATCGGAATTGTAGAAAAAACACTAAAAGTTGCACTTTCAACTTTTTTATGTGGGCCTACATCGAAAATTTAAAAAGTACATTTTGGTGATGCGGGAAAAAATGACAGACATTGAAAGATGTAAGGATCCTTAGATTTATCGCAGTTACAGGCCGAAAATCCTGAAAAATTGCAATTTTCACTATCTTTAAATGTTTGCAGCTCATTGCAACGTCGACCAATTTTGACGAAATTTTCAGGATATGTTTAATTGACACAGATCTACAAACCGTATTTTTTACATTTTCAATATAGGCTCACATAAAAAAGTTGTGAAACGCAACTTTTAGTATTTTTTCTACAATTCCGATCTATTGCAATTTTGTCCCAATATTTGTGGCCCAATATTTTTGTGACCGACTGTACGTACTACAAGCTCTGAAAAATCTTATAAAATGGTTACAAGAAAGAGGAGCCATTTGGGAACTTCTTATAATATCAATTTCTTTAATCAGAAGTATTTAATACGCCTCCAAAAAATTACACGTTCTCGATCGAACAGCCCGGTTAGGGGTTGCCGACCATAGCTCAGCGTCAGCTCGAGATTAAACAGCAATTCGTCCCGAGCTTGACTCGAATACCGAAGAAGCCCTGCGAATCTCAGGAGGCTTGTCGCGTTACATAACTCTCCCGCGTTCTTGACATTTGTTTCGTCGGCAGAGACGCCCACAAGAATTAATATCCAAGGCAGAAGCTTCATGTTCCGCGTCCGCGTGTCACCGTTAGGATGTTTCCGGGGTGCCGCGTGGAGATCAGGAGATCACCAGCTTCGGAGAATAGACAAAACACGATCAGCAACCCGGGGCGTGGTTCGCGAATGAATAATCGTCGAAACGCGCTAATATCTCACGCGACATTCGCGTGAACATTCAACGAATCACTTGAAGCCTGGTCGAAAGAAATGACAATACCTGAATTGTATTGTAACGAATAGACTGCGGATCTTTATGCAAGATAAAAAAGGTCTGCATTGATTGTGGGCAGCAGAAGTAATATAAAAATTGATTTCATCCCTTAATGATTTTTGTTGCATTAAACACAACGTTACAACATTCTTAAATTTTTCTAGTCTTGTTACTGTTTTATATCTCACTAATTTCTTCATAAACGCATAAAGATCCGCAGTCCAGTAATGAATAATAAAGTGTTAGAAATATTCAACTGAATAAACTTCAAACGCTTTATTAGTTCTCATTGCCATCAAATAAATCGCAGAGCAGTGTCCGCGTCAGCTGTGTAAAGCCAAGCAGAACGGAACGGTCTGGGCAGAACAGTATCGCCATCAAATAAATAGCAGTGCAAAGGACTACCGTGGTTAATTTTCGAACGTCATGCGTGTTCGTTCGAGCTCTCGGGAGCCCGTTTGCGAGCTGGGTGGGCCGCTGGGTCTCTCAGGAGTTCGCGACCTATATACGTTGGCCGCCCGCGCGACAATAAACTCCCCAAATAATATCGCGGCCTATAAAACTGGTGCCTCCATTACGAGCCTCTTGATAGATTTTACGAGCCGGTTTGATTTGCCAGGTCTGGGAGTCTCGAAAAGGGTAGCTCGAATCCCGGCCGCCTCTCTAGCACGCGGATCGTTAACCCTTGCTTTATTGTCGCGAGGCGCGGGCTCGAGGCGACAAATGCTGGCCCGAGATAATGTAGGGGAAATGGATGACCGGGACCTTAACCTGTCCCGTAGCAAGACGGTTCTATGATTCATTCGTTAGCGGGCCGCAAGATCTTTACGACAGTCAGTTTTTCCTGTTGCTCCTGTGCGACAGTTGTGGTAGGACAGATTCCGTAATTGTTACTGGCGCTGGAATCCTCGTTCTTCTTAGGTATAGGTCAGACAGTTGCGAGGAACAATATATGGTTCAATTGCGGTTTTTTAAAGATTTTTCTAGTAGACTCTTTTAACAACCCAGTATCATCATATATCAATGAATGGTCCAATAAAAAATACAAGAAAATCCTTCTAGCTTCTCAAACTGTTCTAATTTTTGAGTACCATTGCGCAAGTTTGAGAGGAGGGTCGGAAAGAAGGCAGTCTTCAGTGGAAGGTCTCGAAATAAATAAGTTGTGAGAGGGAAGAAAGGGTCGCGCGCGATTTTCGGTGCAATTTTAAACACGGCCGCGAAAGAGGCGGCGAAGAAGGCGGCAATAAAGAGGGACTTGAAGAGAAAAGGGGACACAAGTGACTGGAAGACAGCGCAACCCCTCGTTCCATCTCGCGACTCCCTTGACAGTTAACTCCGCTAAGACGGATCGTAAATTACGCCAATATTTCCGCGAAATCCTAACAAGATTATAAAGCAGATTGTAGCACTGTTCGCGGTGCGTCGGTTGCCGCCTTCGTGCGACCCCCCTTTCTTCTTCTCTCTCTCTCTCTCTCTCTCTCTCTCTCTCTCTCTCTCTCTCTCTCTCTCTCTCTCTTCTCTTCTCTTCGTTTCGTTTCTTTCCGATCCTCGAAGGGCTGCCAACCAACGGCCAAGAGAGAGAATGGTCGGACTGTGCGAAAGGGGTACGCAGAAAGAGGGGGCTCTCTCCGAGAGACCTATTTATAATGCGTTTGCGTCTTTGCAGGGGCCCCAGCCGGTGGAGGCAGTAAATGTCGCGTGTATTTCATATGAAACTCCACCCCCTCCCGGCTGTTCCTCGCAATGCCAATCTCGGTGTTTCGCTCGTCTGATAATACCCAGCGCTAACAAAGTTAACCCGCATGGGGGAGAGACTCTCTCTCTCTTTCTCTCTTTTTCTCTCTCCCTGTCTTCCACATCGCCATCTTTGCTGTGGTACCTTCTTCGTTTTTCTTCCGGTGCAGCGCAGCGTTTCGCGATCTTCGACGCTCCTCGGCTTCTTCGGATCCGTAAAAACGCATCGACCTCTCGATCTTGATGAAAATCTACGAAATTGCACCCGTTCTTGTGCCGGCTGAGTCATCTGGCATTTTGAACTGAAATATCCCCGCTGTTCTCAATGCTAGGAGAAAATGTCTGAACAACTACGGGCTTGCTCCTGAGATGCAAGATAATGTGCAAGGTACAGAACACTTGTTTTTAGATAAAACAATATATTTCCAGTGTTAAAGACTGATCTTGAAGCTACATGTATGTAAGAAATGGAGAGGATAGCTGTATTATAATCCTTACGAAAAATCCTCTTCCTGCCAAGGCGTGAACCACGGTTGTCTGTCCGGTTAATTGGAAAATCGCCGAATTCGCTCATGGAATTCCAGCAAGATTGCTTATTAACTTAATTGAATTCTCCCAGGAACGCAGAAGATGGCCGTCGAAGAGGCGACCCTTGCACCCTGAGGTGTTACGGGGTCCTTCAACCTTCGACATCGATTCGAAGTAGAGACGGCGCGTTAAAATTCCTTGGACATTGAAGAGGAAAGCGAAAGATGGACGACAGTGTCAGGGTTAAACCCACCACGTGTACAAACTTGAAGGACCCTTGCGAAAACCCAGGCTCGGTCCACTGGTTTCAATTTTTCCAGATAGAGAAACAATATATGATTGCTTCGTCAACCCTAATTTTCCCAGCTTAAGCAGAAAGAGCAAACAGGAGGTGAAATAATAGGGTCGGGGGTATAATGGCGAGGCAGTTTGTGAATTAGGCTAGTGGGGGACGATCGGAGTCGAAAACGAGCGGTCTCCGATGCTCGCAACGTCCGTGAGAGGGGGTAATTGGTATACGAAACAAAATGTTGCATTTTATGGGTTATTGCGAAAGTATATTGGGCGGGCAGGGATCGGCGCGGCGCGGCGGGCCGGGGGAGTGCCCGATCTAATAACGATCGACTATGTCGGAGGCCTTTATTAACCGGACGCGACGCAGGAACTCTCCGAGAGCCGACGTGGCCTGGCTTTAAAAGCCTTTCGGACAACCGCGAAACGACTTTTCCCAGAATCTCTCGCGTGACGACCCTGGACGATCTATCGAACAAGCCGAAGGAATGTACTCGTGCGTCTCTCGATGTTTTATTAACCATTTCACTACAATGACCGAGATATTTCGTTTCCACGATGTCGAAGAAACGATGCTATGGGCGAGATATCTCGTCACCATGCTCTCGGCGCACAGGATGTTTCAAAATTGTATGTCGCGACCACTACAAGGTGTCCCAAAATTCCTGAACATCCCGGAAATGGGAGGTTCCTGAGACCATTTGAAGCGATATTTTCCTTTGCAAAAATGTTATCCGCGGCTTTGTTTACGAGTTATTAATAAAAAACACGGAGTCTCAAAGGAACTGTTGGTCTGAATTCAACCGTTCGCTTAAAAACGATTTTAAAGATTCGCCAACTATTTTATTCCATATGTCTGAAAGCTAAAATGATATAAACGTGGAGGGGGTGATTCTACACAAGAAAATAAGTCGAAAATATAGAATCAATTTGTTGCCTAACAATCCGTCAAGTTCGCGTGCCTAGCGCTCTTAAGAAGTAGAATGAGTCGGTCATGAACAAACGCGTCAGACGAGTCCTATTCAATAGCACGCGCGCTCGCAGAATTCCAAACTCAAATTTCTCGGAAAGCACAAGACAAATGAAAAATATTTGTTCTATATTTTTTCGTGTAGAATTATTCCCTCCACTTTTATACCATCTCGGGACATCTTGTAATCATATGAAATAAAGTAATTTACGAAATTTTAAAGTCGTTTTCTAAGTTACTTTCAACAACAAATAGACTGCGGATGTTTATTCAGTTTCCAATTTTTATAGACAAATTGTTAGAAAGTGGAATGAAATTGTACTGCAAGGGTTAAGCGGATCAGCACATCTCCTTACCCTGAAGCATCCAGCTTTCCAGCAACTCGACCGACAAGATCACCTTTCTAATAAAATTATTCCAAATGACTATTCCGATGTTCTAAATCGTAGTTTCTGTGGCCGGTACCGTTCGACGGCCATCTGGACACCGTACTTCCGGCAAAAATGTCGTAGGACATCGTGTTCGAGGGCCGTGGCGAGGTTAATAGGGTTGAGCGGGTCCGTCGATTCGTTTCGAGTATCGGCGCCACTGAAATTATGTACAACTATAGTACATAACGCCTGCACGCCAGTCGAATGGCTACTTTGGCCGTTCGAGGCGAGCAATGGCCACCATCGAGCCTTCTCCACGGCTCGAATACACCGCGGCGGTGGCGGTGGTGGCGGCGGTGGCCAATATAAAAATAACTGCTGATTGGACGCCCTACCAAGAAAAGTCGTAATCGCATCCTGAAATGCCTTGCTCCTCTCCCTTCTCTTCTCCACTCCCCCCATTTCTTTCTCCTTATCTTTGCATCTTTCTCTCCGTGTCTGCCTTCTACCCGCGGATCTCTGCTCGCCACCGAACAATCGGTCGCGCCATCTCCATTAAGGATCATTTTACTCCTTCGCGATGGTTTTTAGAGATCCTGGCACCAGATCCGAGATGACTGGCCAACGGTATTCCGTTTTTCGCGGTTCGTGCCGTAGCTAATCGCTTGGTTGCTGAGTTTCTTCGGCTTGAGAGCTTCCGTGGCTGTTTAGCTGAAAGGTTAGGAAGGGTCTAAAGTCTTTTCAACTCTCTCAAGTCTCTCGATCTGATTCTTAACGCGTTTCACGTGACCGCGAAACAGAATTATCAATCATTACACGCATTGAGATCCGAATTCGTTTGCTACACGTGAAATAGGAACCTCTAGTTCTGACACGGACCAAGGATGATCCATTTGTAGCGGAGCGATCGGGCAAGTAGCGTTTACTCTCAATAAAATAGCGAGCTGTCTTTTGTGCTCTCGGAAGGTTTCATAAACGAGGAACACAGAGGGGGGAAAACGCATAAAACGCTGTTCGGTCGATTCGACAGCGAAGGGGGCTCTCGAGGCACAGCGAGGATGGGAGGTAGGGAAGAATCGTCCGCCATTTTGCGAGCGCAGCTTTTATCGCCGCGCCCTATATAGGAGCATTATGCCTGGGTTGCCGGGTTGCGCGTATATCAACAATAATTGCAGGGCCAATAATAAAGCCGGAGGGGCCACGCTCGATAGCCCGAAATTGCTGGTTCCCCTACCTCGGCCTGCAACGTTTTATTGCCTCCACTCTCGAGAGAGGCAGGAATGGCGGCAGTCCCCTTCGTCCTTCTCGATGGCGGATAAACGATCCTGCGATACGATGCCACCGGTAGTGATGGCCAGTCGCCTAGCCTCGACGTTTCGTGCAATTCTCTTGCTACATTCTCCCGGAACACGCTCTTCCTTCATAAAAGTGTTACCGTCCCGGCTTAGAATCCTTCTGCTGACTTAAGCAAGGCTTTTTTAGCTTCTTCTTGCATCGGACATCGTTCAGCAAGAATGTATATCATGTTTATGTTCTCACTCGACGAATTCTATCGTTCCAGAATTTATAATTTTGCAATTTTCTCTGGATAAATGTTCAACGTACAATCCACAGTCGAGAGGGAATGAACTAACAAAATTAAGTTTCGCATAAAAATTAGCAGAACTGCAGCAAACGAACACGAATGTAGAGTAGTGCAGTATTACTTGAAAATGGCGATGGGGACGGATAGAAAGCGTTTCGAGGCCATCGCTAGCCATCGATAGTTCTCCAGCAGCATGATCTCCGCTGTTCAGCCTCGTTCGCCTAGTTACCTGCTCTCGCTATTATTATTGCAGATACTGCTGCTGTTTCCGCCGCTTCTTCTCGTCGTTACTCCTCCATTGCTGTTGTTGTTGGTGTTGTCGTGGTCGTTGTTGCCGATCGTATGCTGCTGTTAGAGCAGCCGGGGAGCAGCAGCGTTCGGTACGCGAGGAATCGTTCGCGAGCTCGTAAACAGCGGCAAAGGAGAGCTCGCACGCGCGATAGTCACGAGTATTGCCCTTGTTAACGCCCCGTTAACTCGAACCTCTGGACAAACTCGTAAAATTTACCGGCTTCGAGCCGGCAACGCAACCGCACGCCGCACCGCGCCGCAATGTTGTTGCGCTCGCTCGTTGCCGTTGGATTTTCGCGTGACTTTAAATCCACTGGGAATTATGTGCTTAACGCAAACGCCCGTTTAGGGTGCAGGATATGGGGGAACATCGGACGTTACTCCTCCGTTTCCTAAACGGAATCGCCGCACCACAGTCCTCCTGACTACGGCTGTTACTTTCCTTCGAAGGTCGAAGATTTTGAAGCTTCGAAGCCTCGCATTTCGGAGCTTCGATTTCAGAAACTTCGAAGGTGATGGTAATCGAAGTTGCAAAGCTACGATATTCGAATAGCATTGAACAGCATGTTTTCAATTCGGTGATGTCAAAAAATCGGGATCACTCTGACGCGTGATGGAAGGGCTAACAATGGCGTTATCGAGCCCGTCCATGTTTCTCACGCGAGGTTCCACTAAAATCGGCGATCGCTCCGAGGCTCTGAATCTCCTTTCACGGGGCCGTATGAAAATTCCAGATGCACGTCCGATTATTTTCGACCTCGGGCCCGTCTTTACGAGGACAACGTGTGAAATTACGGTAACGCGAATGCTCGTAAAGCGGACGTTTACGCACACGCAGCAGAACCGCGAGATAGCCCCGCGCGTTGTTGTTGCGTCCGCTACTCCTGTTAACACCCCGTTAACGCGAATCCCGAACGGCCTCGTAAAATTCGACGACGCCGTGCCGAGCTACATATGTCCGGTCGCCACGCCGATGAAATCCGAAGGAGTTATTGGAATCGGTTGCCGGACACCCCCGCAACACATTCCTCCTCCCGATCGTAAAGCCGAGATTTCCTGTCATCCCTTGACCTTCGCGCAAACCCTTATGGTCCTCGTTATTCGGGACTTTGTGGGCGTGAACCTTCTGCCTCAGGTTTATCCACTGCAGCTTCCCTTAGCGCAGTGGGAAGTTTGTGTAAAAATCAAAGAATTTTTTAGATTAATTTTGCAATATTGCAGAATAATGGTACGAAAGTTTTTTAACTTCGGAATCCGTGTTAAACTTGCAGAATTGCAAGAAAATTATGGTTTATCCAATACCATGTATGGATAGAATTTTTTCTATACCTCAAGATTTTGCGAAAAAAATTGAAATGATTTGATAACGCACTAGATTGAAGGTATAATTGTAGTGTCGTACATGTACGAAATAATAAGGGAAATTTTTTCGTAATTGTGTAAGTTCAACACATATTCTCAAAGTTGAGAATGCTAAAAGTGTATGAATGTACAATCTAAATGATCAATAGGAACTGTGAATCTGTTAATTCTTTTGGGCTAGAAAAATTGTTTCCGAAACAAGGGTTGAATTTCTGGATGAACGTGGGGGTCGGGAATGAAGAAATAAATAAAGCGACTTCGAATAGACTATGGACGATGGTTGTAGGAGGCTTTAATTTCGTCGACCAGTGAGATCATCAGCTGGATCGATCCCACCCCTAGGAGTTCCAACTCCAACCCCTCCGCAACTCGAACGGCGCTCGCTTCCTTTGTTCTATTTGTTGTACGGGCGCGTACGATACGGGGCAAGGAGGATCGTAAAAGCCGCGGCGCTCGCGTGATCGTTACGAATTCGTTATTGCTCTTGTTAACGCCCCTCGCTGGAAGCCTTGGACAAACCTCGTAAAATTTCAGCGGCGAGGCCCGCGTAAAGCATCGTCGAAAACGCGGCCGAACCGATCACGTGACGGATAAGGAGACCGAAGCCCGAGTCTTCGGGAACCGGCCTCTTTAACCGTTCCTGGTTCCTCTTTTTTTTCCCCGCCGAGTTTTATTTCCCCAGACACTATACTACTCTGGACGCGTTGGCGGCAATTTCGAGACGCCGGTGATAAGGCGATCGCGATTTATAATTTACTGCAATTCACGGTCGCACCTTGATCCTACACCACCGAATTATCTTGACACCGATCGCAGTCCACTCTACGACCCCTAAAAAACCAGGACCAATCATGATGGTGCCTTAAACTACCCCTTCGTACCTGATTACATGGTTCGGCAGGGAGACAATAGCATGGTGGGCAGCGTTCGTGCTGATTTTCAGCATGATAAAGCAGGCTAGCTGCCATTTCGTGTGTGAATTATCAATGAATTTTCGAGGACACTTCTGACGGTTTTCGCATCATTCTTCGGATATTGGAAGTCAGTTTAGGACGGTGTTATAATTTGTCTATCGTTAAAGACAATACTGTACCTACACTCCCCCTCCATAATGCAAGATTAAATATGTACATATATACATACAGTTAGGAGCAAAACTGATCACACACACTTTAAATCAGATTAACTTTTTTATTTTTTAAAAACTGATTTTTACTACTTTTTTAGCTAGGCCTATAACGAAAATTTAAAAGATTTGTTTGGTCAACTCATGAATATTATATACGCTCCGAAAATTTCATTGAAATTGGTTAAATGGTAAAAATTACAATTTTTCAAAATTTTCGGTCTTTTTACCATTTTTGATCGTTTATAACTCGTAAACCAATTAACCAATTTCAATGAAATTTTCGGAGCGTATATAATATTCATGAGTTGACCAAACAAATCTTTTAAATTTTCGTTATAGGCCTAGCTAAAAAAGTAGTAAAAATCAGTTTTTACTATTGTTTCTCACGATTCGGACCAAATGCAGTTTTCCAACATATTGTTTAGACGTCATTTACTAAACTAATTGTTCTAGCCTTACAGAGAAATTGAAGTCGTTTGGTCCTATCATAAAAAAGTTATTCTGATTTAAAGTGTTTGTGTGATCAGTTTTGCTCTTAACTGTATACTGTTTGAATAAATGTTGAAAATATCGGATATATTGGTTAAATTTGATTTGCATGTTCTCTACATTAGAAAAAATTATTAAGTACCATTTTTATTTCATAACATAGGTCCGTTAATGTCAAAAAATCGCCTGCATCCAAGTTTGAATAAGGGTCCGGTGACTTATGGACGGGAGTGTATATTATGAAACTAAAGTTCTATGAGTTTAGTGTATAAGAAACATTGCAAATGTTGGCTGTTGAAGAATCGTACAATTTGGCTAACGGAAAGGTGTTTTGTGTTCGCAGGGACACCGATCAATCGGCTGCCGATCATGGCGAAATCGGTGCTGGATCTGTACGAGCTGTACAACTTGGTGATCGCTCGAGGCGGGCTGGTCGACGTAATTAACAAGAAGCTCTGGCAGGAAATCATCAAAGGTCTCCACCTGCCATCGAGCATCACTTCCGCCGCGTTCACTCTGCGCACCCAGTAAGTAGATCGTGAACTTTCTCATCCGGGACCCTATACCGAATAGACCCGTGCCTGACTCTGGCCGAGACGCTGCTGATTCGCATACAATGAAAGCTCATCTGAGCATGAAATCTGCGACCGATGACTAATAAGGAGAACCCGACCCTTCATGCTCCCGCGACTTCCGATGGAGCTGCCCTTCCTGCCATTTCTCCTCGCCCTTCTTCCATCCTCTATTTTCATTACTCGTTACTCATAATTAGACAGCGGATTTTATGCATTTATGACAAAAATGAGAAGGTGTCGTTTAAACAATAAAACATTAGAAGAATTTAAAAATACTGTTATATTATTTTCAACCTATTAAACGCACTAACGAAGAAAATTTCTACCTCACTTTACTTTATTTTGCATAAAGGTCTGCTGTCTGCTTATAATTCACTGTAGAGGAAACGAAAATGGTTAAGACGGCGTTAAAATCGTTCTAATGCATTTCTAGAAATGCCAGGTGTATTTTATATTTCCAAGGTTTCTTCCGATCATTGATAAAATATTTTACATTATAGTAGACCTCCATTCTATTAAATTTCTAGTTGTTTATTATTTAATAAGCATGCACATTTGTGCATGTTGCTCGGTTTACAATCAGCGACGTACTGTAACAGCACAGATTATAAACTATTACAATAGTGATTCTGTAGTGATTCTTCAAAGTAGGAGTAAATACGGAATTTTAAAAAATGTTCAAATTCCCCTAAATGACCGAAATGTACCACACTGCGCGGCGTTGGGAGTTCAGGATGGGATCAAAACGCAACAATCGAGTTGGCAGGGGACATCAAAGCGGCCCGGACGTCTTCCGGACAGCCGTTGTTTGGAGAACGCTATCATCATTACCAGTAGCGAGCATGCTGCTCAACCAGGATTGTTTGTGTGCTTAAGATGGCGGCTTGTATCGGGAGCGGCGGCGTGTTCTCCGCGGAACAAAAATATACGGAACGGCCGTGGCACAAAAGGGAGACCGGCACACAATATTAGCGTTCCGTGACCGTGCTTACACACACTCTCTCTCTCTCTCTCTCTCTCTCTCTCTCTCTCTCTCTCTCTCTCTCTCATTCTCATTCTCCTTCTCCCGCTGGCCTGCGAACACTCGGGAACCGTGGAAAGGCCGGCTCGTGCCGTTTTAACCCCATTCGTCACCTGACAGAGGAAGCCGCCGATGCCTTTCCGCGCCTCGTCCACCCGCGTGTCCGAAGCCGATCGAACCGGGTGTCAAAACAAAGTGTCCAGTGGCTATGGGAGGCCGATGGGGGTTCGGCGAAACACAGCCGACGGCTTCCCACACGCCGGAAGTACCCCGAAAAATACGAGACAATTTCTTGGAATCAAAATCACACGGCTAAAATTAGCGAATGCTTCCGGGTGCAGACTGCAAGCCCCGTTTCCCGCTTGTTCTTTGTAGAAGCGAGAAATAAAAGCGATTCTAGCAAATTTTCTACCATTTGGGACATTTTATTACATGCTTTTGCTTTGTTATATCTAGCTACAATCTTGCAGCTAGACAAATCCGCAGACTGGTTACCTAACGTGAAAGTATTTGAACACGACACTGCCGATTAGTAATCCCGTTCAAAAATTAGTTATCTATTGGCAACGCACGCTAAAACATGAAAAAGTGGACGTGCCGCGACAGTTTAAAAATGCGTGCTTTTTATCAGTGTGAATCGCTCGGACACAGCCGCGAGCTTATCGACGAGCTTGACAAGAACAGGCTTGTCGGACAAGAGCAGAACAGTTAATATGAATTTGACGGCCGATTAGTCTAGTCGTGGCTATTTCCGTGGAGCGATTCGCGACGCGTCTACGGGGCAGGATGAAATTAATTGACGGCCACAGAGAGAGGGAGAGATTTGTCTCGGCGAAGGGACCGTTTCGCGAGAGTACATCTCGGCCAATCGCGGGGAAAAACAAACGTTACTCGACGAGACACGTGCACGAAACAGCTGTTTTCTTTCACGAACACGTTTAATCGACGTCCACGGACGATCTCGCCCGCACAGAGGGTCTTGTGCCCTCGTCGAACTGCAACTGTCGACTTTATATACATTTGGCTACACAATAGCCAAAAGCGTCGTTAGACGCAATTAATCTGCGTCTTGAAGGACATTATTGACGACAATCTTTTTGATATGTATATAATTTGATATGTAATTTCTCTGTGATTACTAGACTGCGGATTTGACGCATTTATGACAAAAATGGGCACGTACAATTTAAAGCAGTGCACGTGTTAAAAATATTTAAGGACATCAATGTACTCGTTTCAGCTCAATAGGATAGTTAAAAGAAGAATATATACAATTTTTATTTGGCTCGTGTGTCCCGCAATCAATGCGAACATCTTTTATTCTGCATAAAGATCCGCGGTCTAGCGATTAAAATCAATAGATGGGATATGAAACAGTAGAAAGATTGATTCCATTCGTATGAGGACGTCTCGCCGGACGAATGAAGATGAAATGAAAATTAAATTGAAAGTAGAGGAACGAGGGACACACGCGGATTACACGTGAAAATAACCACGCGACGCTCGGTGCGTGACGCGCGAGAGGACGTCGCGACGCCGGCGCATCCATCACTCCAACAACCGGTTATCTGCCGCGGAACAGAGACAGACGTAGGAAACGGGAATAACGCGTCCAGACGAAACAGATTTTTCATTCAATTCCTGTTTCTTGCAAATGATGCGCAAAATCCTCGTTTCATTGTACGCGAACGAATCATCCGCGATGCTTCGTTCCTCACTGAAAATAGACAGAGACTCTTTCACGGTAGCCGCGTTTCAGAACATTGTGAATGTACAAAAAATTGTGGAACTTTGTACACGGTACAGTCCTATTTTTCTGGGATGTAATCAGCCCCGGGAAAAAATTTCAATATTTTCTTCTTCGTGAAATGTTTGAAGGATAAAGAATAATACTTTTTTAAATGCATTTCTCAAAAAAAGTCGACAGTTTAATAAAGAGACTACTCGCGTGCACACGCAGGATCTCGGCCGAAACTATGCGGCCGATGCGTCCTATAGAAGAAGAAGAAGAAGAAAGAGCAGAACGATGCAGAGGAAGGGCGAAGGGCCGAAGGGCTAGTTTCGGCCTCAGTCTTGCAGACAATCGTAAAAGCCGAACGATCCCTGCGCGAATTATAGGCCGCGGTTCCTCGACGAGAATATGTCTATCCATGAACGTGTGTTGGACGCGAACACGGCACACACTAAACTGTTCTTCGTCTCGCCCCGATAGCGCGTCAGAATAAACAATATTTACGAATTACTTTGCTGCACCCCTGGCCCCGGATCCTGCCTCCTCGGAAAAAATCGATTTCGAGCTGCGGTTTCGGTGGCCCCTTGCCCAGGATCCCTCTGCTTACGATTCTAATTTCGCTAATGTCCAGAATCCTTCTGCCAGTCAGCCGGCTGTTCCCTCGAACTTATTAGCCGTAGAGAAAGAAGTACACCTTCCTGAGCGGAGTCTTCATTCGGCCGGAAATAAATCAACTGCAAAAGAGTTCGATCGGCGAGACGTAATAAAATTATTTATTTGAAGTTGGAATAGTATTCTTCAGGTCTTCAAATTCGGACAGTCGGTCTACGTCGGGTCGTTTCTTTATTGCTTTTAATACTTCGTGTAGTTCCGATCAGTTCCTGTTCGCGTATTATAGACTGCGGATCTTTATGCATTTATGAAGGAATTTGTTGGGTGAAATATGAAACAGTAAAAAATTTTAAAAATTCAGGAATGTTGTATTGTTGCTTTTAATATAACGAAGTCTTTAAGGGATGAAATCAATTTTTATGTTATTCCTGCTTACCACAATCAATGCAAAACAATCAATGCAAAATAAAAAATGTCTGCATTGATTGCAGAACACAGGAGCCAAATAAAAATTGCATTCTTCTTTTAATTATCCTATTAAGCTGAAACTAATACGTTGATGCCCTTAAATATTTTTAACATGTCCACGGCTTTAAATTGTATGTACCCATTTTTGTCGTAAATGCATAGAATCCGTAGTCTACTAATTATAAATCTAAAGAATTTACATTCAAGGAAACTCCAAAGACTCACAAGGGAACATATTCAGATGCGAAAATCGGATTTTGATGAAACTTTGGGAGCTTATAATACTTTGAAAAATATTTGACACGTATTTTTTTTATCGGCAACCATCCACTCTGAAGGGGTGAAAACAGCCCTCAAAGTTGGGGGTCAAAACCATATTTTTTGAGATATCTCGGAAACCAGAGGTCCAAAAAATTTGAATTTTTTTAAAATTGTGTGTTTTTCAATGGGGAATGTAGTCGCGTAAAAAAATTGTAACAGAAGTTTTTTGTTTAAACAATATATTAAAAATTTGATTTTTTTTGCAGTTTCTCGTATTTATTGTTAGTTCATTTTAATGTAAACTTGGGTGTGTGATCTTTGATCCAAAATAGGGGATACATGTTTCAGGATTTTCTTTTTTTTTGCCATTTAACAATAATTATGCATAATGGAAGATAGTCTTGCACCTGGCGTGTGAAGGAATTCTGGCTTGTTTTATCGAAATATAAGCGTTTAGTATGAACATATGTAGTATTTTAAACAATACCACTGGATTATATGCCGTTCGTTATTTTATCAGTAGCTAAAGAAGGTGGCGCAGGTAGCAGCGTGACGCGGTGCTAATTACCGCGGTGGAGTAAGGGTACCGACTTGTATGTATAGCCAATTCGTCTGCGAATTTCTGCTGTCGTTGGGCATTCGGTCAAAATATAACTGGAGCCTTTTCAAATACACTGTGGATCCTTCAAATAATCGAAACTGGAGTTTCCCTCGTTACATGGTAGTTTTGATAAGAGCTGGTGGCAAAATGCTGCACACTGCAGTTTTACCTTGGTTATTTATAGCATTTGAGAAGGAAACGAATATTTTCAAAAGTTTCTATTGATTATTAGGGTGAAAGAGGAGGAAATGTAAAGTAGTCTTAAGAATGTACATATAAATATGGGCACATTGCTTTGTGTGCTACAGTTTTTCTGCATTACGGTTTGAGTTGTGTAGCATTTCGTTATCAAATTAACGTGCATATTAAGAAGTTAAGGCTACTGCTTTCAGATTTGTAAAACAGTGCCACATAACAAATAATTTCTGGCGATAATCAAGGTAAACATCCGATAATTATATTATTTTTACTTTTCTTGATTGTTTATTTTTAAATTCGTTTTCACAAACATGAAGATCAATCCGATGAACATTATGAACATTTTGATCGAAACATATCACAGCACCAATAACAAGGAAACACCCAACGACAGCAGAAATTCGCTGACGAATTGGCTATACGTACAAGTCGGTACCCTTACTCCACCGCGGTAATTAGCACCGCGTCACGCTGCTACCTGCGCCACCTTCTTTAGCTACTGATAAAATAACGAACGGCATATAATCCAGTGGTATTGTTTAAAATACTATATATGTTCATACTAAACGCTTATATTTCGATAAAACAAGCCAGAATTCCTTCACACGCCAGGTGCAAGACTATCTTCCATTATGCATAATTATTGTTAAATGGTAGAAAAAAAGAAAATCCTGAAACATGTATCCCCTATTTTGGATCAAAGATCACACACCCAAGTTTACATTAAAATGAACTAACAATAAATGCGAGAAACTGCAAAAAAAAATCAAATTTTTAATATATTGTTTAAACAAAAAACTTCTGTTACAATTTTTTTACGCGACTACATTCCCCATTGAAAAACACACAATTTAAAAAAATTCAAATTTTTTGGACCTCTGGTTTCCGAGATATCTCAAAAAATATGGTTTTGACCCCCAACTTTGAGGGCTGTTTTCACCCCTTCAGAGTGGATGGTTGCCGATAAAAAAAAATACGTGTCAAATATTTTTCAAAGTACTATAAGCTCCCAAAGTTTCATCAAAATCCGATTTTCGCATCTGAATATGTTCCCTTGTCAGTTGCAAATATATTAGGTTGGAGAGTGTCTTTGATTTACAAGCAAAATTACCTGGGGAAAATAGTATTTTAAATAGTAAATAGTAAATAATCCCATTTATTTTACAATTTTGAAAATAAAATATTTTATTTGTGGCAGTAATTTTTGAAAATTGTATTTGAAAATAGTATTTTATTTTAAGAATATTGAAAATATTTGGACTTTGTCTTTATTTTCAATTTGAATTTTAAATATTATTGCTCAAAATAATGGTTCGCATTCAATAGATTTCTGATTGTGAGTATAAATAGTTTCCTGGTGATAAGATACACTGTATGTTTATCAATAAACCTCAGTAGGCACATGCTGTGAACTGAAGTGGATATACGCAGTAATGGCAGCAATCAAAAAACAAAAAAATAAAACGAAAATGTGGCAAATGATATAGTTTCTTATATTAAATACCATTTCTTCTTTAAATTATTGCTAAAATAAGAAATATTAAATAAGTAATGCGATTTCTGAAAGTATTAGGTATAACGACGCAAAAAATAAAATATTCTATTTTGTGTTTGAGATTATTAATTAAAATCAATTGCAAAATTTGCCACCGAACAAACAGACAAACAGACAAACAAACAAGAAAGCGAGCTAATAAAAACGTGGTAAAATAGAAATATTTTACTTTGTGTTTCAGATGATTGAAATAGAAATATTTTATTTTGTGGATGTAATTGTTAAAATAGAAATATTTTATTTTGAGGTTCAGATTATTCAAATAGAAGTATTTTATTTCGAGGTTCAGATTGTTCAAATAGAAATATTTTATTTCGAGGTTCAGATTGTTCAAATAAAATACTATTCTCTTTAAGCAAAATAAAATCTAAAATATTAAATAGTATTTCAAATATTTTTTTCGCCAAATAATGCCCACCTTTGCCTGTTTATTTAAAATACGACAGAACTTTCCCTCCAACCTAATTTTAATTATTCTGTCGCTCTCTTCCTGCTACCGACGTAAAAATAAATTTCCAGGAAAGAACGGGAGCGCATAAAGCAGTAAAACCGAAAATTGAATTGCAAGCGAAGAAATGAACGATACTCGAAATAAATAAAAGCCAGAACACTGCAGACGTTCGAACAATAGAAACGTCGTCTGGCGTTTCATTTTGCGAAGTTCCATTTGGCCTGGCGAACTAGACGAACGAACAGCTTGCAAACACGCGAAAAAATCTTTGGTGAAAATCGATTTTCAATGAGACCGGTTCCGCGGCGATTTTGTAGAGAGACGACAGAGCTGAGCTAGTCGAACATCGTGGTGCAGGTGTAATTAGAGGCCTCGTAGCGCGACATCAAAGCAGGCGGGATTAAATTAAGTGGCTCGGCTTGGATCTGCCTTGCCAATTTTGTGGCAGACGAACCGCGACGTCTTCCTCCCGGCCAACGAACAATTCTCGACGCGATACCAATTAATAACGGCCGCCTGTTCCCGCATAGTTTCCCGTCTCGACAGACTTTGTCGTTCTAAAACGCACGAATCCGACGTCGGGACAAATTCGCGCGAATTCTGATCCGGTGTCCGATTCCACGATCGACAAATTTACGACAAGATGGCCGCCAGTCGCTCCGACAACGCGGACAGCTCTATCCCTTACACCAGGTTTCGGCAAACTTTTTTTGGAAAGCGCCAGGTCGTAAAATTTTTCAGCAAATTCAACATTTTTTTATCAGGAAGTGATATTTTCACATCATTTTTTTAGAGGACAATATTAACCTCGCGTATACTACAACTTCATCGTTTATAAATTAGAGGGCAATTTATACTGTTCACAGTCTTGCATTTTAGCTATTGGTTGAATATCGATGACAGACAAAATGGCCGACCGTGGATCGTTTGCTCCTGTTCCTTTTGAAGGCAGACGAGTGTTTTAGAGAAATTCGACTGGCCAGTTGCACTATTAGTACAATTATCTTCGTCAGAGAGTCGAGTGACCGTGATAATTGGACTGCAGATGTTCGGGCAGATTGCCACTTTTATAGACAAACTTAGAGCGAACGGAGCTAAGTGACATCTTGTTATCCGCAGCAACTGTTTCAACGAATTAAAACGGCTTTATGTTTTATCGTCGGACTATGAATCATCTTCGGCCACGTTTGAAGTTAGACCGCCAATCTATTCGTCATTTTTCGGGCGATTTTTATTATCTCGATGAGTAATTTCTAGCGACGATTCGAAGGTAAATTGTCACTCGGACATCCTGAATGAAACCGACAGTAATTATTTTTATGAGAGATAAAACTGGCTGTCTTATTAAAAACGATAATGAGATGAAACGAGATCGGACGACAAAACGGGAATTTATCCGAGCCTCGTCGTGTGCGACTCGTCGTGCCAATATTTCTTTAGAAAGCGTGAAATATCAACACGACTGATAGTCGCCGCTTTCTGTGTGGCCAATGGGGTTCCCACACAGGCTGTCGTTTCGTACGACGATTGCACAACGCTGTTCGAATGATTTTTCTGAAAAATTTCTGCTTCGGGACAATCATATTACTGCTCGCTTGATACACTTGAATCTTACGTATCCTTAATCGTCCAGTTCTTAATTCAAGTTCTCAGATTGAATTATTTATAAGCAGAGTCCCTAACTGTTATAACCAGAAAGAAAAGTCAGGGAATAACAAGTATTTCATCGACTAAAATCGTATTGGTTACAAATAACGATTATAATTAACCGAAAATTTTTTCTTTTGTTGGAAAGTGTTATCCTTGAGAGAAATTCATTTCGATCACTTATAACAGTTATCAATGAGAGGGATTTATTTCGATCGCTCATAACAGTTATCGATGAGAGGAATTTATTTCGATCGCTCATAACAGTTATCGACGAGAGAAAATTTCGATCGCTCATAACCGTTATCGATGGGAGAAGTTTATTTCGGTCGCTCATAACAACTACACAGTCCAATAAATTTCAACTTTTTTTTTTGTATTTCAAGTTTTTGAGAAAATCGAGTTTTAAACTAAGACATATTTTTGAACTTTGAACAAATATTGTGATGTTATTATAAAAAATATTGAATTGTTCTTTACAGCAAAAGATTCTGAAGACTTTCCCGAATACAGTGATATCCAATATTAATACATTATGATTGTTTAAACATGTTTAAACGGGATACGGCGCGGCGAGCGCCCGTTCTAGTGGTGAGCGCCACTGGCGGCAAACTCATGTCGGGCGAAGATATTTTGCTTTCTGGTTCGAAAAAAACGTCGACCATGCAAACTTGAAACGGTGGTTTCTCAAGATAAAAGTCTGCTCTTTCGCGTGGTGTAGTTCGATTTTTCGCTGGACCCTTTTTTGTTAGATAAATTCAAAAATATCCGCAAAAATTGGTGCCAAAGTGGTGTCTCTCCATCTTTAATGATTGTTTAAACATGTTTAAACAATCATAACGTATTAATATTGGATATCACTGTATTCGGGTAACTCTACAGAATCTTTTGCTGTAAAGAAGAATTCAATATCTTTTATAATAACATCACAATTTTGTTCAAAGTTGAAAAATATGTCTTTTTTTAAAACTCAATTTTCTGAAAAACTGTACGTCTAGGAGAAAAATTAAGGACAGATTTGGAATCAGCGCGAAAAGCTCTATAAGGATCGTATATTAGGAATTGAAATACTTTTTTGGCTGTTGGACAGTGTTATTTGTTTATTTCTTTTTATTCAAAGAAATTTATTTTGATCGCTTATAACAGTTATCAATTAGAGAAGTTCATTTCGATCGCTCATAACAGTTATTGATGAAGGAAATTTGTAATAGTTATTATTAAATAGTGCAACATTCAAATGGTAGACAATAAATTATTTCATAAATTTTTTCATCAATAATTATTATGAACGAGTGGAAAGAAATTCAATCATCCATAACTGTTCTGAGCGATCGAAATAAATTTATCTCGTTGATAACTGTTACGTTATGAGCGATCGAAATGAACTTCTCTCATCGATAACTGCTTTGAGCAATCGAAACATTTTTTCTTCATCGATAACAGTTATCGAAGAGGCTCGAATTTTTTCAACACTAATAAATGTTACTTGTAACCAAAAAGTATAAAAATCGATATTTTTCATTCGTTTTGTTCTTCAATTTTTTTTCTTTATATTTTGTGTAGATTATCTTAAATTTCAATGATAATCAACTTTTTATTAATGATTTTTATCGTAGAAAATTTTAGAATAACTGTTATTTTTGGACCCTATTTATAAGAGTTACTTTTAAGATCTTTCTTTGATAGATTTTTCGATTACGTCTGTCCCAGGTACATGAAATACCTGTATCCGTACGAGTGTGAGAAAAGACGACTGTCAACACCAGCAGAATTGCAAGCAGCCATCGATGGAAATCGACGAGAAGGTCGTCGTAGCAGTTACGGTGCCTACGGGGGCGGCGGAGGCAGTGGTGACAGCATGGTGCAGAGGAACCCGCATACACCAAATGCTCTGGCGTTGCACACGCAAATGTCGCCGCTCTCTTTAGTTACAGCAGTAGCTGCCGGTGGACAACACCATGGACCACAATCTTTGGTGAACGGAAGCGCAGCGCACACACCTCTGCCACATCATCCTCATCATCCTCAGCACCCTCAGGGATCACTGGGACAGCCACCGAATGCCGGTCAGTACAACAATAACTTCACATGTTCGCCACCAGCATTTTTTTCATTGCACACTTTTATTTTCGAAATTTTTCATCAAATGCGACGCACCTCCGTTATAAATGGACTGCAGATTTTATCCATTTATCATTTATTGATTCACTCTTTGGACTCGAAGCAGTTTGAACTCCGGAATCAAGACATATCTTTCAATATAGACGATTTTTATTCTAAATTGAAATTGCGTGAACCTGTGCTCTCATATATTTGGATTCTCAGCAATTTCTAGAATATACAAGGATTGGATAATTTAAAAACTGTTTCAAGTAATGATATGGTAAAAAAATGGAGTGTATAAAATTCAAAATTGTTGAAAAATTTTAAAAATCGAAGATGTCAATATATGATTGACATTTCTATTAAAATCGCTAAGAGAAATAAAGAAGAAATAGCATTCAATTCAATTTCCATTTTTTGCAATCGATGCAGACAACTTTTATTGTGTATAAAGATCCGCAGTCTATTCATTAAGAAACACATTTTTATCTGGCTCCCGTGCCTTGCAATTACTGCAAACATTTTTTATTTCGCATGAACATCCGGTCTGGTTATAAACAAATAAACGCAGCGTAATGTAAACGTTGATTATGGTTGATTCGACACGGAAACTAGGGGCGGTGCTAGAGGACCGATTGAGATCGGTCGAACGTCGAGCAAACGCTAGAGAGTGGCTGAACAGGGTGAAACAGGGTAAAGCAGGGTGGAACTGGGGGTGGAAAGACGGTTGCCCAGATCGCAGGGGCGAGAAGGAGGAAGAAAGGGGTAGGGAAGTAGGAATGCTCGTTAGCGAGAGTCATCCGTTAACGCCTGTCTCCGGAGGATCGTACAATCAATTACGCTCCTCCTTCGCTCTCGCATCATCATCTCCGGGGAGGCCTGGAACCCTAACTACCGATTTAAAATAAACCCGCTCCTCCTCTGCTTCGTCCGCAGGTTATCTCTTTCCTCCCTTCCTGTGCTCTTTTTCAGAGCCTTTCGATTCCATCGTTTCCGGCTTTTTTCAAGTCGTTGGTTGTTCGCTCGCACATCAAGAACCGTAGATTAGAGCAGTAATTGTTTCTTCGATGCTGAGAGTTCTTGCTGACTGATGTGGCTCGGTTCGCCAGCTCGCTGATCAATGCTAAGTCGCGATGGACAACCCCCAAGGGAATAATAGAATATCTGACAAAATTCAATGACTTACGTTCTCTACGTTTATGATAGAAACATGAAAGAAAGTGGGTTTATTTCTTGATATTGCCGCAATCAAAATCCCAGGATGTTTTGATCGGCTTTTTTATCCTCTTCTAAAGATTACGGAAACCAATACCACTTTATTGTCTCATTCCAGGTCAATTATTATATTGCACATAAGTATTAATAAAAGTTTTGAAGATACAACATAAACAAATTACGCTATGATGTACTGTTTGCTCTTCCTATAATATTCGCTTGCAATTAATTTCCTACTGAAGTCTTCTAATTTTTTACAGAAAATGATTATTTGAACATTTTAATACAGTATGAACATTGTTACGTCCTAAGGTGGACGTATTATTGATTTGGAATTAAATTTGATAGATTTTAATAGAAAATAAAACGCAGTTTTGAACCTACCTGCATTGACCGGCTTCGGTACGGGAGATTGAGGATTTGTTAAATTCTAAATGACTTTGATGAAGGAATTGGAACGAAGAAATCGAAGTTGGGTAAACTCTTTAAAAATGATTTGAAGTTTTGATTTGAGTAAAAATTAACAAAAGTATATTGTAAGCACTAAATTTCGAATGCATAGAGTTATTGTGATCTTTTTATAAATTGTTAGTATTTACCGTACACTGATTTCGCTCGAGTTGTCGCTCGTAGGAAAAGATATAATCGTTTCTGCCACGAAGATGATGATGATGATGATGTTGATGTTGTTGGTGATGATGATGATGATGATATAAATCCGGCGGGTGTACACGCCTTAAACAAACTAACGGACTTGATTAAAAACCTTGACGATGACGACCAACTGACTTCGAACATGGACTGGGTTGGATTTCATGAAGAGCCATCCCTTTTATAGATTAGTCAACCCATTGTTCTGAGCCTAATCTCCATGCGGTGAGTGCATCTTCGAGCATTCTTCGAAATCAGTTTTCCTATGAACTATTACCTCTTGACCGGACGAAGAGTCTTGTACATCCTGCCAGTTAATTAGTCACCAGCTTATTATTTATCAATCTTTGTTCATTTCAAAGTATCGATCTTCACATTCTTCAGCGATGAACAGTTTTCAACGGATATTCATTCGCAATTTATATTTAAAATCATCGCTTTATATTTAATACAATACATTTCGCTGCATTCTTAATTTATTCAATGATATTCTAAATTTAAGTCGAGTTTAAGTTTAAAATAAATCACATGAGTTGACAATTCCATATATGTAATCAGCTGCGAAATATATCTTATAGATTTTCGTTAATTCTATCGATTCCGCCGCACGCAATATGATGTAATATACGACAGTTCAATATTAATTATCAACAATAGTATTTAACATTCAACCTCTCGCACAGCATTATTAAGAGCAAGCATAAAAAGAAATTAAAAAAATATATGTTATACATGACTGATTATATCAATTATTATCGATGGCTGAACCACCGGACGTGACAACGTCCAAGATCGAAGATCCAAGGATCTTTATGAAGGAAGGGTTGCATTTCTTCTACCATTCGCAATCTGCTAATAGCGATTTGCACCCTATCTGTACATGTTCGCGAAGGTGTTGCGTAGTTCGCAGACGCGCGTCTCGCCCCGATGACTCAGAAGAAAATTTTCGCCGGTTACTCGGTAGTCCTATTCTTCTTGTGGCCCATGCAGACCAGAGTCAAAGCCAGTCGCGTCGAGATGGACGGTGGCGAGGTCTTGGTTCGAATGGCTCATTTGTCGAGCCGTCCGAACGGTAGTGTTCACAGAGAGAGAGAGATAGAGAGAGAGAGAGAGAGAGAGAGAGAGAGAGAGAGAGAGAGAGAGAGAGAGACACACGTTCCTCCCTCTGGATACACTTCTCTTCTCTGTTCTGCGGTTTACCCTCCTCGCCCGTGGTCCTACGACGGTGCGACGCCAATCAACGGCCGTCCCCGTTTTAATTTAGCACTCGGTGGATGCCGGTTCCGTCGCGACGACAGCGTCTGGGCTCGAGCGATTGACGTGCGCCGCCGTTTGATCGATCGTCCCGCGAACACACCTACCTTACAAGGCAACCACGACCGCACGACTTCGATTTCAACCTCTACGATCGCACACGAACCCCCACCCTGGCCCGTGCTTATACAACAGTAAAATGTTTAGTAATTGATTAAACACAATAAATGAGAATAAAAGTGTAAGAAATATTGTATAATACACTACGAAAGGATGACTGAATGGTACCAGTGTCGACGGTGAAACCAGCGAAACCAGTATCAACGATGAAGCACGCCCGCCAACAAGTGCGTTTTATTCCGACACAAGAAGTTAACCGTTTGTCCTACGATTTATTTTACGATTTCAGTGATTAGAACATTTTTGTAGATCGTAATTTGTTCTCCAAGGGTGCGGAATGCGCCTCCTCATTTCTCGATAATGCAAAGATGGGGTTTTTCGGTAATGAAAAGCGCTAGATTAAAGATCAATCTAGGCCGCAGTCAATCTACCCACTCTCGACGTTTCTTCATTTGATATTTCTCACAAAACAGCAAGCAAGGGTATAGCGACTGCACTGCCCGAAATTACCATAAAGCCACTTGATTTTTTGGTGAAATCTTATAATTATGTCATCGTAATGAGAAGCTGATGTACGATAGCATTTTAGAATTAATAAAAGAAACCATTTACATGATTACATTCATAGATATATTATTTATTTACAGAAGAACGTAAAGTTATATAGTTTAACAAAAAACGAACTGCGATATTTCCATAAAGCCACACGTTTTTTAAGTGAGAATTTCTTCTATATTTACAAATTAATACTTAGTATAATTGCCATATGTTCGAATAACGTCGAAAATTCGGTTAGACATTGTTGAAATCAAAATACGAAGAGTACTTACTAATCGATGGATATTTATTTTCGGTCACCGCAATCCATAACTCAGAAACAGAGTTGTACTGTTTACAATTGCCATATTCGTTTCTGGCAAGTATTTCCTAAAGATTCTCAATTGGATTTAAATCTGGCGAACAAGCTGGCCACTTCGGTGGTGACTAGGGGTGTGCGAGAACCCTAAATATCGGGAACCCGATGGTTGGGACGAGTCGGGTCGGGTGGCGTTCCCGAAAATTTCGAGATTCCCGAATATTTCGAGATTCTCGAAGGAATCGGGTTCCCGAAAATTTCGAGAATATGACATAAGACACTCTTGAAAAGAATTCGTGATGGACAACATTCTTTCAATTTCGAAAACATCTAGAATAAAAATTCCGAAACTATGAATGTATTCATTAAAATGAATATAAATGATTAATGGGTTCTCAAAATTTTCGGGAATCCCGATAAATTCGAGAATCTCGAAATTTTCGGGTACCCGTCCCGATCCCGAAAAAATTTCGTGTTCCCGACCCGACCCGGTATTTCGGGTTCTCGCACACCCCTAGTGGTGACTCATTAATGATTTGGGCTGCATTCAGAGCCAATAAAATAACTCCAATCTGTCGAATTAATCATAAGATGAATTCGACATAATATACGGAGCTGTTGGAAATGGTCTCAATACCATTTACAGAAGAAATTGGGACTGACAATTTCATTTTTCAGCATGATAACGCCTCAATGCATGCATCAAGACAAACAAAGGAGTGGTTATTATACAAAGAAATAGCAATTATCTACTTAAAAAACGTGTGGCTTTATGGAAATTTCGCAGTTCGTTTTTTGTTAAACTACGTAACTAAATGGTTTCTTTTATTAATTCTAAAATGCTATCGTGCATCAGGTTCTCATCACTATGACATAATTATAAGATCCATCATAAAATTTATGGTAATTTCGGGCAGTTTATACCATACATTTGTAACGTAAATGTAATAAACTGGTGATGATGTATAATAACCGGTCATTATACATATAAACACCTGTTTATTTGGTAAATGTAATAAATTATATTATTGAATATTTATTAAATTGACCGGGGAGTTAATATAATTCCCAACTCGCAATGGTGACTGTGATAAAAGTCCGTTACTGTTCGTTACTGGCAGTCTTTATGACCTACCGGCCGGCCCTCTGTTCTCCGATTTTGATAAAGTTCAAATATGTTATAGATTTCGACATTTTGAACAACTTTTTCCGGTTCCAATATAGGAGGGTCGCTTTTAGTTTTCGAGATATTCGCATTTTGAAACTAATTCCGATCGCATAATTTTTCCATTACTATTTAGTTCAAACTCTGTATGACGGCTATATAGAATGCAAAGATTGTGCGATCAGAATTAGTTTGGATTAGGTGGTGGAAAATTCAGGAGTAGTCTTTCAAAATTGAAAGCTCACCATATGAAGAACGCCGCATGTCACACATTTTCACTTTCGAGATATAGCTGTTTGAAGTTTTGATCACTAATGCTTCGACATAGGACATCGGTTAAATTGTATTATTTTTTCGAGCCTTTCGAATTTGTTTTCATAACTTTTTTCTGGTAAGTACGTCAATCCTATACTACGAAGCTCAATGAATACATAAACTCAAATTTTTTGAAATTGTAACATGCGGCGTTCTTCCTTGCAACCACAGATATACAGTATGACCAGAGTGAGACAGACCCTGTTTTCTCCCTCATCTCCACAGTGTGTTCACAAAAAAGAAGTACTCTGCCTATAACTTATTCTATACAAATTTCGGTAAAATCATGGACTTTTATCACACTCACCATCACGAGTTAGGAATTATATAAACTCGCCGGTTAATTTGATAAATATTCAAGAATTTATCACATTTACCAAACTTAGTGGTGATTATGTATGTACAGGGTGAGTCTCGTGACGTGACGATCTCAAATAACTTGTAAGTTATTTGTTGTACAAAAAAAATGTTCAAACAAATGTTGCATGATTCCTAGGGGGGCATACAGTGCTGCAATCAGATTTTTGTTACTTCGATTTTTTATCAAGCTATAGAGGCCACTTTCAGTTTATTAAATAGAATGCCTAATATTTTTGATTGAACTCGGATGAACCACAAAATTCTGCGTAAAAAAAGTATTGACCTTCACATATCATAAATCTAATAGTTAACGAGATATGATCGATATAATTTCCCATATGTATAATAGCTATTACCTGGAAGCTAGTAGGTGCTGGAACTGATACCCTCAATTTGAATAAGTACATACGGAAAATTATTTCGATAATATCTCGTTAACTATTAGATTTATAATATACGAAGGTCAATACTTTTTTACGCAAAATTTGATAATTTAATCGAATACGAAAAAAAAAATTAGATATTCCATTTAAAAAACTGAAGCTGACCCTAATATCTCAATAAAAAAGTAAGATAATAAGAAACAGATTAGAGCATTGTATGTCCTCCTAGATACCATGCAACTTTTATTTGGAACATTTTTTCGTACAACGAATACCTTACGAGTTATTTGAGGTCGTCATGTTAGGAGACTCACCCTGTATAATAACCGGCAATTATACATAATCACCGGATTAATCACATTTATCGTTTATACCAATGTATACCAAACTATACTATAGTCCATCAGAGCAAGTCCATCCTCGTTGCAATTCGTTGCTCCAATGCAAACACCTTTATCACGAGACAATCGGATATATTTCTACTATTTCTCCACTATCTAAGATCCATAGAGTAGAGATAAGATGCTTCTACGTTCTTCATAAATGCAGCTTCGCCACGAGCACACCCTTACCAAAATGTTTAGACGAGTATATTGTATTCAGCAACTTCAGGCACAATGCACTCAAAGGATTAATGGCCGTTCCTCGCCGTTGCTAATGGACTCTTTAATTGTATCGATCCCCATGTTGGAACCAGTGGATAATAAATGTATTATACAATGCGTAATGATACTGTAGGATCAAAAATATATTTCGTCTGAATATTCACAAATTTCCGTCTGAGATTTACAAAAACGTCGTACTCTGTCAACCGTCACATTCAAAATCAAATCAATCAAGTAACGGTAACGACGTCGCGTCGTTATTGTTCCTAATATCTACATTCAGCGGAGTTCACAACAGCATCACCACCCTACAATACTGGATATATATTTGTAATATGCGAGCTACGAGTACGTGTTTACACTTCAAAGGTCTATCAGAGGAGAAGGTCATAATATGTACGACGTAAACGCGCAATACAATATCATTAGTACCCAACAGATGTCGCGATTATACAATAATACGAAAAATTTCTATACCACAAACAGGACCTATTCCGGGAATGGCACCGTCCGAGTTTGAAGCACGCATGGTAGAGTATGTGAAGCTGCTGAATAAGGAGCTGAGAAGTGCGGGCGCTGGTACACCACCCCCCATGATCCACCGACAAGGTAGCGCGTCACCTCCACCATCGACATCGCCACGAGACGGAGCTTTCAGCGCTCTGGAAATGTCCCGGCTCACACTATGGAACATGTACAACAACAACACCCTCTATCCTGGAGTTGGACATCAACCACCCATGTCGCCACAGCCTTCACACTCGCCGTTACCTGCGGCGTCTAGCCCTGAACCTCAGAGGGAAGCCCTCGACCTTGGACTTAGGTAATAATTGCGGTATTGTGTGAGAAGTGCAAAAGTTTGTGCAGGTGCTGCTGCATTAAGGAAAAGAAGAAAGAAAAATGTAAATGAAACGTGTTTTTATATGTATTTGGTTCTTACTTTATTCATTTAAGTCGTATTTTTTAGTTCAAAACTAATATAAGTGCCACAAATATAATATGAATTCGAACAAAAAGTTCGAGAGCTGTATTTCATATAATTCGTAAAGAAAATTTGTTTAAAATAAGTAGCAGTCGAGGAACTGTCCTCTGAAGTAAATTTTAAATGAAACACTTAAAATAGCTGGGATTTACTTGATCGCGGTGAATTTATAATACTGCGATGATGTTTCAGGTCGTCGCCCGTGTCCTCATCTCCAGCAAGACAAAGTTCACCTTCTTCAGGCGGCAGTTTGCAAGTTAAAAGAGACCCTGACATAATTAGCACACCTGGACCACCACCTGCGAAAAGGTTGCTCTCGGACGACGACAGTCCTGTTGAAAAGAGCGCACCCTCTATCCTAGGAACGCACATTAAAATTTCCAATCGAGGTAGGCAGTTTCGTGCTCTTATTTTAATTATAGCTTCCGAACATCGCACGAACGTGAGACATCAAAGTCACAGAAATTCTTGAGTCACAATGCAGTAGCAAAACAAAACGTTGCCTAAACGAGCATGTAAAGGGTGTTTTTTTAAGCCCGATAGAACTCTAAAGTTAAAAAAACAACACAAACAGTTAACTGTTGATGAAAAAACTTATTTTGTGTGAAAGACCAATGCATGGCATTAATATTTAAAAACGACTTCGGGTATATCAGTCCAATTTCGGGTTACTTTTTCGAGCATTGTCGACCGTATGTCGCGAGTGATACGGACAACGTTAGCTTCTAATTGTAAGACTTCACGTCAGGTCACACGACCTTGGGGCCAATTTACAGGGCCATTTCGCGAAATCGCAAAATCGATACATCGTATCGAACGCGGGACTCGAAAGTGCATTAATCTCAACTAAACTTTCTGTAGAATTTATAACTTGTAGAATGGTTATATATGTTAGGTTATTTGCAGTGTGAACAGAAATATATACATATATATATAATATATATATATATATATATATGTATATAGACTACCAAAGAGGATTCTGTTATATATATATATATATATATATATGTTTTGAACGATACACTTGTAAACACAGACGACTGTCGCACGAGCGGTTGTACAGTGCTTCGATTGTGCCCAACTTTTCTCACGTAGGCGCGAGAAAACAGTAACGTATCTACTATTGGGTAGCAGAGCGGCTAGAGCCCTGAGGCAATTATATTGGCGGGAATGTACCGAAATAATCTTACCGCACAAAAAGACTCCAGGACGTGTCCTACGAGTACAAAATATACACAAATACACCTGGTATACATTCATTTTTTAGAATCAAATCATATAAATTTTTTAAAGTTCTACGGGGTACTCAAGGAACCCCATTTTATCGAGATGCTCAGGTTACTGAGGCTGAAATTGCCGCGTATACGCGAGAAAAGTTGGGCTCAATCGAAGCACTGCGGTTGTACATAGTGTACAACGACGTACGCCTCATTAGATATATAATTGCTTACTCCTAGTGAAGATGTCGCGATTGATCGGTAACGCAGTTTTTCTAGTTTCCAACACTTTCTGTCGCGAGTACGGTTGGTTTTGCATGACAACTTTCTCAATTGTTTTACCAAGGGTATAATCCTTTGTTTAACAGGGGACGGAAGGAACGGCGATAATTCTCTGGTGGTCAGTATGGAGCTGAACGGAGTGATGTACCAAGGAGTATTGTTTGCCCAAACAGACAGCAGGACCACGAGCAGCACTGCGAGCAACAATACGGCGAAAGCGTCGCGGAGCATGCCCAGATAGGCCGATCGTCGACGGGCCGAACGTCGCTTGAATGGGCAAAAGGCACGCGATGGCTATAATCTGAGGTGGGCACTTATGACCGTGAGGGCTCGTAACGTTCCCTCGGCGCAAACCCGGCACAAGCTGCCCTCGGCCCGTCGGTCTTGATTTCAAATTTTAAGTAGGTCCGAGATTGTAAGAGGGCAGCACGGTCGCATTAATGTGGCGAATGTCGTTATGCAGGACAGGTCGCACTAGTGTGGCAGATGCCGGTAAAGAAAATTTTTACGTATTTACTTATTTTACTGATTTGACATGCAAGGAGAGAAAACGAAATAATAAACCTCATTGAATGATATACTTTTATAATTTTATTTTCTATATTAGTTTTTCTAGACTGCGGATCTCTGTGCAAAATAAAAATGTGCAAAATAAAAATTGTTTACATCGAATGCAAGAGATAGAAACTAAATTGAACGTTATACGCAAGAAATACGTCGTAGTAGCGAAAAGAAAATTTATATTAATTGTATGGCTACACAAACATTTATTTCAAAATAAATAATAAATAGATCAAATAATAAAATGGTTAAATTAATTACTTTAAAAAATTAGAGAGAGAGAGAGAGAGAGAGAGAGAGAGAGAGAGAGAGAGAGAGAGAGAGAGAGAGAGAGAGAGAGAGAGAGAAGAAAACTATTGTAACGCGATTTTTATTCTTGTACGCACGAATCATTTTTGTCTTTTATTTTGCGACGCATGGTTTCCGTCGCGGGACCGAAAGTGAACCGTCCTCGATCGAACGCGAGAATCCTTTCTTGCTGCTTCTTCTTCTATCTTCTTCGATTATCTTCCTCTCGTTTCTCGACGTTCCACTGAAAATTCTTAAAACATTTACGTTCGATCGGGACGGCCCACGTTTCCGGTATTCGTCGTCCCCTTCGGCAGGGTTCTCGTTGTTTTCTTTTCTCTTCGAGACGGTGAGACTTGTTCACCGACGTCGGAGCATGGGCCAGTGTCGATATTACACACCGATCTATAGATCTAGAGGACGATAAGGGATGTTTCACCTTAAGTAGCGCTTAGCATATACGCGGGGGAGAACCTTTGATCACGAAGGACACGTCGCGAGAGTGCACCCTTCTTTTAGTCATAGTTAGACTGCGGATTTTATGCGATTACCACGAAAATATAAAAAACAAATAGCAAAAAAAAGTATCAATTTTTAGTAGAAATTAAGGATATTGTGTCAACTTCTTCGTCCTGTTCGGGAGAAGGGTTTTCGTTTTGGCGCGTGTGTCTTTCGACGCAGATAATTATGATTTTGCATGGAGATCCGCAGTCTGGTCATAGTCGTTAGAATAAACCGAGGGTAAGACATTACTATGCCGCGAGACTATAAAGGGAGAAGATAGGTCTAAAGAAGGGGGATAGAGAGACACAGAGAGAGAGAGAGAGAGAGAGAGAGAGAGAGAGAGAGAGAGAGGAGATAATTGGAGAGAGAGCGCAAAGTGCGTGAAAGAGGGAAAATTAAAAAAGATTAATTTTTCGAGTCACATTGGACGCGCACGCGAGAGGGGACGAAATTGTGTTATTGTTTATAGCTCGATGGTTAGGCCAAAAAGACTGTTATATAGGACGAATATTATATATATATATATTATATATAGTAGAAATTCTTTCTTATTATGGTTATTAAGAACGATATTATTGTCATCGTAAATATTCTAATTACGACTATACTTAACGCTATTCCTAATCACTCTACTATTAGTATTATCGCAGCTATGTACTATTGTCACGTTGTTACATCGTGATAGCGAGAAACGGCTCTGACACGAGCGGCGAGAGTCGTTATGCGACCTGATGAAAAAAAAAAGAGAGAGATGAGTAAAAGAGAGTGAAACGCTCTCCTCGTGTTCGGTTTCGCTCCGAGTGGTGCTATGTTTGCACCGTTTCATTTTCGGTCGATTATGAAACGCGAAGATCGACGGAAGGAGACAAACGGGAAACGTGATCGGGAAGTGTGTCAAACCGGCGAGGTAATCGTTAATACTAGCTGGGTCGCCAGAGACCTGATAATATCGTCGATTCCATCGTCTGCCCGAAAGATGCAGCACCACGCCTACAAGCATAATATTGTAATGGCTCTATAAATGTTGTATATATTCTATATGATATTATCAAGACAAGACAACAGCAACAACAACAAAAATAAATCACACACCGACCGCGACATTCAGCTATTATAGTTCTCCATAAGTAGCAACGTAGTTTATCTGTAAATCTATGTAAACGAGCCCACGAATATCATAACGAATAAAATCGACATTACTTTTATATGATTATGGTCCTGCTACCTCGCCGAGAGAGATAGAGAGAGAATGAGAGAGAGAGAGAGAGAGAGAAAAAAAGAGAAACCGTTCTCGATATTGTGTGCGTGTACGTCGGGATTAGAGCGACTGCCCGCCTAAACGCGTTATGTATCCGGCCGAATGCTTTGTAACCGACTAAATTTTTCTTATTTTTATATATCTCGATTCATTTATTCGTTCCGTTAGAGAATGTTCAAACTTTTGAATTGACGATTAAAAAGCTCTCAATCCTAGACAACAACGCTTTCTTTTCTTCTTCCGGCGCGAACGCGTACTCCACGGCAGACGAGCACAACCGCGCGAGATCCTCGTGATCCAGACCAAACGTTGAACCGGCGATCTCGTATTCCCTCGACAGCGACGTGTGGAAGACACCTTTGTCGTCGGTCTGAAAAAAAGACAAGCGATGATCCTTTAATTGAATGTTTGCCTGGCACCTCAAATAATAGCTTGCATGAATAATTAACGGCTTTACTTACACCGAGGCAAATAGGATGTCCAGCCTCGTGCAAATATTTGAACTGATGGGATTCGTACGAGGGTACTGTCTTGCATTGTACGTTCGATGTTAGACACAGTTCTATGGAATAAAGTCAGTATAACCAACCTTCTAAGTCCAGAAAGTTTCCCTCTGTCCGTCTGTTCTCAAGGTCACGTCAAGGCCACGTCAAGACCACGATATCATAGGCACAGATCTTGGCTACATCGTGGGGGGTAATTAGAATATATGATTCAATTTAAAAAAGAAAACAGCAATGACCTTGAAATATCGAAAATGTGACCTCGAGAACCTGTTTTCATCTACCACAATACTTCTGATTATACAGTGTCAATAGTTCTTACCAACAGGGATTTTTGATTCAATCAGCATGTTGAATAATTTATCGGATCCATGTAAGTTTGGATGAATGCAAGTACAATGGCCCAGTCTATCTGGTTTGAATTCAAGTATGTCTTTTGTTTCCACTTCGTTTGAGACCTGTATGAAAACAAGAAAATATTAGATTGGTAATCAATGAATGTGAATCACTGTACAAATTTTACCTCTGCGCAGTGAGCTGCAATTTTAAGGCCAGCATTCCTGGCTTTCTTCAATAGCTCTAAAAATGCATCGCCAGCCATTGGATCTCCACTAAGATCTAGACCTACCACATATTGAGGATGTTTCTTAAAATAATCTATCGCTAATTCTATGTTCTCCTCTGCTGCTCTGTATCCTTGTTTCCGATTAATGGACACCAATAACTTCACTGTTATGTCTGGGAAGTCTGTTTTACAAGCCCTACAATTATAAATGAAAGTGATCTAAGTGAAAATTTAGTTTTAAACAAAACTTTTAAGTTAAACTATGTTTATTTTGTTTAGAAAAAGTTTCCAAAGTAGAACTGGTAAAAATTCGGTATTTCTTCGATCAGAACAAATATGTACTAGTAAATGATGAAAACTATCTTTCGTTACTTCGGATAAATGACCTTGAATGACCTGAGAAGACGAAAGTGTTATAGGTAAGTGAATTCGTCTAAAAAAGAACTTGGTCACCTTGAAATCACCTTGAAATTAGCGACTATAAGGTGGCCCCCGAAACAGAGTAAGTTCTACTTGAAATATTTTTTGCAACGAGCTATAATTTGGGAAATAATTGTGCCCATAATTATGAAAGTGGTCTAAGTGAAAATTTTCAGAAAATGAGTTTGTCAGTTTCATTTAGTGTTAATATCCTTTCCCTTTAAATATCTCTAAACAAGAAATATATGACTCAGATAGACCACTTTCATAATTATGGACATAGTGATTGTCCCAACTATTTTTGAAATTATGCTTACTCGAAACCTCTTATAATGGCTTCTATGTATTCTCGCTTCGTCATTTTCCCATTAATACATCGAGGAGTGCTCCTCAATTCTAAATATATTACATTGTCTTCACGAAATTCTTTAATTACATCACAAGCTGACTGAAACACAGCTTCCGGTGTTGTCGTCAATGAGTACGCTACATCAAACACCTTGAAACACCTACGAAAAATAAGTATACCATCTTCAGATTGGAACATTAATTAATGCAACGATCGAGTGTATCATAAAATGTAAAGTTAGGGGGCAAGATTAGCGTACTCGCCTAATGATGAATACTTTCCCATGCTCATGACTATGTTCTCTTCACCATCGGAATCCGGATTCTGCATTTTGTATAACGTCTTCAACGTCTCTGGACTTAACGAGCCGTTCAAATGAGCATGAAGTTCCTAATAATTATAAAAATATATTAATTTCCAGAAATCATTGTTTAGAAACGTTAACATAACCTCTCACAAACCCGGCAGAAATTGTTGTAATAAAATACGTACCACTTTCGGCAGAGATTTACAAAATTTTTCTAAATCCATTGTGAACGAGAAAGCCTCCTATATCTTTAGCCGTTTCCTTGAAATTCGCGTGCTGTTTATCTTGCACTTACAGCTTTTCTAAATTTAGAAGAAGACAATGTCCCAAAGTTCCAGAATGCTGAAGGTAAAAGACAAATGTACGAATTTATATTACAATGGGTTTATTAAGAAATATCTAAACTGTTTGATGTTCTCATAAACAGTTACTCATTCATTTAGCATTTCTAAGTATTCGATCCTAAAACTATAGACACCGGCGTTTCTCGGTAAATTTTAATTTTTCTTATACAATAATAGTTATTTTTAAATCGCAAGTCACCGGTCATCAAGAGCATTTTTCCAGTTTTTGTTTAAGTCATACAGAAGTTAAAAAATTCTAAGGCAAGGCATAGCAATATGTAAGTTTTTCGAAAGTTTAGGAAATGGAAATGCTCAATAATGCAATTAGTCAATGTCAATATGTATCTAAATTTTTCATATTTTATCGTGATTATTTATAAATTGTAGTTCTTCTTCAAGAACATTCCCCCAGCTTTAATTTAAGACTCTGCAAATTAAAAAATTTTAAAGGGGAAAGCATTTAAATATTATTGTTTATTCAAGCTCAAAGGATTCGTGCCGCTTTTCCTATAAGATACAATACAGACTCGGGATGTCCGTACTGCGCCAAAGTATGTAGCGGCAAAACGCTCAAACTGTTAGCCAAATTTATCTAACCTTAGAATTGATAAATTCGGATAGATGGCGCCACCATCCAATTCTGAGGTTAGAATTTCCTGTCGACAAATTTGGCTAACAGTTTGAGCGTTTTGCCGCTACATACTTTAGCGCTGTACGGACATCCTTATGGAGCAGATGATTCTTGCCGGATATTTGCATTGTATCATATCAGAAAAGCGGCAAGAATCATTTAAGCTTGAATAAACAATTAAACCAGAGCAAATTCACTTTATAATAGATGTATTACAACTTGAAATCAATCATTATAGCACATTAAAAATTGAATAATAAAGACTTATAAAATCGTGGCATATCACGAGGAACCTAGGGGCGTATACGCATTGGAAGCTGCTTCACAAACATCGAAACACCTCCGGCTCCGGGCCCGGCCATCCATGGCGCCTTTGTGTATGCAGCTTTACGTTCGTTTACATCAGGTTTGAGGTTACTTTGCAACAATGTGCCCTGAGGAGAGTTGAATCATTTCCACTTCGTAATTGCGTGTTTATATAATACCGACATGAAAACGAGACAAACTAAGACCGCAAAAATAGAGGTCGTCGAAATCAGACCCAAAGAAACCAAGGCGTAAGTAAACATTGTGCATTCATCTTAACACTGTTATCTACATATTATGAACACAAAGTGCTGACATTGTCTTACCACACACGTTCTAAAGATTAGAAATACAACTTTTGTTTTAGTAAATCACTCCAGTATCAGAGGACGAACAAACTTGTTCATCTAAGAAAGAAGTCTGTTCTAGAAGACCTGATCATGAGTTCGTCTTGTTCGAGTACTAATAATGTTCAAGATGTTTTGTCAGGTATAAATTCGATGCTCAGCGAACAGCTGGAAAATCAGTGCAATATCAAGCGAAAGAAGAAAATGTCGTGCAGCAGCAACACTAAAGCATCAAGTAAGAAACGTTCGAACTTCTCTAGAACAGTGGTTCTCAAACTGTTTATATATAGTACAGCGCTTTTAGGCTGGTACTCAATTACGAGAAGCAGGTGCTTTCAGTGGTCTATTTATTTTTACTTTTAGTTTCGAGATATTTAAAGGATTACATACAAACAAATTAAAAAAATATTGTTTTGAGATTTCTGAAATGTTAGCAAACGTGTGACGAGAATATGTTCATTGTTAATTGTTAATTGTAAACTGTCGTCTATTGCTTGCTGTTAACAAAGAAAGTTATTAATGAAGCCACATAAACTCATATTTTTATATTTCTCACTTAGACCAATCTCACTTAGACTCGCTTAAATTAATTCCATATAATGTTGAAGTAACGAGCACCGTCTGATGGTTCATTTTTCACAAATTACGTTGCATTAATTTAGTTTAAAACAATGTGATGTGAAACAACTGATAAATTATTAGACCACTTTCATTTTGGTTTATTCTAGAAATCCAAAATTCCAACATTTGAGAATCACTGCTGTAGAGTACACCCGATTGTTATTGTACACAGGGGTAAAGAGCGACTGTTGTTTGCAGGTTCAAGATAAAATAAGATATAGTATCTTTGCTCGAATAAACAACACCGTTATAGAGTGGGGTTGCTTCAATTTCAGATTCTATGGATTCTTGCCTAGATTCAACAGAGGCAAGCACATCCGCAGACAGGAACAGCAAGCGATGTCGTGCTCTTGTCAATCAACGAAGAAGCTTAGGTTCACCTGTAATAGTCGAAGCTCTTTCAGGAACGTTGCCTGCATTCAGAATACCGAAAATACTGAGACAGAATCACGAATTACGAAAGAATGATGATGCTTGCGACACCCTTCCTCAGAGAACACGACGTAGCAATTCGCGAAAGGCTAAAGCCAGCATTATCGTTGCTAGCTGTGCAAGTCCAAGTCTTAATCCCGACACGCAAGGGAATGATACAACAACAGCGGCACCTTCAAAAACCAATCGCAAACCACGGAACATTAAATCGCCATTAACATCAAAAAACGATAATGCCTCTGACACGTGGGAGTCCAACGAACCGTCAGCTTCTTTCGAGGAATGTCTAGAAAACCTCGGAATCGATGCAGCAAACAGCAATGTAGCAAACACGAGTATCAAAAATTCAACACCCAAAAGAAACAGGAGCGACGTCCAGGCTAATCGGTGCCCGGTACAGTTTTACTGCTTGAAAAACAAGATAGTAGCGATACTACCAGGGAGGACACAGTTTTGTTTCACCGGTAAAATCGTTTTGAAAGTGATGTATGGGGCGGTGGAAGTCTACGGGTCTTTAATCTCCGCGACGACCAAGCCTATGGAAATCTACTCTCCGAGAGGGTACAGCAGCGTTTGCATCAAAGCTAGTGACTGGAGATCGCAGGATGTACAGTCAGATATTTGGACGTCTCTTTCCGCCGAGGGCATCAACCGGGACATCGAGAACAAGCTGGTCGCCGACTTGAATAATCTCAAAGCTGGTACAACGGTGCTGCTTCTGTCGAGTCTGGAGAACAAGCTAACCAAATTCTTGAACGCCTTCTACCCATTCCGACTGTTCCCGAGCATCAAGAATACTCCGTACCAGTCCTGGATGGATCCGAAGAGGGCGGAAGCGATACTACAGTCGAATCTGTACGTAGATAGTTACGCCTGCAAGGAGATGGTCGTTGATCATCGCGTCACGCAAGATGTTGCTGAGAAAATGTTGATAAGTTGGCGTGCCAACAAACGATCCTGCACTTTGATCGCCGGAGGAAAGAACGTTGGTAAATCTACCTCGGTTCGTTGCTTAATAAACAGCCTACTACCTGTTAGCAAGATGGTCGTCCTCGTGGACTTTGATCCCGGACAGGCAGAGTGCACGCCAGCCGGTTGCATTTCCTACAGTTTGATAGAGGAACCTCTACTCGGACCAAATTTCACGCATCTAAAGAATCCAGTCTTCCAACTGTACCTCGGCGATATTGATGTCAGTCGTTGCATCACGAAATACATAGAGGGAATGAAAATGTTGGTGAATAGGTTGTGGAGTTGTCCTATGATGTCGCGACTACCGATTGTGGTGAACACCATGGGGTTCACTCGCGGTATCGGCTGGGACATCATGGTTTTTACAGTGAAGCTCCTCCAACCTTCTATGGTGGTGCAAATCATGTCCGAGAAGGTCAGGAACAACTATCCGTATAATTTGAGCAGTGGAGTGATAAATAAACAGGTGAATAGCGGGTGTTCTTTATATCTGCGATGAGTAGACTGCGGATCTTTATGCGTTTTTATGCGGATCTTTATGAAGAAATTGGTTGCATGAAATATAAAACAGTAAAGGATTAGAAAAATTTAAGAAAATTTTTTTTTGAAATTTCTTTTGAATGTAACAAAGTCAATGAGGGATGAAGTCAATTTTTATTTTATTCCTGCTTCCCACAATCAATGTAGGATTATTAGGTTTCCACTCTTGGCAGTGGATGCTCCGCGGGTTGCTCATCACTGTTTTATATGGATGGTTACTAGAGGAGGATTCGTAGAGCATTGACAATCTGTTTTCCGTAGAAATTTTCGAGAGTGTCATGGAGCATGAACGATTTTAACTGGAACCAAAATTGCGAGCACGAATTGTTCGTGATACGTTCCCACGCTGAACGCAAAAGCGCTCCGGTAAACGAGACTTGGAACATGGAACCCTATCAGCAGCGAGAACTCGTGCTGATCTCTTACCTAAGCGAGATCATGCGGGGCCCCATCGATCCTATGTAAGCCTAAAAATTATTCACGATGTTGATCACTTGATGTTTAAAAAATTTTTTTTGCAGGTGTTGCCCCAACAGCTTGTCGCTAAATGAAGCTATGCCATACGTGTAAGCATCATTTCTACACATTATACCAGCGGTTTCCAACCTTTATGCTACTACGACTCCTCGAAAAAATTTCTTTTCAGCGCCTTCCTACCTTTCATATTTTTAATAATAATATAAACACGTTTAAAAAATTGTTAAGTTTTGTTTATTTGTAGATATTATGGTATGATAATTAATTTTTTATTCAAAAATTTTGGCGCCTCCCAGGTTGGAAACCGCAGCATTATATAGAATACATTATAGAATTTGAACTTATCTAGGTGGACGTGCTTCCGTCCAGCCAAGCTAAATTTTGAACGACGCTAAATGACCTTGGAAGACGAAACACACTGTTCTGTATAAAAACAAAAGAAACAAACAGAGATCACCTTGAAATCTCGGCAGCACGTCCACCTAGAGCAGGCAGTTCCAACGAGTAGCTCCGGAGCTATTCGAGGCACCTTCCCCGCTTAGGTTCTTCCCCCAGTCTTAGACTTCATCGTTATAATGTATAGTAGTGGGAAGCTCCTACCACGAGAGCCGCGTGCCGCGCAATGCACACACATATATTGTAAAGAGGTTCGATGGTGGGGGACCTTGCAGTTGTCGGAGGGGAATAGGTTGGAACTGCCTGACCTAGAGATTCGCGACTACCATAGGATGCCTCCCTAGAGGCAGAGTAACTTTCATGTGAAATATTTTTTACCAGCTGTAACTTGGTAATTAATCGCGCGTGAAACTCTGAATGGCCACCAAATGGTTACTTCGTACGCGAAGTGAATAGACGGTAAAATTGTCGAATTTCAATTACAGGACCCCGTTTTCTTCGATAATCGTCTCGATACCTCGAGCATCTGCGCCACCGACGCATGTGTTGAGCGTAATCAATGGAAACATAGTTGCACTGTGCGGAATCGATCTGCAGGACCCTGAATCGCAACCGACCGACTTGGTATCTGGCTTGAGGGTGTTGGACAGGTCGCCGCTCTGCTCGTGTTACGGTTTCGGTGAGCGTTTTATCGCGACACGTTTTCTCTGTTATGTAAAGAACATCTGGGAATGATTGTGAACCATACTTATCCAGGTATTGTCAGGGGAGTCGACACGGAACGCGAGGAAGTCTTTATAAACACGCCGCAACCGGCTCGCGTGATGCAGTACGTGAATTGTTTGGTGGGCTGTATACCGGTACCCGTCACCCTGTTGCAGTTGAACCAACAGAGAAACGTTCCGTATACCGGCGGCACCAACGAGTTGCCAACCAGTCGGGAATACCGCAGAGGATACTTCCGTATGAGATATCAAAGAGCGAATGTTAATTCGTAACGAGTCCCATCGAGGGTTCCCGCGACTCTGTACATAACCAAGACTACGTTTATGTTTCATTCATCTCCTTTTATTCATCAACAAACGGTTGCCTGAGACTCTTCTGTTTCTAACAGCAACCGAGAGAATGTAAAAAATGTACGATATTATTCGAACAAATTTGTAAAACATATTTTACATATACGGAGAGAAAATATCTGTTACATCATGCAGACAACAAGGATAAAGAACTAGAACATAGCTAGTTATCTCGATTGTAATAACATTAAAAATAAACGAAAAAAAAATTAAACATAAAAATCGTGGAACCATTCATCTCTTTTCGGACTAGATTGAATGGTCCATGTAAAACGATACAAAGATTCTGTTCGACGATTTCGTTAGACGGGTTTAGTCGAACGGAGCCTTTAGAAGGCTGGGGGTGGCAACTCTTGGGGCTGGTGAGCGCATAAAATAAGAGCAAAGAGATTTAAAAATGGCAGTGAGGGTTTGCACGCTCCAAGATTTCCCTATCAGTCTTTGCCGCTTCGTCGCGGACAGGTTCTTCACGTCCGTGTAGTGACGGGGGAACCCGAATATCTCCTCGAGCTCGGTGATCCACAGCGAGTCGCTTTGGTCCTTCATAAGGATTGGTTTCAGGGCCGTTTTTCCTAATGTCCAGAAAAATCCTCGTTAATCGTAGGCCGGTTTTCCCTTTATTAACACGTCCCGTGCCACGTGTACCACAAACATATATTTTATAACAGGTTTAACACTGTAGAATATATTTCCACCAAGAAAATGAAGCATTAATAAGACATGCAGTATAATATAACAAAACACACAAGTTATTCGTTTAATCGTCGAGCAAAAACGGCTCGGCACGGGACGTGTCGATATTGATAAACTATTGCGACTATTTTCATTGACTGTGAACGTATTTTAAGTGTCTTCTTTCATACACGAATGGATGTCTAGAAGAGGACTACACAGGGTGATCCACCTAATTAAATGCAATGTAAACGGTATCACAAGGTGAATGCTTTGCAAACGTTACTTGTTTTCTCAAGGTCTTTTTTCGGAGTTTTCAAGGTCCAAGGAACATATTTGGTTCCTTGTAAATGTATATATTATTTTCGTTGCATATTCTAGTTGACATTAAAACGCATTTAGACATATTAATAACATGACATTGAAATAACCTCTGACTTCTAAAATTGAAATTGGATATGACATTCGTTTCCAGTTTCCGTCGATATTACTGACATTTGTAGCGACAAGTGAAATATTAAATTTGTAAGCCCTCTGTAAAATTTGCAAAGCATTCACCTTGTGATATCATTTACATTGCATTAAAAACATTTATTAATTATGTCACCACAAATAAAGGCGATATTTAAATGGCTACATTTAGGCGGACCATCCTGTATTTTACACTCCATCAAATTTGTATTTGTACGTTACAGCAAACAATGGTTTCTGTGAATTTTATGAGACATGACCACGGTGTATTATAGAGGTGTTGCGACTAATTTTAAGCACCTCTGTATGGTTGAAGTTTTGTGATAGATAGAGGTTAGTTCTTTGGTTGCCGCCAGATGGAATACTAGGCACCATCACGCTTTTAGCATGTCCATGTAGCTCATATTAAGTATGTATGCGCGTGCATATCGTACAATTAGTATGGGCTACATGGACACGCTAAAAGCGTGATGGTGCCTATCACACCTTTCCGAGAGAAGTCCGAACACCTCTATAATACACCGTGGACATGACATACGCAACTCCACTTTTGGATACGTATTTCAAAGTGGCCATACCCTGTTTCAAGGAATTCACTTTGGTAGTGACTGTGCGGATCTTCTTGACGAGGGCGTACCGTTGACAGTGCGGCGTCAGTATGTCTTGCACATCAGTATCGCCTTGGAAAGGCAGCGAGTATCGTTCAAACGGCAGATTATGCCAATACAGTCTCAGTCTGTGTTGAGGAGAAAAGTCTGCCGAATCTATCACGTCGGGCTCCTGGCCCAGGTGCCTGAAACGTCATTATCAAATCGTTAAATACTGCCAATAAATCAAACAATATTAATCATCGTAGTGCTGATCTCTGGATGAAGGATTGCCTAGCATAGAACAATTCATTTCATCCATGTTCAGCACTGGACGGGTCGAAGGCCTACTTGTTGATCTCCAATCTGTACACGCTCGGCATCGATGCGACATTCTCGTATAACCAAAACAAGTGACGACCACTGTTCAGTTTTTTCACGAGCTTCAACACTCGCCAATATTCAAAGAACAGTATCCCGGTGCCCCTGGGGTCTGCCAGAGTCAAACAACAAAGAACGTAAGTACCTTCATTTTGTAGAACAGAGTCTCTCCTATCGTAACAGCGTACCATGAAGGCCTAAGCGAGCAGGATTGACAAGGCTCAAATCGTTGCAGGGCGATCCTCCGATCAGCAGATCGATGGGCACCATCTCCTTGATCATTTCCTTAGTGATGTTCCGGACGTCGCCAAGCTGGACAATGTGGTCTCCGTAGTGCATCGCGCTAACCATCAGCGCATCAGGGTCGATCTCGCTGGCGTAATAAACCTCCACCTCCAAGCCCAACTTCTGGAGGACTAGCATCCCTGAAGAAGACGCGTGACGATAGAGTACAATCCTCTTTTAATGCGGATAATTAGTACAAATAAGATTAAGTCTACGAATTGAGTATAAGAAATTCACAATTACAGAGTACATACCGCGTTGTAGGGCTTTGCAATTTTTGCTCCGCGTTGTGAGAGTGCCGCGTTACAAGACAACTCGGCGTTAGTGTATGTCAGATCAAAGTAAATTAAATTTGTGTGCGGGATACGCCTTCTTATTTGTGTCCATAATTTCGAAAGCGAAGTCATTATTTTAAGCTAAATGAATTCGATGTGAATTTTACGATATTGTGAAAAATGAACCGGTTTTCGAGCGAGGGTGTGGTGGCACACTCACACACCGCTAGACACATACAATACGTACACATAATTGCAAGGGTCCGGCATCTGACAAACCACGCCTCGCTAATGCACATTTGGGGCCCCTACGTAGTCACAATCGCTACATAAAAGATTAATCTAGCGGGGACGTATCCCAATTTGCCTTAATTTTGCGTTTTCGAGGCGTAATTTGCATTATTCGGCAGCATGTAGCGGAGCCGCGAGGAGCATAGGGCGGCGCGACAATGCTGCTACTGTCAAGAGACATACACTTTCTTAAAATATCGAGAGATGTAGGGTTCTTTCAGAAAAAGTTGGAGGCAACCCCGCTAGCAGGGACACATATAATGTCAAGGCAACGTTTATTATGTTAAATCATACGTTTTTAAACACACAGTTTGTTAAATAGAGAAATACAAAAGCGAAGGTTCTGTGACGATACACTTCCGGTTCGAGCGCTGATGTCTGTTTCTCACATTCAGTCACCGCGAGTCGTCGGTCACTTTATCGGTAATTGGTAATAATTTATTGTTAAGATAACTGTTTCAATTTTTATAGTACATAGAATAATAATAATAATTTTTAATATGGTGCTGTAGATACGGCGGAGGACGATAATAAAAATTGAAACAGTTAACAATAAATTATTAGGTTGGAACGAAAGATCTCGTCCTTTGTTTTACCGATTACAGTGACCGACAACTCGCAGTAACGGAATGTGAGAAACAGACATCAGCGCTCTAACCGGAAGTGTATCGTCACAGAACCCTCGCTTTTGTATTTCTGTATTTAACAAACTGTGTGTTTAAAAACGTATGGTTTAATATAATAAACGTTGCATTAACATTGTATGTGTCCCTGCTAGCGGGGTTGCCTCCAACTTTTTCTGGAAGAACCCTACATCTCTCGATATTTTAAGAAAGTGTATGTCTCTTGACAGTAGCAGCATTGTCGCGCCGCCCAATGCTCCTCGCGACTCCGCTACATTCTGCCGAATAATGCAAATTACGCCTCGAAAACGCAAAAGTAAGCCAAATTGGGATACGTCCCCGCTAGATCGATCTTCTATTTAGCGACTGTGACTACGTAGGGGCCCTAATTGTGCATTAATGAGACGTGGTTTGTTAAATGCCGGACCCTTGCAATTCTGTGTACGTATATGTGTCTAGTGGTATGTGAGTGTGCCACCACACTCTCGCTCGAAAGCGGATCGGCACCTTTAAGTAGTGCTTGTTATTTCAACATTATATGGAATTCATTTAGCATTAATGTCCTTTTCTTTTAAATATTCTCGAAACGAGAAATACACGTCTTAGACCACTTTCATAATTAAGGGCACATTTCTCGATAATGCAACGATGGGTTTTTTAATAGTGAAAAGCGCTAAATAAAAGATCGATCTAGACCGCTGTCTCCCTCAAAAGTCCTACTTTTAGGTTTACGAGGCGTAATTTGCATTATTCGGCAGCATGTAGCTGTCATAAAGCTGTGCATGTAGCTATTTTCATAAAACTGCCGAATAATGCAAATTACGCCTCGTAAACGTAAAAGTAGGTTTTTCGCTAGAGACAGCGGCCTAGATTGATCTCTTATCTAGCGCTTTTGAGTACTGAAAAATCCTATTATCGAGAAATGCGCATGTCGCACCCTTGCCATCCTGGAAAGGAGAACACCCCCTTAAGGGAGTCTTTTCCAACAGACGACGCTCGCGCGTGAACACTTACACACTACCCAGGGTACACTCACACACCGCTAGACGACGTATACGTACGCGAGGATTGCAAGGGTGCAGGATTCCCACTTCTGATTTCTCGATAATGCAAAGAGGGATTTTTGTAGTAGTCAAACTCGCTAGATGAAAGATCAATCTAAGATGATGTTTGCCCCAAAAGTCCTTCTTTTACGTTTCCGAGCAATGGTTTTGCAATATTCGACTGCATGTTGCCCGTCGGAGAGGATAGTACGCCGTCGTGACTGCAGCGCCATCTGACGGGCAACATGCAGCCAAATATTGCAAAACCATTGCTCGGAAACGTAAAAGAAGGACTTTCGAAGCAAACAGCGCCCTAGATTGATCTTTCATCTAGCGATTTTGACTACTACAAAACCCCGTCTTTGCATTGTCGAGAAATCAGAAGTGGAATCCGGGATTCTTGCAGTCCTCGTGTACGTATACGTGGTCTAGCGGTCTGTGAGTGTTCACGCGCAAGCGTCGTCCGCTGGAAAAGAGCCCCTTAAATTTGATACAGTACAGTCGCGATCTAGCTCCCATCGCCTGTTCCGAGCAGGGACAGAGATCGTGTAGAGCAGGGGTGGTCAATCTTTTGCATACCATTTTGCGTCATACAACTCAAGCACTTTTTCTACCTTCTTACGTTCGTTGTATAAGGGTAGGATCTGCTTCGGTTAGGGGAGGAAAAGGGATAACTCAATCGGGCAACTAAATTAATTAACTTACACCAGTTGAAAAGACATACGTTCATTGGAGCACTAATCTACAATAGTGAGAAATGATTTTTTGGACGATAGGCGATCACTGTCTTGAACACCGAAATTCCCATCCTACAATTGTAAACTGTCAAACAATTGCGACGAATTGATGAGTAAGAAGGCTGAATACATTCAACTGAGAGCTCTCAGGTGTTGAAAATATGAAGATGGAATCAGTTATGGCGCCTACTTCAAAAGAATAAGTATAGGTGTAAGGATCCAATGCGCCACTTGTAATCATCCAATGTGCCACGTTTGGCGCATGCGTCACAGGTTGGCCACCCCTGGTGTAGAGAAACTATTTTTTTGTAAGTATTGTACAAAGTATGTCGAACGTAAAAAAGGGCAACATGTAAATAGCTCGAGCTTCTTGGCCCCTCGCAGGGATGCTCCCCTGTGGAAGGGGTAGGCGAAGGGACAGTGATCGTGGAGATCCTCAGGGAGCTAGATCGCGACTTTACTGTAATAATTACAATTTTTGTGTCGCATTATAGGAGGCTTTTCTGTACTTATTCGCAGGAGATAGAGTAACAAAAAGAGAGAGAAGTAGTGGGAAATCCCGTTTACCGGTGCTCAGACCGTCGAACAGGGAAAGAACTCGGATCCTCCTCTTGTTGTCGGCGTGGTTGTTGGCGACCGTTGTGGAAGAGCTGCCGCTCGTCCGGAACATATCGATTATTTTGTCTTTCCAGTTGGATCGCGGCCTCACTACGATGTCCGGGACAGAGCCGGACCGCACTTTACAGAGGAAACACTCCCAAGGATCTTCGAGCAGCACCTGCTCGTAGGTCGCCGGGCACAGCAAGTGTTTCATGCAGGCAGTACAATAAACCCTGTAAAACGAACGATCCAGGAATATACACATACCCCGCGCCAGTATACAACTGGCCACCGCCCCCATCGATCCCCGGGGCCACGCCGCGCGATTTACCTCGGACAGTCCTCGTTGTCGCAAATGATCACCGTCCCGGTCGCCGCGCAAATCGTGCAGTAGAACTAGCAGACCAGTCAACATTCATTATCAATCCGCTAAGAGGAACGAGTTCGAGTTAGATCGAATGCAAATACTTACGCATTTCCCGTCGTTCCCGAACACGAACATGCACGGCTTGTATTGTTCCTGGAAGCAACGTGAATTGTAGCCCTACCACGTATGTACATCACGCTCGTTTCGTTCTTACGTTGTCATAACCAACAGGTGATTCCGCTAACACATTACTACTAGAATCACTGAGAATTATTACGAATGATTTGTAATGCTTCACGCATTTTTTCAAATTGTAACTATTGGTTTATGCACCACTGAAAGTGACTATTTCACTTTGTGGAAACAAGGGGGGTTTGTCTATCCAAATTTATAGCCATTTATCTATAATATATACAGGACGGTTCACCTAAATGAAGCCACCTGAATACCTTCTTTATTTGTGATAACTAGACAGCGGATTTTTATGCAAAATAAAAACTTTCTACTCCGTGTTACATTTTACAGAGAGAAGTGCGCGCCGTTCTATTTTGGGGGAGTCTATACAGAATCGTTCAGTGCGAGAACTACATGTATTGGATTTTTCAGATTTTCACTTAAAAATCAAAAGAACTTTCCGGCCAATCCAATACATACATTATCAATGCAGCACAATAAATTCTTAAGTTAAAAATTAATTGAAAATAATTCCAATAGAACATTTTACAAGAATCACTTGCTGGTTATCGAGTGAAGTGTTGGAGACTGTTATGGATATCAGTAATAGAATAATTAGAGTATGGTATACCGATCTTCAAGTTTCATGGGAATCAATGGGCGGAGATAGGACAGCGGGGGAGGAGCCAAGATAATTTTTCGAGATAGAAACTGAAACGACGGAAGATGAATCAATTAAGAAAACAATATTTCGTGTAGTACTAATAAGTACTAATAGAGGCTCTCTGGAGCAGTAGGCGGAGCTAAGGAAGTGGAGGAGGAGCCAAGGACGTTTTTCGAGAAAGAAACTGAAACAGAAAGCAGCGAGAAAGGTTTACAGATCGATGAAACAATTAAGGAAAACAGTCTTTTGTAGAATTTGATGAACGTTCACTCTTTTCGTGGTCCAATAGTGGCAGTTTGGAGCAATGGGCGGGGTCTGTTGACCAGCTCCGATAAATAATCGCTTTCCTACCGAACACGGGTCGCAAAGGGAGCCCTCGAAGAAGGGATGTGACTGCATGGTCTTTCTAGAGATCTTCAGGCACTTTAGACACAGCGATTCCAGCGAAGTCTTCCCGCTCGTCACCGATCGGAGATCGTCTGAATGATCGATACAGATTACATTTCTATCGCGAGATCTACAAAGAAGACGCGTTCTTGAACGTACCGCTGTTCTGTATGTCGTCCGCTCGTTTATCATCCACGTTCGGATCGTTCTTCAGCTCGTTCAGCATCTTAACGATGCGCGTCGAATATTTGTCGTATATTCTGACGGACTCCGGACTTCTCAGTGGATTCGGCTGCGGTTGGAACCGATTCGTTTTCGAAAAATATTTGAACACGTCCGCCATCGTCCAATTATCGGTCTTGTGTCCCATACGAGAGCAATAATCCTGAAAAGCGGGAAGCATCGCTTGAAGCGGACCGTGCACACTGTTCCAGATTTTCCACACGTTATTAAAAATGTTTGACAGCGTTAAAAACGTTTAGTGCGGTTCTTATGGTTCGACGGTGACCGATGGTTTCGTTCTAGCTGCTGTACGATTGGACTCGTCGCACGCCTGGTTCCCCTTGAATTCGTTTCTCGCGATTCCCAGCGATTTAATAGTTAGAATGCCGATCTTTATGCAAAATATTGGGTATGGGAATAAGTTTCCGCCCTTTTGACAGATGTCGTTGTACTTAAGTACCGATCGCGTATTTGATGGAACGTAGTACATGGTTTTTAAAGGTCTATGTCTAAGCTTCAAAACGCAATTAGTGGCAATTGTTTCGAGCGTGAACAACAGTCAATTATTCGCGTGAAAAATGTCGACTTTTGTTGCAAGTAAGCAGCATTTGCGGGAAGTCATGTTGCATTATTTTGTTTTAACGTATTTTATTTTATTTACGGGGACGATGCTCCTTTAAAAACCATGATTTCGACGTTAGAGCAAAGATTGCGATGGTGTGCCAAAAAATTCGAAGATACAGATTTGCCAGCATTACTTGGTGGAAATCCACGTCAAACATTTAGAGAACTGTCAATTGAATTAAATGTCGATCGATCTACTGTTGGAAAATGTTTACACGTTATGGGTATGGTTTATACGCTTCTTTTCAACAAAAAAGGGTGGAAACTTATTCCCATATCCAATAAAAATTGTCTACACTGCTGGACAAGAGGATAAGACGATGTGTACGTATGTTTGTACGTTAACAAATATACATTTTGTACGTTCTACATTTTTTCACTTCCTTCTCTGCGGTGTGTTCCACAAACTCACCCCTTGGTATACTCGCTCTAAAGATGACACACAACACGTAGAACATACAGAATGCACATTTCCATGTTTCAAATACACGTAATTTACAAACATGCACAGTAGGGTGGACCTTCGTTATACTTGGCGAAAATTAATTCGCAGATTTTTTGTGGGACAACCCCTAGAATGGTGCATCTGGACGAAAAAATAATCTCTGCAAAATTTGAAATTGATCGAATAACGGGAAATTGTGCCGAATCGACTTTGAAAATTTTTTAAATTTTGTAACTCGCTTTCCTCCACTACAGTATATGGTCAGCATATACATATGTTTATACAGGGTGGCCCACATAACTCTGAACAGCTCAATATCTCGAAAACTATGCCATCGATTTTAAAGTTCTTAGTCTTAAATTGCATGGAACTGAAGGGCCTTTCTGACTACATAAACGTGAAGTGGCCTCCCTTCCCCTTTAACGGGGGAGGGGAGGTACCTTTGTAATTTTAAATGGAACCCCCTATAAAATGTTACATATTTAGATTCTACCGGGAAAAACAAGTCAATTTTGTCTGAAACATTTTTTTGTCAGATACTTCCATGATGAGATATAACAGTTTGAAGTTTCGAGTTGTAGGTACTTGAAGCGCTCGGAAATAGCGTTATGGAATTGTACATACGCGCTTGAGTCCTTTGCTTATTCATGAAGAAACACAAACAATAATATTTACAATTCTTGAGTTTGACTCACTTATCTATGAAAACGTTTTCAGTTTAGAGCTGTTATTCAAGCAGTAACATTGTGATTATGGCTACTTTTGACAGAGAAGTGAATATGTTATTAACGTTAGGTGAATGCCAAAAAAATTATCGGCGTGCAGCAGTGATGTTTTTTGAACGTTATGGTATCAAAAAATGTCATGCAACATTTCATAATTTAGAAAAGCGGCTTCGCGAGCACGGTGAATTGTGTAAAAAAACTCGCAATACCTCGTATACTCGTACCTACAACTCGAAACTTCAAACTGTTATATCTCATCATGGAAGTATCTGACAAAAAAATGTTTCCGACAAAATTGACTTGTTTTTTCCGGTAGAATCTAAATATGTAACATTTTATAGGGGGTTCCATTTAAAATTACAAAGGTACCTCCCCTCCCCCGTTAAGGGGAAGGGAGGCCACTTCACGTTTATGTAGTCAGAAAGGCCCTTCAGTTCCATGCAATTTAAGACTAAGAACTTTAAAATCGATGGCATAGTTTTCGAGATATTGAGCTGTTCAGAGTTATGTGGGCCACCCTGTATATCGTTATATTTTTCTTTTTACGCACTATAACAATTTAGAAACAAAATGTAATATTGATGTAAAAAAAAATTCGTGGCCTTGAAATCTCAAAAATTGACATTTAAAAAATTTCGTTTTCTTTTGCATTATATTGAATTTATTGGACAGTACAACTTTTGTCTAAAAAATTTTTTCATATTTTTATAAGTAACAAAGATATATTTAAATATACATATACTTATACATAATACATATACATTATACATATAATACAGTACAAAATACTCTAACAAACTACTAATACAAAATACTAATACAAAAAACTATTAAACGTATTTTTATAGCAATAGAAAAAGATCTCTTTAGAAAATTTCGTTGAAATATAATATTTTATGTCTCTTAATGATTGTTTTAATACATCTGGAAATTTAGGATTAAAAAAATGTTGCAACTATTTATGGTATTTATCACCAGAAGCGGTATCATTAGCATTTTTTGACAAAACCGTAGAAAAGAATACGAAATTACGAATGGTGGAAGCGCTTAACATTGAGGCTGATGAATCATGTAAAAAATATAAAATAACTCCTCAAGACTCAGAAAACTATGCTGATAGAGGAATTGAACATTTTATTTCCCACGAAATATTAAGATTTTTTGAAAGATTCTCAATTCCTATAGGATTTTTAAAGAAAGATCCCGATTCATAGGAAGATCACGAGAATTTCAAATCTGGATTAAACATTGTACAAAAATGAAAAGTTGTTGACGACACTGCTGAGCATGGTGTTAAACTTATTCAGGACTATAATCGGTTATTATCAAAAAGTGAAGTGGAGAAACAATATATTTTACAAATTATTTCCGAAAATAGGAAACCATTTCCAGATGTATTAAAACAGTCATTAAGAGACACATAAAATATTATATTTCAACGGAATTTTCTAAAGAGATCTTTTCCTATTGCTATAAAAATACGTTTAATAGTTTTTTGCATTAGTATTTTGTATTAGTAGTTTGTACTGTATTATATGTACATATAATGTATATGTATTATGTATATTTATATATATCTTTGCTACTTATAAAAATATGACAAAATTTTTTTAGACAAAAGTTGTACTGTTTAATAAATTAAATATGATGAAAAAGAAATTTTTTAAATGTCAATTTTTGAGATTTCAAGGCCACGAATTTTTTTTTACATCAATATTACATTTTGTTTCTAAATTGTTATGGTGCGTAAAAAGACAAATTCAACGATATATAAACATACAGAGTGGTCCACGCAACTTGCACACCTATAATAACTTTCAAAGTATGCGTTGCACGAAAAAGTTTTATATACAGAAGTTGCATAGTCTGAAGGGGTACATTATGTAGTGTATTTATTTTTTTTTACAGGTGAACACGTAAAGGACATGTGAAGGTCAACTCCACTTTTTTTAAATGGAATGAGGTATTTTTTAATAGATCAATCGATGCAGCTGGACATTCGTTATAAAAAAGTACTAACCTATGTATGTCGAAAAGTTAGTAGTTCAGGAGATATTTCAATTTAAATAACTCTAAAATACCATTACTGTCGTACTAAGACGTTAGTGTTTAGTTACCTGCGTAACATCTTAGCACGACATTAATGGTATTTTAGAGTTATTTGAAATGAAATATCTCCTGAACTACTAACTTTTCGACATACATAGGTTAGTACTTTTTTATAACGAATATCTAGCTGCATCGATTGATGTATTAAAAAATACTTCATTCCATTTAAAAAACGAATTTGACCTTCACATGTCCTTTTCGCGTCCACCAGTAAAAAAAATAAATACACTACATAATGTACCCCTTCGGACCATGCAACTTCTGTATACAAAATTTTTTCGTGCAACGCATACTTTGGAAGTTATTATAGGTGTGCAAGTGGAGGAAAGCGAGTTAGAAAATTAAAAATTGTTCAAAGTCGATTTGGCACAATTTCCCGTTATTCGATCAATTTCAATTTTTGCACAGATTATTCTTTCGTCCAGTGGCACCATTCTAGGGGTGGTCCCACAAAAAATTCGATGGTCGAAAAATAAGGTACACCCTAATCGCAGTGTATTATCCTTTTCTTCAATTTCAGAGTTCAGCAATTTAAATGGAACCTCCGATCTCGGATTTGAACACTGTCTCAACGAGTTGGAGAATTTGGACGTCTACCTTTGAGGCTTGCAGGACCCCGACGAGGAAGAGGTGCTTCTTGGTTTTGTCGATGTAGTCTCGCATCTTCTCCAGGCCCATATCGAACCTCAGAAAACACTGATGGTGGATCTGTCGGAAGTAGAATCACCCCACGCGAACGTTACCAGGTTTACAAATGATCGAACAACCGCAGATATCGCAATTGATCAGACCGTAACGCAAGCTTGTTCGGATCTGAGGAAGTTCGGCCGAGAATGTTTTACCTCTGACAGCTTGTAGTCACCGTACCACATGATCCACTGGCAGCCGAAGCCCGGCTCACGCATGCAACAGTCCCGGTAATCGATAATCATCGCTGCGATACCAAAACAGACAAAGCCACTTTACTCTTCCCATTCGGCGCGGATTAACCGGCAGCGTTCAAAGAATTTTCGAAACGCGACGGCTCCTCCCCGCTATCGATTTTTACCTGGCCACAGCGTTACTCAAACTCTCCGTACTCTACACGATACAGTTTCATAAGATTTCTATTCGGTTCTAATTAATTGCGAATTTTTCAAACATGTATCGGTCAAGATGTGAAGACAACACGATTATGTAAATCAATCTTGGATCTCGGAGAATCTCACCAACAAGTAAAATATTCGGGACGTCGCACAGTGGGCCAGAAACCGATCTTTTTGGACAAAAATCTGCCGACAACTCAGTTTTTCATCAATTCAATTGGATTTTTTTTAAATGTTCGTGGAGGACTATACTTTGATGACGTGCTGCGCGAAAATCGTTAAGTTAAAGTGCCAAATTCTTTCAAAGAGCTATCAATTACAGTTGATGTTGTCAAACAGGGAGCTGGTACATCAAATACTGGGAACATGGCCCGAACTTTCTTTAGAAAAGCCGAATCAGTTGCTGCAGTCATTGGATTAAACGCGGTTATTATGTATCACAAGATTGCATAACATTCTTCAGGTAATTACATGTGACAAGAAAGCTGATTCTGTGAAATTCAAAGAATATTGTTCGGAGACGGCTAAATTGTGCATTAAAATTTATCCATGGTATAAACTACCTCCACCAGTTCATAAAGTACTGCAACATGGAAGTGAAGTACTTGTTACATTTGAACTGCCAATTGGTTTGTATTCAGAGGAGCCACAAGAGGCAAATAATAAAGTCGTCAGGAAATGACGAGCTGAATACTCCCGAATGTGTTGCCGCAAAAAGACAAATATACATATAATGCGGCATATGTTATTATCATCCGATCCACTTATAAGCTCTCTAAGAATAAAGGATGGCAAGCACAAGGAAGTTCTTTCTCAAGAAGCGAAAACGCTGCTGTTGGATCAATAAATTAATGGTAAGTCTCATAAGTGCCGAATGTAATTCTATTCAATTGGTAATTCTCAGGGCCAGATTTACAGTTTAAAATTTTGCGGTTTAGGGTTTAGGGTTAAGAAGTGTCAGCAACTCAGCTGGGACATGCAAATTTATGGTATAGGCGGATGAAGTATGGGAGTTATTGGGCTTCGTAGATAAGGATTCTTGATTGTGACAGTTAACGATTTTCGCGCAACACATCATCAAAGTATAGTCCTGCACGAACATTTAACAAAAAATTCCAATTGAATCGATGAAAAACTGAGTTGTCGGCAGATTTTTGTCCAAAAAGATCGGTTTCTGGCCCAATGTGCGTCGCACAGTGGGTTAAACCGATGAATTTTGTGTAAAAATCAAAGAACTTTCGATAGAAGTGAGATTGAACTTTGAAAAAAGAAATCTGTATTGAACTTTCAGAATTACAAAAAAATTGTGGTTTATCCAATACCATGAACGGATAGATTTTTTTCTTGACTTGCCATCATTTCCCGTAGATTTTGTCACGCTAATATTTGTGAAAAAAACGAATGAAATCATTTTTTCGTTGAAGTGATTTGATAACCCACTAGATTGAAGGTATATGTATTGTATTCTCATATATGGAATACAATAAACAGAGGTGGTAGTCAAACTTCGCGACCAGATTGAAATCAGCGAGACAAAATCTACGGGAAATGATGTAAAACGTATCAAGAAAAAATTTTATTCGAACATGGTGTTGGATAAACCACGATTTCTTTGAAATTCTGCAAGTTTAACCCGAGAACTACCGGATGAGTCTAAATTACTTGCTCCTGATTTGTTCTTTTGAAAATATTAAAATTATAAATATGTTTTTCTGAGAAATTTTTTTAGCGAACTTCTCTATTGAAGTACATATTTAAACAAAACTATACGACAACAAAATTATAAAACAATGTATGCCAATTGCGTTTAGTGCCCGGTAGTTCTAGTGTTAACACAGATTTTGCAAGGTTAAAAAACCATATTCTGCAATGTTTCGTGTATAATATTTAAAAAATTGTCACTATCTGATTTCTACCGAAAGTTCTTTGACACAAAATTCATCGGTTTACCCCACTGTGCATCGTATCGCTGATAGTTGATTTCGGTTTGTTCAACCAATGGAGGACTATTATTTTACACACGGCTATTATTTTCTCTCATTAAATTTCGATGAAACTTTTTCGAGTTTTGTTTACCAAACGAACTGGAGTCGATAGGTCACCGGACGGTCGGTCAAATATTTTTTCACAGTGGCGTGCGAATTAAAAACAGTGTTGCGAACCGCAGCTAACGGAGCGTTACCTGGCCACCAATTGTGTCCGGCGATTTTTGCCCACGTTATGACACCTGGACTCTGCTCCCGGAGCGGCAACCGCGTTAAATCCGTGTTGCTCTGCTGCGGCGATTCTTTCGGTTTTTCGGTGATCTTTTTCGGCTGACTTTCACCTGTCGGACATACCAGCGGATTAATGATAGTCGGAAACGGTCCCGACGAGCCGGACGTTAACCTGTTAACCGGAAGAAGACTTTTCCTTTACGATCAACCCCTTTTATTATGAACAGCTTCCCTCAGATCATAAAGAATATTCAAGTTTGTACAATTCCCCGGTTAACATGTCAAATGACGAATAGTATGTTTAATGCGTACGTTTCTGGCCCTGCAGAAATTTCTCGGTTGTTTTCGCGTTCATCGCCTTCAGGTGGGCGAGCCTTTGCTCGATTTTCGGCGGAAACGGATGGAAGATCACTTCGTCGACCGCTGAAGCACAATGAAACTGTGTCACAAGATGATGAGACCTTCTCTTATTATAATAAAACATTACAACTTCAATGTGTCGGCGTCATTCTGTTATTCACCGACACTTGAATCAATCATCAACACTAGAGTCAAGTTCATATATACTCATTCTTTTACTACTCTTCACTTCAGTTAAGTTCATACTCATTCTTTGATTCATCAACACCAGAGTCAAGTTCACACTCATCCATTCAATCGTCAACACTAGAGTCAAGTTCATACTCATTCTTTGATTCGTCAGCACTAGAGTCAAGTTTGTACTCATTCTTTCATTGATCAACACTAGAGTCAAGTTTGTACTAATTCTTTCATTGATCAACACTAAAGTCAAGTTCATACTCATTCTTTGATTCGTCAGCACTAGAGTTAAGTTTGTACTCATTCTTTCATTGATCAACACTAGTGTCAAGTTCATACCCATCCATTTAATCATCAACACTCGAGTGAAGAATATACTCATTCTTTGATTCTTCAGCACTAGAGTCAAGTTTGTACTCATTCTTTCATTGATCAACACTAGAGTCAAGTTTGTACTCATTCTTCTATTGATCAACACTAGAGTCAAGTTTGTACTAATTCTTTCATTGATCAACATTAAAGTCAAGTTCGTACTCATTCTTTGATTCGTCAGCACTAGAGTTAAGTTTGTACTCATTCTTTCATTGATCAACACTAGTGTTAAGTTTGTACTCATTCTTTCATTGATCAACACTAGTGTTAAGTTTGAACGCATTCTTTCATTCATCAACACTAGAGTCAAGTTCATACTCATCCATTTAATCATCAGCACTCGAGTGAAGAATACACTCATTCTTTCATTGATCAACACTAGTGTTAAGTTTGTACTCATTCTTTCATTGATCAACACTAGTGTCAAGTTTGTACGCATTCTTTCATTCATCAACACTAGAGTCAAGTTCATACTCATCCATTTAATCATCAGCACTCGAGTGAAGAATATACTCATTCTTTGATTCGTCAGCACTAGAGTCAAGTTTGTACTCATTCTTTCATTGATCAACACTAGTGTCAAGTTTGTACTCATTCTTTCATTCATCAACACTAGAGTCAAGTTCATACTCATCCATTTAATCATCAACACTCGAGTGAAGAATATACCATTCTTTGATTCGTCAGCACTAGAGTCAAGTTTGTACTCATTCTTTCATTGATCGACACTAGAGTCAAGTTTGTACTCATTCTTCTATTGATCAACACTAGAGTCAAGTTTGTACTAATTCTGTCATTGATCAACACTAAAGTCAAGTTCGTACTCATTCTTTGATTCGTCAGCACTAGAGTTAAGTTTGTACTCATTCTTTCATTGATCAACACTAGTGTCAAGTTTGTACTCATTCTTTCATTCATCAACACTAGAGTCAAGTTCATACTCATCCATTTAATCATCAACACTCGAGTGAAGAATATACTCATTCTTTGATTCGTCAGCACTAGAGTCAAGTTTGTACTCATTCTTTCATTGATCAACACTAGTGTTAAGTTTGTACTCATTCTTTCATTCATCAACAATAGAGTCAAGTTTGTACTAATTCTTTCATTGATCAACACTAAAGTCAAGTTCGTACTCATTCTTTGATTCGTCAGCACTAGAGTTAAGTTTGTACTCATTCTTTCATTGATCAACACTAGTGTCAAGTTTGTACTCATTCTTTCATTCATCAACACTAGAGTCAAGTTCATACTCATCCATTTAATCATCAACACTCGAGTGAAGAATATACTCATTCTTTGATTCGTCAGCACTAGAGTCAAGTTTGTACTCATTCTTTCATTGATCAACACTAGTGTTAAGTTTGTACTCATTCTTTCATTCATCAACAATAGAGTCAAGTTTGTACTAATTCTTTCATTGATCAACACTAAAGTCAAGTTCGTACTCATTCTTTGATTCGTCAGCACTAGAGTTAAGTTTGTACTCATTCTTTCATTAATCAACACTAGAGCCAAGTTCACACTCATCCATTCAATCGTCAACACTCGAGTCAAGTTCATACTCATTCTTTGATTCGTCAGCACTAGAGTCAAGTTTGTACTCATTCTTTGATTCGTCAACACTAGAATCAAGTTTGTACTCATTCTTTCATTGATCAACACCAGAGTCAAGTTTGTACTCATTCTTTCATTGATCAACACTAGAGTCAAGTTCATACTCATCCATTTAATCATCAACACTAGAGTGAAGAATATACTCATTTTTTGATTCGTCACCACTAGAGTCAAGTTTGTACTCATTCTTTCATTGATCAGCACTAGAGTCAAGTTTGTACTCATTCTTTCATTGATCAGCACTAGAGTCAAGTTTGTACTCATTCTTTCATGCGCCAACACTTGAGTTAAGTTCATATTCATTCAATCATCAACACTAAAGTCAAGTCATATCGTCGGCTGAATGTAATAACTAGGTAACTTACAATTCCTTATTATAGAGAAATTGATGAAACAGTATTTTAAGGTTTTAAGATTATGGTAGGGAGACCGTTTTTTTAAACATAATTCGAATATCTGATTATATTTCTTTATTTTAAGTGAAACAATACATGAAAAAACATCATTTTAGATTAAAAAAATTTTTTTTAAAAAGTCGAGTTGACCATTTATAACATAAATTGAAATCTGTATTTATTTTTTATCTACTTTGAACACTGCTCACTAGATGTCTTAGATTACTTTGATAGGATACCAAGTTTTTATATTAAATTCTACTTAATTTCTTCTTTAATACGAAGTAGATAACTCAAAATGTCAAAATTTCAAATTACCTAGTTATTAAATTCAGCCGGCGATATACATACTCATTCTTTTATTACTCTTGACTAGAGTCAAGTTCATACTCATTGCTTCATTGATCAATACTAGAGTCAAGTTCGTACTCATGCTTTGATTCGTCAACACTAGAGTCAAGTTCGTACTCATGCTTTGATTCATCGACACTAGAGTCAAGTTTGTACTCATTCTTTCATTGATCAACACTAGAGTCAAGTTTGTACTAATTCTTTCATTGATCAACACTAAAGTCAAGTTCGTACTCATTATTTGTTTCGTCAACACTAGAGTCAAGTTCGTACTCATTCTTTCATTGATCAACACTAGAGTCAAGTTTGTACTCATTCTTTGATCCATTAACACTAGAATCAAGTTCATAGTCATTCTTTCATTAATTTACACGAGAGTAAATCTCGTCTACTCTATTGAGGCTCTATTCGAAAAATTGATTAAAAACGCGTGCAACAAAGTGACGATAATCGGTGTCGGACTTACATACGGTCATTTCAGAGAAGTTGTTTGCGAGCCACCTCCAGTAGGGCTTGGTCAGGGTGCAGCCCAAGTACCTTCGCAGCATCTGGAACAGACTCAACAGTGAGACTTGCGCGAAAAGCACTCCTCTGTGACAACAGAGCATAGGTAACAACGATAAGGAAGAACAAAACAAAAATCGTTTCTGATAATAACCTGCATAGTTGCGTCAATGGCACGCATCCGCGCCAGATTCTGGGTCTGCTCGAGCCTGTGCTTTACGTTGCACGAGAACGCTTCGATCTGCGTTTTTTCGTTGAGCTAAAAGCACGGATAATTCCTGGTGATTACGTGGAACGTGTTGCGCTCAGATGGTGTATTTTTGTTGAAATAGAATCGAACGAAATGATATGTACACGCGTGTACATACAGAGTTTATGTAAATACAAAAATTAGTGTGCTCGCGTGTACGTGTATGTACGTATGTATGTGTGAGTGAGTATATAATAAATATAAAAAAAATTCATATTCACTAATGATATACGAGCTTCTCCGATCCAGTAAACCCACAATTTTCCTGCCTCGGACAACATTCCTACATGGTCCGCGTCGATAATTAACGCTGTAATATCATATAGAAATGTTTATTGAAGGGTGCGGCTGGTAGTAACGCGCGGTCGATTGCGTGCACGAAATCGGCGCAATTCGATGTTCGAACCGGCACCGAAATCGCGTGTTTCTACAAACCGCGGGTCATAGGTTTGCGAGAGAAAAAACCACCACGACCGAATCTCTCTCTCTCTCTCTCTCTCTCTCTCTCTCTCTCTCTCTCTCTCTCATCCTCTCTGACTCTCATCGAAGAAACCGAATGCGAACGCAGGATCTGCTCGGACCTGTGTTTAGTATTGCTCAGTGTGTCCAGACAGGGGTAATCGAAAAGGAATCGAGGGGAACACAAGTACCCCCTCTCTCTGATGACCAGAGCAATATGTGACACGTTGCGCGACTGCGCGACGAGAATAGATTGAGGCAGAGTGAGGCGAATGGAAGACACGTTGCGCGTGCGCGATAGGGACTGAACGGTGGAATAGGATAGTGGAAGGGGATAAGGTGAAGAGCCTGGAGGGGGAAATGAGGTTGGTTTCAACCTCATTCTGGCCACACTGATATTGCTTCATCAATCGCCTAATCGCGATTTCCTCGCTAGGAATCAGAAGCTGTTGATTAAGGGAGTGGACTCGTTTCCAGAATTCCAGAGATGGGTTTTTTCAGTAGTGAAAAGTGCTAGATAAAAGATCAATCTAGGCCGCAATCGCCCCCAAATTTCCGATTTTTACGTTTACGAGGCGCAATTTGCATTATTCGGAAGCATAGAGCTACGCATAAAGCTGCGACAGCTACATGCTGCTGCATAACGCAAATTGGATTGATCTGTAGACTACGGATGTTTATGCAATTTGCAATGCTTGTAGAATTTTACAAAACTCGAGCCAAAGAAAACCTTATTTTCCGTGATAGTAGCCTCTTTACATCGGAAATCAATTAGAATCGTACTAAATTCTGTCATATTTTATATCCTAGCATTTTTTGAAAATTTTCTGATCTGTTATCCAGCGTATTCGACTACTGGAAAACCTCATCTTCGTATTATTGAGAAATGAGAAGACGCATTCCGCACCCTTGTAATCCTGGAAACGAGTCTGTCCCGTTAAGAAGGTGTTGAAAAATCGCCGCGACCTAATTTGCACGAACTCCCACGCAAACGAAAGAGTTGTTCGGCTAATATTACAGAAAAGATAAGACCTGGTATCGCAGGTCCGAACAGAGCGGCATTGTCCGCGCGATCGACCGTTCCAGGAGCAGCGAATCAGGACAAAGGATCGCGTTAGAGGACAGTTACCTGGCCACCAGCCGGAACAGCATCCCCAGATCAGCTTCCCAACGAAGTTCTCCTTGCTGATCCTGGTGGATCCCCTCGTCACCCGTTTAGTTTCGTGATACTCCTCGTCGTTCCGTAATGCTTTCGCTCGGGGCGTATCGGTTTTCATAGTGGGGTTCTTGGGGGACGTCGTCGCGACGACACCGTTGTTCCTCGTCGTCCTGCTTCTTTTCGGGGGTTGCACGGCGACGTTCTCCACCGATTTGCATCGAGAATCGTTACCTCTGTCCGACTTTCGTCGTCGCCGAGATTTCCTGTCTTCCGCGGGATCGTTTGTCGTTCGAGCATCGCTCGAAACAGGACCGACCGAATAGGAATCGCTGTATCCGCTGCTACCGGACGTCTGAACGCAGTTCCCGCGGCTTCCGAAGCAATTCTCCTCGTCGTCGGTCGTTGGACATTTGTTTCCGGTTGCGGAGATCTCCTCGGCTAGCTGCACCGCGTCGATGTCCTCCAGCAGACTCGTTGATTCTGCCTTTACCTCTTGATTTTGGTCAACGAAGGATTGTGAGCTGTCAAAATCAGCCTCGAACGTGCCTATACCGGACTCGTACAACGTCGAAGACGCTTCAGGATCAAGATCATTTTCCAGAGGTGGACTGTCCACTGTTTCGTTCTCGTGCTCCCAGTGTATTTGATCGTCTTGTTGCGCTTCGTCCTCTGATTTGATGTTCTGGCTGCTGCCGGCGGACTCGTGGTTGAATATTGAAGTGGGCGATGTTTCCACATTCATCACATCGGTGTCCGAGATCTCCAGTTTCGTATTTCTCCGTCTTCTCGGGCGGCCGATTCTTCTTGAAGTGATCTTGGCCGGTTTCGTGCGATGCAACTGGTGACCCACCGTGGGATCTAAAGTTTGTGGCAGGGCGTTCGATCCCGCAGCTGTTGTTCCGTCGACGTTGACGTCGGTGTCGCCATCGCCGTCGCTGTCGCTGTCGCCGGGACGCTCCGCCTGGTAACTGATCCCCGGGACGAGGTCGACGCTCCGAGGTTGACGCGAGGTCGGGAAGTGATCGTTAGCGGCGGAGCCGAGGGAGTGGTCCAGGTCGTGGCAGTTTTCATCGGGCCGTTTCCTCGGGTCGCCGTTCACTTTTCTCTTGCATGATTTCCAAAACTGCTCGACGGTGGTGATCTTCGCGTGATCGAGCTCGGTATCGAACTCCCAGCAAACGTTTCTCTCCGCGTTTGTAGATTTGCACGGCGCCGTGCTCGTCGACGCGAGTTTCTTCTTCCTCTTTCTTCGTGTTCCCTTGCCGTTCGACAATCTACGCAACGGTGGCTTCTTCGGGAAACCAAGGTCTGATCTTTGCGTCCCGGCACCGACGATCGTCGAATTTATCGAGGGGAATTCCTTGGGCGTCGGTGTACTCGTTTTCACGAGCGACCCGTCATCGGAGAGCGCGTCAAACGATTTCCTCGTCCAACAGGGCTTCGATATCAAACCTAACTCTGTCAAGCAGACAAAGGACCAAACGCTCTCCTCCGCCCAGGACGTCAGCATGTCTGTCCTTCCGTCTTGCTTGCTGCTCATCCCGGCTTCCATCTGAAACGTAAACATTTTTGCTAATGTTAGAAATCTCTTACGTTAGTTCTGTAATCCGACGGATTAAATCTAATCCTATTTAAATTTAATATAGGTATCAACTCGCGTGCTCGTCACAGCGTTAGAATATTAGAGCATAACAACAGGGGTAAAGGTACGTAAGAACCGCGCCGTGTTTTTCTGTCTCATCATAGAAATCAGCTGTTGAGCTCGGCGCCACAATGTCAACATCGTGGCTGCCGGATACTGGTTTCGACCGTCGCGTTTACCGCGTGGGTTACCTGCTACCTGTTTTCATTTCTTTCCCTTTCGGCACCGATCGTTAGAACGTCTTCAAGGTGTGCTAACGATCACTCGACCCATTTTCAAATTTCCTACTCCTCGGTCCGTTCCTACAGTAGCCCACGACTCTATAAACACAGTCTGTATCGCAAGAGTGTGGACGCGGTATCTCAGTGGGAATAAAACTGTTTTGTAAAAAATGTCATATACATAGATAGAAGGTAGATCTAAAAAGCTGATACGCACTTCCCTAATAAAATGCCCAATCTCCACCATTTCCCGATTATTCATCGACAACGTCTGGGCATACTTTGAACCAACTTTTCGGCATATGAGACAGGAAGAGACCTCCATATTTCTCGAATTCGACGAACTAGGGTTTTCAATTTTAAAATACGCTTTTCTCGGAGTTTGTACGTCATAACAGACCAAACATTTTCGACTGGATTGTCATCAGGGGACTCAGATGGCCAATCCTACACATTGGTGTAGGATTCTGTTTTCCATTCCGTACAAAGACGGCTCCGATGTTAGGATCGTCGTCCTCTTGAAGTGTCCACTGATCAGAGACAAAAAACGATACTAAAAGAATCGGGACTATTGCCTATCAGGGGAGACTTTGTATGTTTAGACTAGCACAGTCTTTGACCTATTGGGTATCAAATTTCACAGATATCGCGTCCACGCTCTTGTCGTACAGACTGTAAGCCGAATTGTAACGACCGGCTCACACTCGTGAACAATTTACTACTAGCAACTGCGCTCTTACTACGTTTATCACGCCCAGACAAAGATCCGCGATACTAGCATCTTGCTGACCGTGATCTACCATTGTCATATTCACTCATTGTCTTTATCGCGTGTTCCTCTTTCCATTCATTTCAACTCTGCACCTCCGTTTTGTTAAAATATATTTTTTTGTTACACAACCTCTCCCAATCATCTTTTCTACCTCCAACGCCCACAGCTGGAGTTTACAACAGCCAGCTACGAAACCTAACGCTCTCTCGCGCGCTTGCCAAACGCGACAAGCAAGCGCCGCTCTTCTACATCCACGATTTTACCAAGAAGTACGCGGGAACGTGGCGACCCAGTCGACGACGAGGATCGATCGACCGGGAAACCCACGGTTCGCTGCGTCCGATTGTTTATTAGATTCGAGCGTTTTGCCGCTTTTAGAAAGCCCCGTTTGTCCGCGGATTAGAATGCCTGCGGACCTGCAAGCCTTTTGTTTCTGTCGCGGATACAGGCGTACATTGGGACATAAATCGCCGATGTAGGTGAACGAAAATAATTTTGGGAAACCACATTCGTTCTTACACCATCAAGAAAAAACCACTTACAGTGTGATCTGTGGTATCGAATACGATCTGTTAATGGGGTCCTGTTAATAAAGCTAGACCTCGCTCGAAAAACCGCGACTCTCCCTTATGGTTCAAGTTTTTCACCGGAGCATGATCAACATCGCCGTCGCGACGCGGGTGGCAAGGTCGTGGCCCCGTGTCCCGCGTTCGCGAGAGAGTCGCGCGTTTAAGGAGCTCGATAGGATCGAGGGCGGGTTGTTGCTCGGTTCGCGAAGAAGGAGAGACTGAAATCGCTTTTTAAACAGTGCCGCGGAGGGTTGGCCATAAAAAAGGAGGCGGGGGGACGAGGACGAGGGGTCGAGGGGGTGTTGAGAAGGGGGGTTCGGTCGCGAGGGTGTCGGGGGTGTTCCGAGGAAGGCAGAGGGGTGTATGCGATCCAGCACGTGGCGCGCCTCGAAAGGCATTTCTCGAGGTCGCGGCGTGCTTTGCCGGGGTCGACCTGATGAATGGAAACGTCGGTATTATTGTGTTTACACGCGGGACACACGGGGGCCTCTCTCGCTCTCTCGCCACACTTGGCGTGGAAACATTCATTCATAAAGCGTTCCGCGCGTTCCTCTCACCACCGGTGTGTCCCGTCCTCCCTCTCTGTCCCCTCGCCACCCCTCTCCAGAGCAGCCCTTCCCGCCCCCGGCAGGCCAGAGCGGCAGCCCCAACCCCTCCACGGTGTTTCGACGAGAGCGCGCCCCTGCCCCTCACCCCTCCACCCACGCCCGCGGTCAATCCCCCTCGCCCCTCGGGCCTAGAGAGCCTAGCCCGGAGAGAGCCCGGCATCGTTGCCGCTCTCGCCCGCTTCGTTATGCCCCTCTCTCCACGCGAGGGTACATAACCCTCTCCGCTCCGAGGCTCGCTGAGGGGTGGCACCGGTGACGTAGTCAGAATTACGACAACGACCTGCTGATTCGCTTATTTCTACCTACTCCAAGCTGTGTCCACTTCTGGCCGGTCCACTGTCGGCTCTAAAGTCTCCTCCATCAAAGTATTCCGATGGGACAGACACACGGTATAAGATTTTCTGTCAGAATGCAATTTGAATCTTCATCGGTCAAATTCGTTCATCTTCAACGCTGCTGTACTTAACTTAACGCATCTGGTTCTAGCATCGACAATACACGAGACATATTCTACCGACCTGTTCCAGGTACCCTACCCTTTATAATTTCCTGAAAAGTGCTCTATCAACGTTTACGCCATGTGTTTCTGGGTAGCTACCCGGACTTGTCCGAAGCTCCCCGCAGAGTCCCGTCATTTCCGAACGAGAAGAGGCAAGCTTTGTGCCTAGAGGAACGCGTTCCTGGTTTCACGAGACCGGCCTCTCCTCGCCGTGAACATACACCGCGGGAAGGATTCCTCTTTTCGCCGGATACGCCCTTTGGCCGACATTGCACCGTCGAGAAGCGTCTACCTCTTTTCGCGGGTCGGCTCTTCAGGGCACTTTGCGCACCGGGAAATATCGGCCCCCTTTTCCCAGAGATCTCCATTCACCAGCCTCCCTTTCGGTGTCCCTTTCGGGTACCGTTCAGTCTCCCTTTGCGAACAGCATCGTGTCCCTCCGACGCTCTGTCGACCGTGAAACGTTCCGCTGAACTGGTTCGCGACCGAATCACCACCGATCTCCTCTCTCTCTCTCTCACTCTCGTATCTCCTTGTCCGAGGACGCAACGAATGCTTCGATCTACTTGTGCAGTCTGCGGCTACCCCCAGCAATCCCAGAACTGTCGCACGGACCGCGTTGTAGGTCAGGTCGCGATCGATCGATCCCGATGGACGCCCGCTAATCGGAACGCGTTCTGAGACTGCGAACACGCGTGTACGACGCGTGTTCGACCGACCTAGGCCGACAAGACCCGTCCAGAAGTCGAAGAACTTGCAATGTACCACGGCTCGTCAAGTCTCTGCAACTCGGTTCAGCGACAACAACTAACTCTGTACACGATGGATCCAAAAAATTTCCTTCACTTCTGTCCGCGTCATGGACAATTTTAATTTTGGAAGAATGAGCAGTGGGACCGCTTCCTTAATCCTTTAGATTAATGACTTAGAATTAGAAAAAACAACATCAAATAAACATTACTAGACAACGTAATAACGTGCAATTTAAAACAGTAAGAACATTCGAAGAATTGGAAAATACTGTTATCTTATTTTCAACCTATTAAACATTTTGCCGATGATATTGCCATCTACTGTGGTTCTCATTCTGTTGCTGAGAGTAAAAGATTGCTGAAAGGGTCGATTATAATTATTTAGAATAATCTTAAAAGTATTGGCCTCGAATTTGCCCCCCATAAAACAGTATTTGTTCATTTTAACAGACACATTCTACCAGGAAAAACTGAAATTGCGATTGATAGCCTAACTATCAAGTCCAGCAACTCTGTCAAATTTTTAGGGATTAACTTCGATTTCGATATGAGTTTTAAGACTCATGTTGATACTACAAGAAAAAAATGTTTTAAACTATTAAACATTATGAAATTTCTCTGCGGCGTTTCTTGGGGGGCATCACCGGGAACCCTAATGACGATCTTTGGTAGTCTTATCAAGCCGGTCATGGAGTATAACTGTTTCGTATATTTTCCGAGAAACAAAAACTTGCAACGCAAATTAGATCGTATTCAAGTTGCCGCGATCAGAATCGCATTAGGCAATATAATAAGTACGCCCACCAATATTTTATTAGGTGAAGCTAAGACCACCAATTTTCTGGACAGAAGCAGTTTTCTTGCAAAAAATACCTTCTTAAGTGCTTTTCACTTAAAGACCTAGTATCAAATAAAATTCTTTTTGGTAGCAATACTAATCTCACAATGTTACTTTCTAACAGTAGAGTAAAGCACACTCGCTTTTATTCGAAAGTTTCATTAATATCTCTGAACTTCTTGAAGGTATCTCGACAAATGAAAGACATCCCATATACTCCAGCAACTACAGATGTTTAGTTAACACCCCACTCTGTGACCTTGAATTGGGTAAATCTATAAAGAATTCAGCCAACACTAATGCTGTCTTAAAGCACTTTATTGAGTCCGGCCCCTCCGCAAACGATTGAGATTTACACAGATGTCAGTAAACCAGAAAATGCACAGTCAGTGGGGGCAGCTTATTACTGCCCACAACTAAATATGAGCCAAAAATTAGCCTACATAGACAAGCGTCCATATTTACAGCAGAATGTTTTGCGATTAATCAAGCATTAGATGTACTTAGCTTCCACACTGATTCAAACTTTCTCATTCTCACAGATTCGCAAAGTGTAGTCAAAGCTTTACAAAAATCTTTGTTCGATTCCCGATGTAACAAACTGCTCTTAGAAATGAAGGAAAAATGTTGTAATTTTATATCCTGCATTAGTAATACTAAATTTGTCAAATTTATCTGGATCCCAGCGCACATTGACTTAGTAGGAAATGAAAAGGCTGACTCGTTAGCCAAAGAAGCTACAGAATCGGGAACCGTATCGAACGTCAAAATACCGTTTACCTATTTCGTTAGCGATTTTAAATATCAAATGAGAATGTCATCGAATGATAAAATTAAGACTGAAGCCTTACACAAAGGTATATATTGTTTTCAACATTTCTTTAGCGATTCAAGAATACCTTGGTTTTCGGGTCTCAATTTACCGAGAGATTTTGTTACATTTGTCAACAGAAGCCGTTCGAATCACTATAATTTAAATGCCTCCCTGGCGAGAGTACGTTCATTTCGGATGGTTCCTACGAATGCGGAGCGGAGGCTCAGGATCTCAATCATATTATCTGGCAATGTCCAGAATATGATTCAGAACGAGAGCACCTGTTCGAACTGTTCCTCAATCGTAAACACTATCCTCTCTACACTATTCATTTTTTTCTAAGTGTACAAGAGTTTTTCTAAGTTTTCTAAGTTATCAAAAAATGTAAGATTAGGATTTAGCGCCTACCGTTTATACTACATAATTCCTCTTTATACATATTATGTTATATACTTCTCTATTTTTTTGTAAAGTGTTATAGAGTAATATATGCCATATAAACCAAACTAAGTTTATGGCTTCAATAAATAAATAATTAATTATTAAACATATTAAGAAAGAAAATGAATTTCTATTTCACTCCAGCTTGTTGAAAATCAGGTAGACAATTTTTATTTTGCATAAAGATCCGCTGTCTAAACGTTAATTATAGAAATGTATTGATGAATAGACCGCAGAGTTTATGTAAATATATGAAATAATAATATACAGGGTGGAAATTATAAAGCGTTACAGACGAATATATAAAAAAATATTGATTATACACAAAAATGTTTCAGATGAAAGATGTTCAGTACCGAAGGGGGCATCATGTGGTAAGATTTTTATTTTTCCCGGTGAACACTCCAAGGTGAGGAGAAGGTCAAATTTCTTTTTTTAAATGGAATGTTTTATTTTTTATACCATAGGTCGATAGAGTGTAAAATTCTAAGTATAAAAGTGTTTTGCCTTCATATGTCCTAAACCTAATAGTTAACGAGATATTATCCAAAGAAGAAAGAAAATTGTTTCAATAATATCTCGTTAACTATTAGGTTTAGGACATATGAAGGTCAACAGTTTTATATTCAGAATTTGATACTCTATCGATCTATTGTATAAAAAAATAGAACATTCTATTTAAAAAAAGAAAGTTGACCTTCACCTCACCTTGGAGTGTCCACCGGGAAAAATAAAGGTCCCACCACGTGATGTCCCCTTCGGTACTGAACATCTTTCATCTGAAACATTTTTGCGTATTATCAATATTTTTGGAGATATTCGTAACGCTTTATAATTTCCACCCTGTATAATAATTTATGAGTAGCTGCAGCTTGAAACACTAGAGATATCAAAGTAATTGAAGAATGTTGATACATCGCTTTCAACCAACTGAAATTAAAGTTCTTGATCTTTACAATAAATGCAGAAAATTTTGCGTTTCTCCTGATGAATGACATTTGTGTTCCTCTTGCTGATTTGTTTCAGAGTATTGCAGGCAAAAGAAGTTGCGAAATGAAATAAGAAGAGGGATTGTATTTATTAATATCGACACCGAGTTCGGTAATGAATCGGTATGAGAAAAGAAATACAAGATTGAAAGAAATGTCCCGGAAAGCAGTGTCTTGTCGGGATTTTGGCTTCGGATGCGAAATGCCTGTCCATCGGCAGCCGCAACATCCCCAGCGCGTAAGCGTAACGCGTAACGCGTCACGGTAATTTATAACGGCCGGTTGTCTCCGCGCCGTTGCCTACTTCCAAAGGGCGTTAACCGCAACGGGAGCAGCCCTTTGCGTAGAGACAGAACGCCCTTTTTGCGCCGCAAGCCTTTCGGACCGATGATAAAGCTGCCTGCGATGATTAGTCGAGGCGTTGAACCCTTGGACACTAGACCCTGGACCCTCATGGATACAAATGTCCCTTATTGTTTCTCGGATTCGAAGAAATTAATTGGATTTTTCTTTAACTACGTACCGAGAGTTGGTACACTGGAAATGCATGCTATCTCTCACAGTCCCTAAAGTCCACGAAATTAAAGCAATTTAGGTAATGAAACCAAAACTGCGGAGTTGGGGTCTGATTACTAGACAGCGGATTTGACGTATTTATGGTAAAAATGAGTAGGTGTAGTTGAAAACAGTAAAAACATTAAAAGAATGTTAAAATACTATTATATTATTTTCAACCTATGAAACGTATTTTAAGCAGGGACCAAAAATAACAGTCATTCTAAAATTTTCTACAATAAAAATCATTGATAAAAAGTTGATTATTATTGAAATTTAAGATAATCTATACAAAATATAAAGAAAAGAATTCGAAGAACAAAATTATTAAAAAATATCGATTTTTATACTTTTTGGTTACAAGTAACATTTATTAGTGTCCAAAAAATTGGATCCTCTTCGATAACTGTTATCGATGAAGAAAAACTGTTTCGATTGCTCAAACCAGTTATCGATGAAAGAAATTTCTTTCGATCACTCATAACAGTTATCGACGAGAGAAATTTATTTCGATCGCTCATAACAGTCATCAATGAGAAAAATTTATTTCGATCGCTCATAACACAGTTATCGATGATCGAATTTCTTTCCACTTGTTCATAATAATTATTGATGAGAAAATTCATTTCGGTTGCTTATTTAATTATTGAGTTGTCTACTCTTTCTCGGATGGAGCAAGCCTGTGAAATTCATTGAGAAGGTTTCGTATAATAGGACGAATCAACATTTCATAAGAACAACACAAAATCTGATTGTTGACTGTCTTTGTGCACGGACAACTCTGTTCCACTTGGGAAAAACGTATCGATATAGACGAAAATATTATAGATTACTGGGGAAATCAGAAATATAGACTCCCGTATTTATCAAAACTAGCGTGCATAATCCACACTGTGCCCACATCTCAGGTTAGCGATGACCGAGTCTTTTCTGCTATAAAATTAACGCTAGATGATTTGCGATGTAATATGTCAGGTGAAAATTTGGAAAAACTCATGTTTGTCACATTAAATTTTGATTGTAGCTATTAATTTTATGAATAAAAAATTGATGAAATAATTGATTGTCTACCATTTGAAAGTTGTAGTATTCAATAAAAACTATTACAAATTTCCTTCGTCAATAACTGTTATGAGCGATCGAAATGAGCTTCTCTCATTGATAACTATTATAAGTAGATGCGGATTTTATGCATTTATGACAAAGAGGGGTACGTACAATTTAAAACAATGGACATATTTAAAAGATTTAACACCACCGGTGTATTAGTTTCAGCTTAATAAGATAATTAATTAAAGAATGAAATTTTTATTTGGCTCCTGTGTCTTGTAATCAATGCAAACACTTTCTATTTTGCATAAAGATCCACAGTCTACTTATAAACGATCAAAATATATGTCTCGCATCGATAATTGTTATGAGCGATCGAAATAAATTTCTCGTATCGATAGCTGTTATGAACGATTGAAATAAATTCCTCTCATTGATAACTGTTATGGGTAGACTGCGGATCTTTATGCAAAATAAAAATTGTCTGCATCGATTGCAAGAAGTAGAAACCAAATTGAATATTATTTCTTCGCTTAGTGATTTTAATAGAGAAGAAATCATATATTGGCATTTTCAATTTTTCCAATTTTCCAACAATTTTTAATTTCATCTACTCAATTTTGCTATAAATGCATAAAGATCCGCAGTCTAGTTATGAGCGACCGAAATAAACTTCTCCCATCGATAACTTTTATGAGAGATCGAAATCAATTTTTCTCATTGATAACTGTTATAAGTGATCGAAATGGATTTCTCTCAACGATAACATTTACCCAACAAGAGAACAAATTTTCGGTTACTTATAATCCTTATTTGTAACCAATACGATTTTAGTCGATGAAATAATTGTTGTTCCATGACTCTTTTCTTTTTGGTTACAACAGTTAGGGTTCCTGGTGTTAAGAAAGAAAATTTTTATTTTGCATAAGGATCCGCTGTCTAAACATTACCTATGTATAGAAATCTGCTGATGAATAGACCGCGGATTTTATGCATTTATGGTAATGATGAGTAGCTGCATTTCGACCAACTGAAATAATTAAAGAAGGAAAAATATTTCCAAGCAGCTCTTGGTCTTTACAAACAAATGTAGAAAACGTTTTTTGTAAAACGATCCGCAGTTTGCTGATGAATAACGTTCGTGTTCCTCTTGCTGTGACGGTCGAAATGAATTGTGAAAAATACATTTATCCCAACCAATTTGAAGCCTATTAAGATTTGATTCGCTAGAGCACATCGTAAGAAAAATTAGTCGGAGAATAATGTGATCGATATAGCGGCAGTCAACGTGGTAATAATACAAGAGCAGCAGTTAACGCGTCAAGCACGAATTTCCTATGAATTAGTGTAATCTCGTAATCCAAGTCTGTTCGAGTGTGTTGGAAAACGAGCATTTCTTTAGGATAGTAATACATGCACCACTGCTTCCACTTCGTCTTTCGTTCCCTCACAATCGTCGGATTCCTCCACCACCAGATGTGTAATCCACGCGTGCAATCCATTTTCCATTTTGCCACAAATATTTGTCATTTTATCGCAATCCTGGATTACGGTAAAGTCTCGCTTAACGAGGGGGGCTGTTTAAGCGAGAATGGGATGAATGTAAATAAGATATGAAAGAGACGAATGCTCGGGATTAGAGGTAGAGATTAACAATAGATGAAGTAGATTCAGACGGACTATTCGTAACGGCACAGACGTAGAATTCCCCAGTTGGAACCTCCGGTGCTACGCTCGGCTCACTCACGTAAATACACTTTTTCCACGGGCCTGGCTTCTGTGCCGTCATCCCTAATCAACTAATTACCCGATCTTTAAAACTGTCGCGACGTGTGCCGAGTAGAACCAGATGCAAATCTCTTTCGTCGCGAGATGAGCTTTTCGTTTGAGGTCTTTGTGGTCGTTCAACTCGTACATTCCACCATCTTTTATTATTATGCAACCTCACAGGTTAACGAAGAATCGTGAGAAACTGCGATTAATCAATTTCGATGAAATTTTCGGACAGCGGATTTGATGCATTTATAACAAAAATGAGTAGGTGTAATTTAAAATATTAAAAACATTAGACGAATTTAAAAATACTGTTGTATTATTTTCAACATACTAAGAATGAAAATAAAAACAATTTTTATTTCGCATAAAGATCCGCTGTCTATTTACAACTTACAAGAATCTACATATTTTTAAAATTTCGTTGCAAGTCCAAATAAGGAGGTCGTAGTACTGGTCTCCCGTCTGGAAAGCTGAGATTGATAAATAAAATATTCAGCAGTTGAGCCCAATGTTTTCAGCAACACGAACAGAAAATGTAATAAGTAGACCTCGGATGTTTACGTAATTTGCGATTTCTGTACACGAATTTTAAGAAACTCGAATCAAATCAAATCTTAGGGTAAACTTTACTTTACCGGACTTAAAATTTGTGCCTCTCCCCTATGAATTCTGATGTATTTGGTATGCAATCCAGTAGATTTTTACCCGGGGCGGCTGCAGATCGAAGTTTCGGTCTTGCAGGATCAATGGTTCACGAGTTATGCTTGTTTAAAGTTGAGCAATCTGCAGTGTTTTTGACAGGTAAGGGCGCCGCCATATTGGTTTGTAGTAACGGTCGCGCGCCGCCTTACCGAGCAGAATAATTAATGAATTGGTTGGTGATTAGGTCGGTGGGTCTGCTCGGTAAGCGGCTCGCGGTCGTCGCTACAAATCAATATAGCGGCGCCCTCACCTGTCAAAAACACTGCAGATTGCTCAACTTTAAGCAAGCATAACTCCTAAATCATTGATCCTTCAAGATCGAAACTTCGATCTGCAGCCATCCGGGGTAAAAATCTACTGGATTGCATACCAAATACATCATAATTTATAGGAGAAAGGCATAAATTTTCAGTCCGATAAAGTAAAGAGCAGCCAAACCTTATTTTCTGTGGTAGTATAAATTCTGTCATATTTTATATCCTAGCATTATATGAAAATTTTCAAAAGCGATAATTGCATAAAGATCCGCAGCCTAGTAATAAGTGAAAATATTTTTCCCGTTGTTTCAGGAGTCTCCGCTTTCCGATGAGCTATCTGTTCCTCATCAGTAGAGGTTGTCGATGAAAGCGATGAAAGCTCGCGAGTCCTCGTTGGCTGGCGATCGTCTCTGGAATCGGCATAGCGGAGACACTTTATAGAAAGAAAGAGAGACTCGGTTCTCGATTAGCAGCGGTCGACAGAGAATAGCGCGGAAAGGGAATCGGTGAACGCGTCGCGCGAAGCATTTCGAAGCACTGCGAAACGACACGCCGGCCTCTTGACCATCCATCCTTCCGCGAACGATGCGAACGTATTATTAAGCGTCTTCAGAGACACTCGAAAACGCCGGGGGATCGCGCACGCGATCGCGCGTACCCTTTAGTCGCGATCTCGCGTGACTCGATCCAACGGCGACGCGCGATTTCACGCGAGAAGCCGCTCCACGCGAGGATCGATCGATCCTCGATGGCTACGGAACGTGTCACGAATAAAACGCCCGCGAAATCAACCATCCTTCGATCATCCTTCTGGAATTACCCCGCAGCTCACCGAAACGAAGGGAGGACATTCAATTATCATTAGTAGACCGTAGATCCTTATGCAAAATAACATGTTTACGCATCAATTACGATCTACGGAAGCCATGTAACAATTTATTTTCCTCATTAATCTCTTGCCGTATTTTAACGAGCCAAACTCGCGATAAAGATTTTAACAAAGTTGAAAAAATATGAATGTTACGCGTTCCTCTTCAGATGAAATAATATTGATTCATTGATTTTTCTGCAATTACGACAAAAATGGGTAAGTGCAATTTAAAACACTTAAAAGGAATGAAAGAATTTCCGAATGTCGATATACTCTGTTCAACATGTTAGAATTATTAATGAGCAAAATCAATTTATATTTAGCTTTTGCAGCCTGCAAATTGATGCTCAAATTTTATTTTGCATAAAGATCCACAGTCTAGTAGTAAACATTTGATTGGACGTCTACTTCTTCTATTGATATAATTTTAACAAGTATTAGGTCGTTCTTCTATTGCTTCCATTTGTTATTACTGCAAAATCGTGGTACATCTTGACAGCTGACATTTCGGACGTCATTTCCCGCCTTGTAGTGCTTTCTAACCTTCCCAACATTTTTTTGTCATCGCCTCAAATATGCAAATTCAAAGTACGCATTTCCATCTACTTTTGCTTTTTGACTACCGCAAGGGTGAAAAATGCAGTGCACGAAAGAAAAAATTGTGCGCTGTTTAAAGGGAGGATGTACCATCGGATTACCATTTTTTATGCAGTGCAAATTTCGTAAAAAGTTATGTAACTCAATTCTTTGCTAATAAAAACAAAACTTCTACGGGTATGGGATCTCAATGTCACAAAACTTATTCTAAATGATAAAAAGGGGGCTTTCGTTGTCCCTTGAGAAAACGAAATGATTTTCCGAACGAGCTAATATTTTCGAAGTTCATCAATGTATTGCAGTAGAGGAAGGCTGACAAAAGCATGTCGAGAAACGTGAAAACCGGGGGAGAGAGCGGATAATTAGGGAAGCGTGGACTAATCGTGAGTGGAGGGGGCAAGATTTTGGCGGTCCGCCGTTAAGAGGCGCACGATCGGCTCGCGTGGAACGAGAACGTTGGGATCGATCCGCGATATTTCGCGAAGACGCGGCGTCGGCGTCGCCCGGTGGTGGTGGTAGTGGAGCGGCGCCGTGGATACGTTCGTGTTTACGCGTACTCAGCTGATATGAATGGACTAGGAGCCGCGGGAGCGAGCGTACGTATTTGTGGATTCGGTCATGACGACTTTCAGTATAAATTGAAACTTCTCGAGGGTGTCTCGTCGGCCGACAGGGTGGGAGAATGTCAAGGGGCGTAGGACAAAGAGAGCCGGAGTGCATCGAGTTGCACCGGACAGAGACGGGGCTAGACCCGGTCTCGGAGAGGGGAGAGACCGAGGGAGAGAACGGCAGAGAGAAACAGCACAGAGGGAGAGACGAAGAGACAGGGAGCAACAGAGAGATTGCCGAAGGGTACAAAGCCACGAAGCTGGGTCAGTTCCGTTTAGTACGAGGCAGGCTACGATTCTGTATGGATCTGTCGCGGCTTATGCCTGCGGATCGGCTCTGCGCCATGCGATACTTCGAGCATCCGCAGCCCTGGATCCTCTTAGGAACTCGAGAGGAGCACCCACGCTCTAGAGGTCCCGGGCTCGATCGAAACTCGAACCGTGTCGCGTGGCTGGATTTTTTCGAATTTCCGTCGATCTCTCTAACCCAAACGGTCTTTTCTCCTTTTATTTTCTCTTTTTTCAAGGAAACAGAGAACGCAACGATGCACTTGCTCGTGTTACATTCCCCTTTATATCCGGCGAGCAGATCCAACACGAGAGACCTCGAAACGGTATCAAAATTTTCCAAGTTTTTTCTTTGGATATTCGCGAGACGATGTTCGTCAGAAGAAAATTTCTCGTCAACTCTTCCATTTTTCTGGAACTATTTTGACTGGGTAAACTCTGTAAACCCGTACACTGAGGATTTTATTAATTTATAGTAAAAACGAGCAAGTGAAGTATAAAAGGATGGAGATGTCATAGTTGACGTCCATCTTACTGCAAAAGAGGCTAAACACAGAATCGAACGAGAAGTGGTACTCGACTATCAAATTAATTCGAAACATCGTCGAAACACAAAAACCGAAAGATCACGGTTACCTCCGAAGTCGAGGATCGATCTCGTCTGGCAATTATCGACTTTTCCCCTGAAAGTCGTTGCCCCTGCCTCACGCTCCCTGCCTCACCCTGGATTAAGGGGCATCGTGCACGCTTGAGAAACAAATATATTTAACTATAGTTCTTCCAGATTGTCCCAATGCCTTATAAAAACGGCAAGCCTGAATTTACTTCGATTTCGCCCGGTTTCGATTATAATGTTTGCGCGAATAATGAAATTTATTCAATCATTTCTCATGAATATTCATTCAATGTTACAAGATGGCGGAGGTGTGCATGGTCTAGCGTCGTGTTAGCAACGACAACGTCGACCATTTTTGTTGGGAGACGTTTCCATCATTCTCTCAGGTGCTTCCAATATAATTTAACAACGTGCGTTCGCAAAAATGAATAGCAATCTTATCGAAAAGATTGTTGTTAAAAAAAGATAGTCGAGAATGTCGTAATTTTCAATACGACAGTTGCTTGAACAAGAAAATTTATTCCACAATTCTTCGTAAATGAATTTCTATAATCATTCTCTCAGGTGCTTCCAACATAATTTAACAACATGCATTCGCAAAAATGAATATCAATTTTATCGAAAAGATTGTTATTCAAAAAAAATAATCGAGAATGTCGTAATTTTCAATACGACAGATGCTCGGACAAGAAAATTTATTCCACAATTATTCACAAACGAATTTCTATAATCATTCTCTCAGGTGCTTCCAACATAATTTAACAACATGCATTCGCAAAAATGAATATCAATCTTATCGAAAAGATTGTTATTAAAAAAAGATAATCGAGAATGTCGTCATTTTGAATACGATAGACGCTTGGACAAGAAAATTTATTCGCAATAATTGTGAAATATAAAACGTAATGTATACATACATAAACTTGGTTTAAACAATTTTTTAACCGCGCACAAACCGGAGAGTCTACTGCCGCACAGTCCAGTGAAAGAATGGCTGCTGGAACCGCGAAGAAAAGGAAAAGTATCAGAAAGTCGTCATGAACCGACGAGTAAACTCGTCGCTAAGAGGTTAATAAACTGTTGCTCGACCCAGTAGCTCGGTTTCGGGGCACCGAAAGTCGTGTTCGGCGACTTGGGAATCGAGCTGTCGGAACCGGCTGTTTGCAGAAACGTTTAACGTTCAACGGATGCTTTGCAGAGCGATCCGCGAGCATGGACTCTGGCAAAACGAAGCTAGTTCTCATGTGAGAGGGTAACAGGGATCAGAGATGCTTGAGCTAGGAAGCTAGGACACCGGTATCGAAAGCTCGAGCAGTTCGCGATCGGTTTTTCGTGCGTTACTCGGCGGTTCCTGCGCGTTTTTCCGGCTCGGTTCGTCCGAGGTGGTCTCCTCCGCTCTTCCGGACGGTTTGTTTCTCGACCGGTGTGCGTTCGCGTCGCGTCTTTGTTTCCGGCGAACAACGGACAGGTAAAACGCTCCGCACCGCTCCGGAGCCGAGCGGAGCGGTGTTGCGCGCCGAAGAGGCCCGCAGGAGGCGAACGAGGTGGAGAGGATCGAAGGGGGCTGTGCAGGAGAGAAGGGCGGGTTGCAGGAAAGTGTGGAGTGAAGAGAGGAGAGAGGAGAGAGAGGAGAGGGTGGACAAGCAACAAGGAGCCTCGCGGAGGGAACAGAGACCGAGGAGGAGAGGGCTCCCACTCGGCTAGCAGCGGCGGAGCGCAGCGTGGGCTTTTCTTGTATTCTATTGATTTTTCCGAAAGTTCGCGTGGTGGGAGTGCGGCACAGCCGGAGAGAGCGAGTGTGTGTGTGCGCGAGAGAACTCCGGCAGGAGCGTGTTTGCGTGAGCTTCGACGACGGTATCGTCTTTTCCTCCCGTCTCTCTCTTTCCCGCGGGAAACGCTCGCGTCCACCTCTCGTTTTCCCTCTTTCCCTCTTTTCCCCGTCTCTCTCATTCTCTTGGCTCTATTTCTCTTTCTACTCTGGTCGTTCGCGCTCGCGCAAATCCCACCCGCTCCCTCCCAGCCACCCTCCGGCTCTCCCCTCTCCTCTCCTCACCACTCCTCTCCTCTCCACTCCCCGCGAGTCACCTCTTGCTCACTCTCGCCACTATCGCTTCATCCGACCGCTTTCCCTCCTCGTTCCGTGCTCTCTGCTGTTTCTCTTCCCCTCTCTCTCTCTCGCTCTCTCTCACTCAGTCTCTCTCTCTCCCTCTCTTTCTCCCACTCCACCGTCTCTCTCACTCCCGCCCGCGCGAAATCCACCCTCGACCCGCCAGCTCGCTCGGCCGATCGCGCTCACGCTCGCGCACACGCACGCACAGACACAAAGTGCTGGTGGTGCTGCTGCTGCTGCTGGTGCTGCTGGTGCTGCTGGCCAGCGCGCACCCGCGCACACACGCCGGCTATTCGAAACAGGAGCGTGTTAAGGAGTTCGACTTTGACATTATTTATCGCGATAATCGAACACGAGGGATCGAGCGCGACGCGCCAACCCGATCGCTCCTGCCCGCGCAACTGACTCCCAAGATCCGCGGTTCGAAATCAATTTCTCGTTCTCAGCAATCGCTCACGCCAGATTTTTAAAAAAATTTTCTGTCCCGACACTGCCGCTGTAAACGATTGGATTTTACGAATTGCAAAGATACAGGGATCTTCAGGGGCCAATCGCAAAGAGCACAAAGATGTTCGAGAATAAATCGCGAGGGTGCGGAAAGATTTTACAAACCGCAACAGCACAGAAGGATTTTTCGAATATCATGTATATAGAGAAAACTTTTTCAAATTGTAAGGGTACATTCTTTGAGAATTCGAATGATCTTCGTTTCAACTTTCAAACGGAGGTTTCAAATGTTCGATAGAAATTCTAACTTTGCGGTGACCAGGTGAAATCTTAGATCATGAAAATCATTTACAGATATGCAGAAATGTACCGGATAATTTCCTCGAGAAGCACTTTCATGGATCATTTTCACTGCTCTGCTAGTATCGATGTCAACTAGAACACTGCCTCCCTTGAACGAAAGAGAATGCACTCGGAATTATTGTCTAACGAACGGACTTCGTTGTGGAAGATTGTTTAAAACATGAACAATTTTTTCCCCGGCGTAGCAGCGTTAATTGCTCCAAAGTTTTAAGTACCGAGCGAAAAGAAAAAATGTGCAACTCCTCGAGGTACACTGTCGTTATCGAAATAAATTCTGTTGTATCCGGGCAACCGACGATTAGAAATGTATGTGGAGAAGTTTAAACGCGCGGTACCGTTGAAATAGAAACAGACGATTTATGCCGTTTTGCCGTGGAACCGCAGAAATATCGCGCCGCGGCCAATAAGTCGCGAGCGGAGCAATCGTTCCGATTTTATGCGAACCCGGCTCGCTTTTCGAACACGATCGAGATCGTGCAAGATCAACACGGAGGATTCGAAGTTCTATAGGGTTTGCTGATCGGTTTCTTCTGGATCGAAGCAGCGAAATTTCAACGAATTCAAACGCTACTTTTAAATTCTTCGCGTTCCTTCGATCGTAGTCGGCAAATTTTCAATCGACTTCGTTTCAGCGACTAAAAATCAGTGTTTCGCTCGAGTTTCAGTAACAAATTCTCTGCAGCGAGTAGATCCAGCTCGTGGCCGACCGCCAAATGAATTGGAACTTCAATTAGGTCTGCGTTTATGCAAAACACCGGCTAGAAGACAATCCCGATGCACTCGCATGGGAATGGTGCAACCCTAAAGGAACGCTACTTGGAAAATGACTCGCGTACGACTGGCAAGGGTGGTTTGTCGGTGGTAAACGTTGAGAAACGTGAAATTTCCTGGAGGAAAGATTCGAGGGAGTGCACGCGGCACGGTTTCTCGGTACAGCCCTGGTATTCCATCCACCTACATCGTGTGGCAGGGTCACCGCATGCACCACCACACCTATACGCGTGCTCATACGTGTGCGCGTACTTGCCCTTCTACCGGGTGATGCCGAAGTAGGCGGTCGAGTCTCTCTCGTGTTCGTCGGGTTCGCTGGGTTTCCGAGGCGAGAGACGGTTAGCTGCGTGGGCGGTTAGTAGCGATTTCGCAGCGTTACCATCGCGGGAATGGACCTGCTCGATGCGTAAACCAAACTCGGCTAGCATAACGCGGATCTCGACGCGATTTACTCGCGAAATATCAGATTCGAAGACCTGGCGCAGCCGTTTTCGAATTCGAGTCGGGGAAAACTGTAATTCTCATTTGCAGGATCTTGTAGGCTCTCTGTGAAATCCTAAGCCAGAATTCATTCTACTTTCGAAGTTATCGATTAACGAAGCACCCGTGGCTCTCGGTATTTCGATTTGCAATTTTGAACTTGAAAGGCGTCGAACATGGCGCGGTTCGGAGGAAATTATTGGACCATACGGCTTCAAATTCGAACTTTTGAGGATGTTTAATTCTTGAGGAAGAGTTTTATTGCTTGACCTGAAATGAAAAGGATAGGTTGCATGGATTTAAGTGGGGATGTTTTTCAGAGGCGAGAAGAAGAATATCATTCTCGCTAGATAATTGTGAAAAAAATGAGTTTATCATGTAATTTTTACGATGTTGTCAAAAAAAATGGTTGTTATTTCAATATCACATGGTATTCATTTCGTGTTAACACGTTGCCTACCGGAAGCCTATTAATAGGATTTTCAATAATTGTGCTGTGTCAAAAGAAAGCATAGAAATTTTCTTTTACATTGTAATCTTGAATGAATCTATTAGATGACGTTATTGAGGGTGATTTGTTAGTACACAATGAAAATTGCTGTTGCTATTCAAGGTTCCATTAAAAAGTGTTTAGTCATGTGCCATATATTTGTCAAAATTATGCAATAGTCACCGGTCGGTAATGTGTTAACATACTTTTCCTTTAAATATCTCGAAACCAGAAATATATGACAGACCAGTTTCATAATTATGGATAGAACATTTTCGATGATTGTAGGCCAGAAGGTAAGTGCATGCAAATATACAACAAGACTGTCGAATAGGCAAATCGAACTGAAAAAATGTGTACAACTTAAAAACACAAGTGTAACAATAGTCCAGTCAATGAAAAGTTGTAGAGGGGAATGGTACGAACACAATTTTTAACTTTGGGTCTTTGTTTGGAATAGTTAGAAGGTAAACATACTAAAATTCCTCACTCCTAGGAGGTGAGCGGGGTGCAGGGGGTACGTAGAAGGTCCCCCTTTTCGGTTTTCCGCTTATATCTCGGAAACTATGCGTCCTAGCGATAAGACCATTCTATACAAAATTAATGCTGACAAAATTTACCATAAGATTGACTTCATTCAGTTTTTCGCTATCTCGCATAGTTTTCGAGATATCCGTGCTCATAGTTCATTAATTGTGAAAAAGAAATTTTTGCCTCACGTTTTTTGCCTTACTTGACTAGCTAACTCTTCAGCACAATTAGTGAACTTTGAGCGCGGATATCTCGAAAACTATGCGAGATAGCGAAAAACTGAATGAAATCAATCTTATGGTGAATTTTGTCAGCTTTAATTTTGTATAGAATGGTCTTATCGCTAGGACACCTAGTTTCCGAGATATAAGCGGAAAAGCGAGAAAGGGGATCTTTTAGTATGTTTACCTCCTAACTTGTCCAAACAAAGTTCCATAGTTAAAAATTGTGTTCCTTCCATTTCCTTCTACACCCCCGTTATGAGCGTTCATTGACTGGACTACAAGCGCCTGTAGAAAATTCCACGTTAGTTCGCCCTTTTAAATATTCCCAAACATGTATATTCAGTCTAGAAAAGCAGGAATCATTAATGAACAAAAAAACGAAAGATCTTTTGCAAGAACTGTTCCATTGAAAATGAAATGTGCGGAAGCTGGCAGCGGGGAAAAATGTGTGCGAAGGATGGGCGAAAGTGGAGGAAAGAAAATAGCTGGTGGCAAGGTCGCGAGCCGATATTAGATCGCTCGATCTTCGTTAATGAAATCGGCGGGTGTAAAGGTTTGGTGGCAAGCAGCACTCGATGTTTTCCCGGTCGCCTAACTGCGGCCCCGAATCGGCCGTATTAACGAGGATAACGCGAGCAAGCAACTGGTCCTCGGTAATCGTCGTCGAAAGCCACGCTCATAATTCAAACGCGCGAAAAGTTCTCGACGAAACTCGAACGGCAACTGCGACCGGAAAACGGCGGCCCCGTATCTCGCGTAGATTACTTTTCCGAATATACATTTTTCCGGCGCTTGTTTCTTACGGAGGTATAACCATTTCCCTCCCCGTTTCCTTTCAATTAACTCGCTCTTTTCTGACAAAACACCGTCGAACCTCCGTCCTGGCACGCAACATCGTCGCTGTACTTCGTACGCCTCATTTACTAATTAATCTACGTATCTTCTTCTCGCGTTCCAGTGTCCGTTCAACAACGCCGTGCCGTCGCGTCGTCGGTGCTCTCTTTTGCTCGGCGTCGTTTTCTTCGGACTTTTCCCGCGAACGCTTTGTTCTTCCTCGAAGACGACGTTATTGTTATCGTACGGTACCCGGCAGTGCTCGCGGCGAGATTGTTTTATTGGATCGACGAATGCGAGGCGGTTTAACTTAATTAAATAAATTATTTCCTGGAAGCCGGAGCTAGTCTTGCATCCAGTGCGTACTGTGTTTTGTTGCGTGTACGTGTAACATGTTCACGTGTTGGGGATGGCTTTTGCTTGCGGCTCTTCTTCTCTTTTTAGAGAGGAAGAGTGTATGTGAAATAATATTTTACCGTTGGTGAAGAGGAATTGGAAAACCATTGGGCTTCGCTGGACGAAGCCTAATAAGGATAATAATTGTATCGTGAATTTTAATTTATCTCAAACTTTTTCAAAAGTAACGATAGAGTGTTCTCTATTAAGGATCGTACATCTGACTAGTTTCAGAACAATTTCCTAGCAGACAATCATCGCCGTGACGCTGCTTATCTTGCCAAAAGATAAATTACGTATTTGGACAGTGACTACGTTAAAGACAGTCACTAAATTAAACGGTATTCCGGATTCGAACGACTCTATTCCCGCGAGAATTCATATATGATGTCGCACGGGAAGCTTCTCTGCGATCTCAGCAACTATAAAACAGAAAATCCGAGTCATTTTAACTCATCCACTGGTTTCTGTATTAGTTCTCGCACGAGAGCACGCTTTTGACGATTTCGTGTCTGCAATCATGGTTAGATACACTCGAATTCTTGCACATCGAGTACTTGGACGATCTGGTGTCGTCCCTGAAGTATTAATAAACAAGAGAAGCGCATCGAAGATAACGAAACGAATATTCTATTAACATCCAACAGATGATGTGGGTCAGAACGGACCCAGGAAGAACGGCTCGAAGAATCTTCTCCACAAATTCATAAAGATCCCCAGTCTAATAACAATAATAATTTTCATGAGCTTGCCGATACAGAGAAATACCGGTGGGCGGGCCCCGATCTAATTACCCAAAAGACAATAGAAACAACGCGCAAGGTTTCCGGGCGGCAGCCGCGAGCGAATAGAAGGATATCGACTGGCGTGTAGTTGTCGAAGTTTGCTCGTTACTTCAGGAGCACCCGGTATATGCGAGCAAGCTCTCGGTTCCTCCGAATCGTCGGTCCCTGTCTCTCCGCCGGTCTCTTTGCGAGATTCGCGCGAGCGTGAGCGAGCGGGCTTGCGCGGGCTGAAGCGGGCGCGCTCTCTCACCTACAGCCTTATGTGCTCTCCGGGTCTCTCTCTCTCTCTCTCTCTCTCTCTCTCTCTCTCTCTCTCTCTCTCTCTCTCTCTCTCTCTCTCTCTGTTCATCTCTCTCTCCTTCTACGCCGGTCTTTCTCGCTCCCACTCCGATACACCCTCGCGGCAGACTCGGTCGAATGGATTGTACACACTACACGCACACAGAGGCGAGAGAGCGCACCCACGCGAGCCCCTTTTGCCGTGTGTACGTGGTGTGTGCCGTGCACGTAGAGCTCGAAACGCTGCGAGCACATCGCACGGTGCCGAGCGGAGCGGAGCGGTGCGGAGCGGTGCGGAGCGGTGCGGAGCGGAGCCGAGCAGAGCGGTGCGGTGCGGAGCCGCACGAAGCCGCACGGAACCGCAACACGCACGTTCTCTTGCGCGGCTCCGAAGCCGCTCCGAGCGGCTACGAGCGCTCTGGCGGCCATGCATCCAGCCAGCTAGACTGCCAGGAAATCGGCCAACCAACGACCGACCGACCCGCGGATTACTGACGATCGATAACGCCGATCGATTTTCCCTGCGGAGCACGCGACGCAGCTTTTCGCTCCCTCGCGAGAACCCTCTCCGCTACGAGCAAACCTCCTCTCGCCGGCGCTCTCTCTCTCTCTCTCTCTCTCTCTCTCTCTCTCTCTCTCTCTCTCTCTCTCTCTCTCTCTTGCACGACAAGAGCACGATCCTCGAAATTTCTCCCGAGCACCGGTTCTCTCCCCCTTCTCTCTTTCTCTCTCCGATTCGTTACCGATCGCCACGCGGATCTTCCGAGAAGTACCGTTACAAGAGTCCCTCGTGGAACCGGACTCGGCGAATCCGTACGCCGAAATTCCACCAGGTTTCACTCTCGATCGCATCCGACCAGCCCGCGCCGCGCCAGCCCGATTCGCCTCGGACCGCGATTTCGTGGCTCGCCTAATAGCAGCCGTTCGAATTGCAATGGAACCGCGCCGGCATAAAAACCCTCTTCGATTTTTTGATCGGGCCTCGAAAGAAATTATTAACCTCTTGCGGTCCTGTGTCCTCCCTCTATTTTACTTTAGAACTTGCTTGAAAATCGTACAATTCAATTACACATTTGCATAGGTAGAGCAAAACAGTTTCTCGAAAAAAGAATTCGTTTTGTTTGTATTTAACACTTTACCTACCGGGAGCCTATTAATAGGATTTTCAATAATTGTGCTGTACCAAAAGAAAGCATAGAAATTTTCTTTTATATTGCAATCTTAAATGAAACTATTGGATGATGTTATTAAGGGTGACTTGTTAGTTCATAATGAAAATTGCTGTTGTTATTGAAGGTTCCATTAAAAAGTGTCTAGCCGTGTACCATAGATTCTTCAAAATTATGCAATAATCACCGGTCGGTATTGTGTTAACACGATCGTTTTCGACGGTAAAAAGATGTTTCATTAGATGTCAGTATACACTAATTATATATGTGTCCATGATTATGAAAGTTGTCCAAGTCAAAATGTAAAAAAATTGAATTAAATTAATTCAATGACGTAAAGTCTACTAATTACCAAAATTGCGAACGACGTCAAGTGAATACTATTGCTCATTCTTCACCCAAGTTGAGGTGAACAATGCATTGCGAAAACCCATGCAAGAGCTTCATCTTTCACGAATATCTTACACCGTTAGAATGTTAAATTTATATCCAAATGGAATTATTGATAAAACGAATCGAACCCCCAGTGTAGTCCAGCGTTCGCAACAATCACGTTTGTTCAAATTTGCCGCCAAATCGACGGTCTCGCTCACTTTCTAATTTCGTCCTTGTATCGTCTCTCATTGCGCGCGTCATATATCGTTTTATAATATTTACGTTCTCGAATTTAACGTCGCCTCGGTTTACGCTCGGTTTAAATAACAGGCTGCTCGCCTTTTACGCGGATTCGAAATTATACGATACGCGTAGACGTCCATTATTTGTGTAAACGAAAGATGTCTCATTATTGTTATTACGTACCAGGTGTTTCGAGGTTCACGGTGGATTGATTGCAGCGGTAACGAAAACAGCTGTTAATGTTTACATTATTACGCCTAACCCATTAATTGGGGAAGATGAGTTCACTCATCGCCGGTTGAGCTACTTGTGCATGTTCCCACCGTTTCTTTTTTCTTTTTTTTTTCTCGATTATCGTATCAGATCTTTAGGTATGAAACTTGACAAATGTGTTTGAAATTTGTGTTTTATTTGTCAAGTTTCTCAACCCTCATATATGTGCATATGTATATTTCGCGCATCACATTATATTTCAAACTATAAATTAATTCAATGTAATTTTTACGATATCGACAAAAATTAACCGTAAGGTAGTGCTTTCTATTTCAACATTATGTGGAATTTTTCCTTTAAATATCTCGAAACAAGAAGAAAACTTAGAGTACTTTCATAATTATGGGCACATATCTGATTCGTAAGAAATAGTCGCGAAAAAGGATCCTACGATAATCTACCTGCTTTCGCTTCATGTTCCAAATTTACCGATTTCAGATATATGTCTGGTAGACTGAACAGGAAATCGATGATTTTAAAGTATACTCCGGGATAAAGGAACGCTGAACCTGCCACCATTCACCAATAAAATCACTTCCAAAATACAAGGAGACATGCATAGCAGTTGCAGTGATTAAAACGACTTTATCCCCACAAATGTCGTACAAGAGAAAATCCTCATCGCGGGTGTGACTCGTTAAAATACGGCAAGGGGTTAATCACATTCCTAATTTTCTACCTGATACGTTCAACTTGTTCCTCATCCTGATTTTTATAAAATGTCTGATTATATTAACACTAGATTTACCAGCCCAGTCATTTTGACTGGTTCCAGATTTTTTCTTTTGGAAATATTGATGTTATAAATATATTTTTCTGAGAAATTTTTTTAGTCAACATCTTTACTGAAGCACACGTTTAAACAAAATTAGAACGAGATCTAAATAAATGCAATTTTGTCATTAATATAAGGCAATGTATGCCAATTGCGTTTAGTGCTTGGTATATCTAGTGTTAAAAATCGTGCAGGATCAAACTAAATTGAATCTTTGTGCTCGATGAACCTACCACTAGCGATCAAGTGCTGGATCAACACACTGTATCATGCAATGAATATCGAAATGATGAATCTGTCCATCTGTCTATACGAACTGTTAATGCGACCACGTTCAAATAAACTGCAAATAAATAAACAAATAACGTTCTGCATTCGCCGAACCTCGCCATCAATCCCTTAATATTTCCAAAGCGACACGTGACTCTGTCAGTGTAGGGCAGTTTCAGGGAAAAAGTTGCAGCCCAGTCGGGCCGAGCCCGGGCCGGGACAATTACCTGTTCGAAAAAAGTCGTGGATTCGCCGGGTGTGTTTTTCAAGCGTGCAGGTCGGTGTAGCCCCTTAAGGGATGCGGTTCCAGCTCGATAAATCTATCTATCGCCTCGGTTGGCTCCGGGAGCGTGCCGCGGAAGCACAGACTCAATTAAAAGCAGTTGTAGCGGGCGCCTCGCGCGAACTTCGAGGATCCTTCGGCCGGCATAGCATGGCACACAGGAACGGATCGTTCTCGATCGCGCGTGGAATCCTCGTAGTCGTTGTCGTCGTCGCCGCCGCGCCGCCACGGCTCCAAGAGATCCTTCCAGTAAATATTAATACGTCGGTTTCTCGGCGTGCACAGCCCGAGCGCCGGCCCGTTGCGAAGAATGCCGTTGCGACACACTCGTGAACACGATCTCGACGCGTAATTTGCATAAGTACGTACCGTACGTGGAAAGGACGAGCGACGGGGATCCCCGTCTCGTAAATTCGACGTCGCGGCGCTCTCGCGAAGGACGCGCGCGAAACAATCTAAAAACGAACCGGATAAACAATACCGAATTACCTAACATTGCTCGCACTGGTCAAATGCCTTTAGACTTTTTCCTACACCGCCCCCCCCCCCCGTAATTGTTGCAATCGTAAAGACACTTTCTTCAGGGACGAATTTCTATTTTTATTCTAGGCAACGTTGTTAAACAAGACAAAAATAAAGAATTCCTTATCGCCTGAATACGTTACACATGTAAATAGTTCAGTCCGAGTAACAATACTGTAATCATTTTCAGCAATCGTGGCCGTATTACAATTGCGAATGATACGGGATAACGTGTAGCTAACCGCAATCTTTTAATCGTTGTAAGTAGACTGCGGATTTGGAGCGTTTACGACGAAATTTAAGACAGTAGAAGGATTATGAGACTTTAAGAGCATCAATGTATTATTTCCATCCTGTTGAAACGATCAAACAAAGAATGACAATATTATTGTAGCTCCTGTTTCTTAGAATTTACGACAATTCTTATTTAGCACGGAGATCCGCAGTCTGGTTACAAGTGAACTGCGAATTTTAAGAAAACAAATAAATTTCTATTTCTCTCCGGTTTGTTGCAATCGCCGTAGAAAATTTCGGCACGCGAGCCAGTCACTATTACCGGGCATTGAGTCTTAACACTGAACCTACCGAGCCTTAAAAAATGACAAGATCGTATTTATTCAGACTTTGTGCGGCTCCTATTTTGCAACATGCTCTACTAAAGAGATCATATCTAGGAGAGAAACATTTCTCTTATTTGAATAATCGTAAAATAAAAATCTGAAACCGGTCACCTCGACCAGTGGTGGCACGTTTACTGTTAAAGATTCCGACAGCAGCGCAATTTTGCTAAACAGCGCTAAGGAGATCTCTAAGCGTCCGTCCAAGCCGGCGACTGTGCGAAGAATGTCGAAAACCCGTGGTCCCGGGGTCGCGCTCGCCCTTCCACATTACAGGACAGGCCTGGCAATTAGTTTATGGTCCCTCAGGTGTTTCGTTTCCTCATTCCTCGCGCGGGGTGACAGGAGTCGGACCGTTCTCGAATTTTCGAGTTGTCTCGCAGCGAGGGTAACAGGAATCCCACAACAAGAAGGATCGGCAGAGAAAAACGACAAAAAATAAGAAGAAGAAGAAGAAGAAGAAGAAACGATTCGTCGGCGAGAGGATCGATCGGAGTCGTAGTCGCGTGCCGCGATTTATCATCGATCGTCCCGCATCGATTGGGCGAACTCGGTGTGTACACCTGGCGGTAGGAAGAGAAGGCAGAGGAAGATGAGGCAGAGGAAGAGGAAGAGGAACAGGAAGAAAGGGACACGGAGAAACGGCGAGACAAAAGGAGAAATTTCTACGAGAGAGCTGAAGAGGAGCGAGAAAGAGCGGGAGGAAAGATAGAGAGAGAGACAGAAGACACGGAGCGAGGCAGTCGCAGCCATCGTCGTCGGCGTCGTCGCCGTCGCCGTCGTCGTCGTCGTCGTCGTCGACGCCGCCGACGTCGCTGGCAGCCGCGGCGGGAGGCTCCGAAACCGAGCGAGACCGAGCGCAGTCGATGGAGGTCGGAAACGCACGAACCTCGCGGCTCGAGCGACCTAACCAGCGACACGGCCAAGCAGTGCGGTGCCGACTCTTGCTGCCGCGGTTCCAGGTTCCGTGGCGCGCGTGCACTCGTGTTTACGCGTTCAGAGGGAGGGAGAGAAAGAGAGCGAGAGAGACCTCTACACACACAGAGCCACACACATATATATATATATACACACACACACTGAAAAGACAGAGATATCGGAGTGAACCGAAAATCCAGAGACACGTACAGAGTGTGAGAGAGAACGAGAGACCGGTCGAAACGAAGTGACCGAAGCAGAGACGAGGAGGAACAAAGGAAAGAGGCGAGGAGAGGAAAAGAGCCAGCTCACGGCCGAGCGTTATCGCCGAGCCGCATGAAATTTTAGGAGCGGCACGCTGTCGCGTTATCGGAACAGCGCGGCCAGCCGTCCCGTCCCGTCCGTCGGCGCGAGCAGCAGCGAGGCCACCGAGGATCACCGCTCTTGCTCTCGCCTGGCCGCACGGAAACAGAATAAACGCGAGTCCCGCGGAACAGACTAGGATAGAACCGCGAGATTCGTCGTTGGTGATCGTCGTCGGCCAGGGCGTCTACCCTCGATTCTTCCGGCGACGAGAGACTCTCGGAGACGTATATACATATATATGATCGTTGTCGTCGTCGTCGATTGAGGTAGCAGATTGAGAATACATACCCTGTACAGAACCGCTGGTGCGCGCGTGAGAGCGAGACCCGAGAGAAGAAGCGTTTCGGTGGTCCGTACGAGTGCCCGCGGAGGAGACGAAAGGAGAAACTCTCGGAAAAAGAAAGTCTCGCTGGAGGATATTCGGTCCGGGCAGTGATCTCCGGGAGGTGGTCACGTGTGTCCGTGGCCGGTGAAAACCGTGTGAGAGCAGCGCGAACTCTCGAAAACCGTCGAGACTTTCGCGCGCGGCGACTCCGTCCGAAATCGTCCCCGGAGGACGACTCCGGACACACGCACGCACGTACATATATACACGCGCTCGCGAGGAGTCTCTCCTCTTGGTCCTTTGTCCGAGAGAGGATCGTCTAAAGAGAAAAAGAAGAAGAAGAAGAAGAAGCTCGAGAAAGAAAGAGAGAGAGAGAGAACGACGAAGAAGAATAAGAAGCTTGAAGAAGCTCGAGAAGAAGAAGGATCCGTCGGCGTGCAGAGCGAGCGAAGAGCGAGCAGAGCGCGGAGGAGGTTCTAGCTCTCGAGACCGGTCTCGCCGGCTATCCTGGAGGACGATGACGATGGTAACGAGGATTGCGAGCGATAACCGGAGGACGTTCAGCTCGAGAGGGCTCGATTGAACGGCTCCGCTCGCTCCAGGCCCCGGCCCGGCCCGGCCCGGCTCTTCGTTCTCTATTAGTATTGTTATCGCGCGCTCGAACCGACTCTGCCCGCGCGAAGATCGGCTCGAATCGCGACACGGTTTCGACCCGACCCGGCGCGGCGCGGCTCGGTCCGGTCCCGTCGTCGGGACCACGGTGATATTCTACGATATATTTCCCCCCGGTGACAGTGTGCCACACAGTGAGTGCAGTTTCGTGCGAGCTTCGTCCCGATTGCGGAGGCGGAGGCGGAGGTGGCGGAAGCAGCCCGTGTTCTCGGCCGTGAGCCGACGGCTCGCTCGCTCGCTAGCTCAGCCTGCTCTTGCCTGCTCGTTCGCTGGCTCGCGTGCCTCGACCGGAGCCGTCGGGAGCAGCGGCCAGTGTCGGAGCTGCCAGGAAGAGCACACTTCTTTCCAGGAGGAACACCATAAGTGTAGCGACAACAATAGCAACAACAACAACAACAACAACGGCATAAGGCCCGGAATCCGGATCGGTCATTTGTCGCTCCTCGAACGACCACTACTAGGGCCGATATCCTCGTGCTTCGTCGAGCTCCGTTCTTCTCGCTCCACCGGGAAACTCATCGAAGCGGAAGCGACGGGAAACCGAGCGGAGACCTTCTCTCCTACCTCGTAGGCAGACCAACAGAGATAGATAGAGACCCTTTTGTTCCCCCCAGTTACGCTATCCAATTATCGGCAGGCCGAAGAAGGCATCGAGCGTGCTCTTCTCGCGCGACCACCGCCGACAGGAAGCGCAACTCTTCGCCCTCGAGCAACCAGAGGAATATAATCGGCGAGGATGCAGGTGGCAACGCTGTTTAGGGAGAGCGCCACTCTGCTGGGCGCCTCCAGCCTGGACCCCCCGCAGACACACCATCACCAGGCCATGCAGCAGCACCAGCAACAGCAGCAACAACAGCAGCAGATACAACAACACCCGGCCGATCTGCATCTAGCGCATCACATGCAGCATCACTACAAAATGTAAGTCCCCAAGATGAGCCCAGTTAAGCGACCGACACACCCTCGCCTGTCCCCTTTTTTCCTTCGACTTCTCATCTTTCAAATATCGCCGAGGAACGAGGTGTAGAACCGGATTCCCGTTCCGTCGCGTCTCCACACACAGGAGAGCAAAGACTCGGTGGAACACGGTGCAATCGGTTCCTACACACACCCGAAAAGTCTCGCGAATCTCCGAGCTTTCTAGGAAAAACTCTAGGTGGAAAGCTAGATCTCAAGCATTCCTGTCAGACCCGCCTAAAAATTTAAGTACCTTTCATGCGTGCGGCTAAAAGACACCTGGGTGAAACGTGTTTACATCGAAGCAGTAAACGGAGTTTACTGTTCCTTTGCTGTAAAGAAACTAACCCTCCGCACTCGAAGCTACCCTGATGTACCAAGAATTTCATCGATGTTAGAAGGTTCGTTCGATCAAAAGCATTCCGACGACTCGGAACAAGATAAGAACTGTGTGTTTGTTAAGTAGAAACAAGTGGGGTCACGTAAGAATTGTTTCGAATTCTGGTAAAATAATTTTCAGTGTCCCCAGGTCGCCATTCGAGTGCGAAGGGTTAACAAGCGAATGAAATCGCAGCTCTAGCATAAACAAATCCCAAAATGTTGATCGCCAGGTTGAAGGCGTTAGAGGTTCAGTGTAAAATGGACGTTGCTCCGTGGGCCTAGCCTGGTGGTTGACACCGGTCGGCAGTCCCGGGAGAATTGACCCTAGCTTTGGGCCCTAAGTCGAAGAAGCGTGGTGGTCCGCTCGCTCGTCGATCGAGGAACGCCGCCGCAAATCGGATCAGCTGATCGGCTGAAAAGTATCGGCCAGAAGAGGGAGAAACGCGAGAAAGTCGGCGCGGCGGCCGTCGGACCGAGCTAGCGGCTAGCATCCTAACCGTGCGACGATTAGGCTCCACCGATTCGGTAGACTCGCTGATTCCGAGGAACTGGGGAGATCGAAGGATTTTTAAACAAATTCGTGTAAAATCGTTCGCGCGAAATTGATTGAACTTTGAGGATGAACAATAGACCGCGTCATACTCACAGAAAATCATTTTTCGAATATCGACAGTCGGTCGAACAAAAGAATTTCAAGAACAAAAATGATAGAACTCGCTTCGAATTACCGGAGCGCGAGGACGCTGATTTCCGAAATGGAACAAGCGTCCTTCGAGGACAGCTCGCAAGATGATATAAATTCACGGTCAACGGGAACCAGAACCAGAATGTGAAATGTTGCGAATTCGCGTCAGCGGTCGCGGGTGCGTTAATATTTGCGTGAATACCAATCATAGTGACACATGCCGAGTCCGGAACGATAATCCCCCTTTGACTGTAGTTGGTGGAGGGGCTGGGAAGATTGCCGCGAGATTGTAGCGCTCGATTTCGGGCCGGGCTAACGTTATCGCGTCTTTAACCTGCCGAAATCGTTCCCGTCGAAGGAGAACGGGAGACGATAGCCCCCGCGTCGAACGCACCGGGAGAGAGAGAGACCCTTTTACGAATCCCGTCACGCGCCTCCAAGGGACAGGCCAGCATTTGTATTCGTTGCGCAAGGTCTGGTCGTGCCCTAGCCCCGTTCCTTCTCGGACCGGTAGAATTTGTTCAATGTATCTCTCTCTCTCTCTCTCTCTCTCTCTCTCTCTCTCTCTCTCTTAGTTTCTCTCCTTCTCTCTTGCGATGTACGTTATCGGCGCGCGATCGTCGCCGCCGCGATAAACCCCGCCGGCCATGGGAGGACGTTTGAATTGCAGACGCGCGTGGCCATCGCCGGAAATAAAGATACCGAGAGCAGACGAGACCAACCGAGCAAATTTCGTTGCGAAAGAGTGCGTCTGGGATCGGCCGCTTCACCCTCGAGCACTCCTCTCTCTCGCCTTTCTCTTCCTCGTCGAAATCGTCTCCGAATGACGTACAATATCGAGAGACCGTTGCGAAACAAGGAAACCGGAGGAAATTTATTGGATATGGGTGTTAATGAATGCACTCTGGTACATTCGAAATAAAACAATTCTTTGTTTCACGACGCGGGTGGAAGCCCTTTACCAATCGAAATCTTAGCTTCCACTGACGCTTAGAGGAAAACCATTGGAACCCCGAAAGGAAACCAGGTCTCCCTCGTATCTCCAAACTGTTTAGGTTAGGCCCCACAGTCCGGCTCTTGAAACTAAGTTTCAAACGGGATATTTACTTCGAAATCTCTGTTTATTAATACGATTCTCAGATCGTTGATTTATTTTTGACAACGTACAATAAGTTCATTGTGCTGGTCACTTATTGATAATCCAACAAAATTCTATCCGTTGCTGAATGTTCTGTTAAAAGATTCGAATTAATCGCCAGAAACTGGGCTGTTCGATCGCAATTGTCCTGTTCTGGATCAAGATAGAAACCCATAAGATATAGATCTCTACGGGTGAAATGTGATCACGTTCGATAAGGATCCGCAGTAGTTTTGAATAGTCTGTTTAAATGGCTGTCAACTTGAATGGATTGTCACGAATTGACCAGTCTTCAAGGGCGATTTTCACATTCTGGGTCAAGACCACGCTAATGTATTAATTTATAGTCCCGAAATAAGAAGGTTTTTAATTATCCACATATTTTGGTTGGCTACACAACAGTTCTATACTGAAACGTGTAAAACAACCGGATTACTGTGTGCTGCGGATAAAAACAAGACGCTGAAGGCGGAAAGTTGTGCACACGATAGCCGATCGATATCGTCTTTGTTCAGCGAACAAAATTCATAATCTCAAACGTGAAGACAAGATGCTAATAATATGTCCTTAGAAGAGAACCATGGCAAACAACTTTCTACACAGTCAATCCTTTCTCGAGTCGTTTTAGTGTACAGAAATTTAAAATCCTGGCACAATCTACTGATAGCAGACTACGCATCATTATGCAAAATAAAAATGTTCTGCACGAACTATAGGATGTTTCCTAATGTATAAATGGTATCGAACTACCTAACTGTACCGTCCGCTAACCAGACAGAGTGGTGTCGATTCTTTCGAGCTTAACGCGAGGAGTATAAAAATATAGTTTGGTGCGGCTGAATCCGATTTCCGTGAACATCATCGCCGCGATTTCCGCAGCCGATGATCCGCGGGAAACGGAGAAACGGCGACGATAAGCGTGTTCGACGCGGCCCTCTCGAGAACCGAAGCCAAACCGCGAGAAGTTTCGAGCAGACGCGAGGGCGCCAATAGGTCAAGGCTACATTACGCTTCGACGACTATATCCCTCGGCTATCTCTCAGCCGGCCGATCTCCGAATCCGCGAATCGACTGGCCAACCGCGTGTCTCGCAGGATTTCCAAGCGATTACGCTTTCTCCTTCGAACTGAACAGTTTTTCGAATTCGAAGCGTTTTCTCTCGTTAGCTTCTCACCATGATAGGAAACCTCGACGAGTGCTCGATAGCGTCGCGTTAAACAGAACTGCGGTAGCTTTGACGGAAGAGCTAGCGATCGACGAAGCATACGATGAACGTACGCGGATGACGGCACATATGCTTCGTTTTTATTCGCGCGGAAACTCTTAGCCCTCGAAGGAAGTCTTGGAACATCCGACGATCAAGTGGCGCACTAGGATCATACAAAGTTTCAGTAGAAATTTGCTAGAGTCCTGTCGAGTGTGGAGTTTCAGATTTCAGGATTGCGACGCGTGGAATTTGGATAGTTTTGATTTGGACCCGTGGGGTTTGGACGCGTGGGATTTGAACGCGTGCAATTCGAACGCGTGGGATTTTCATGCGTGCAATTTGGTCGCATAGAATCTGGACGCGTGGGATTCGGGCGCGTGCAATTCGGACGCTTAGGATATGGGGAGCGTAGAACGAGCACTCGTTGAATTTGGATGCCTGGAATTTACACGCTTGGATTTGGTTGTACAGACTTTGCAGGCGTGGGATTCGGACGCGTAGAATGTCCACGCTTGGGATTTCCACGCGCCCAATTCGGACGCTTAGGATACGGGTCGCGTAGAACCAGCAGCACTCGTTGGATTTGGATGCCTAGAATTTACACGCTTAGTTTTGGATGCGTGCGATTCAGTTTGATAGACATTGCAGGCGTGGGATTCGGACGCGTAGAATTTCCACGCTAGGGATTTCGACGCGTGCAATTTGGTCGCTTGCGATTCGGACGCGTAGAATCTGCACGCGTGGGATTCGAGCGCGTGCAACTTGCATGCGTAGAATTCTGCCGCCTGGTATTCGCTCGGCCGGAATTTGAACGCTCGCGATAGGGAATCGCAAGCAGGAAATCCCGCCTTTCGGGCGGTGTAACAGGCGGGAGAACAGATCATTCCCATCCCGAAGGAAACGTAAACCGCGTGGTCGAGGCGGAAGAGTTTCGGCGCGTTATCCGCGGCGGGACGAGGCGGTAAACGATTTCATCGCGGCCGTAACAGAGCCGGGAACCGGGAAAAACGAGAGGAAAGAGCGCGGAGGCGGCCACGCGTCACAGATAAATCGTGCCTCGCCGATAAATCGACCTTATCAATAAGATCGAGACTCCTTCTCGCCCTCTTCCAACTTCTCCGGTACTCTCTCTCTCCCTCTCTCTCTCTCTCTTCCTCTCGTTCTCTCGTTGGATTCGACCGATTCGCAGCCGGTCGGTCCCGTCGGAGTTATTCATGTATTCCATAAGTTCGGAATACATGAATAGCCTACAAGATGCAGGTATCCGCGAATCGTCTTCGATAAAGCCGTATTCTTTGCCGCGGCAATTTAGGACCGTTTAAGGTCCTCCCGAGAAGAAACCTAACCGGGACCTGATCCTGCGACGAGAGCTTGTCCTCGGGAAGCTTCGGAAAATCTACAACGGATCTTCGACTCGATCGTGTACCGGCGACTGCACTAAAGTATACACGCGCTGGACACTTTCCGTGGGCTAATGAGAACCTCTACCTTCTTCTAGGTTGTCACTGTAACCGTAAAATAAATCGTGCTGCAAGGGATTAAGCAGAATATTTACTACCGCCTCTTTTCAGTTATGTTCTGCTTGCTGAAGCTCTGCATGTTGTGGCAGCACCTCGGTTATCAGAATCGGTTATCAGATTTCTGAATTCTTTATGTACTATAATGCGTTCCATATGCAACCGTTCAAAAGACCCTGGAGATAAATAATTCGAACATCGTAAAATCTTGACGAAGACATCATTAGTATTTATTATAGTACAACAAACTTAAGAAATTTCTTAAAATCTGCTCAAGTAAAATTGTAACCGTAAAACAAATCGCGCTGCAAGTAGTTGAGCAGAATTTTTAGTTACTGGATGCAACGCTGTGATCTAGTTCATTTCCCTTCTTCTAGGAAGTTAAGAACGTCGAAGTCTTGATCACTGGTGGTGCAAGGGGTTGAGCACAATGTTTGGTTACAGCATCTGGTTAATTTTGGCAGTGATCAATTGCCGATGCCATTCGTTTTACGACAATCATTTTTACGGCTACTGGTGACCACGTTTCCTGCGCAAAACTAAGCGATCGAGAATTAGCCGCGGATGGAACGAAGTCAAATTCTGGGTGATTAGAAGGTTTCCGTTGGAATTCGAGCGGGTTGCGATGTTCGGCGAGGCCGGGCGTTCGGAGCGGAAGGGACAGCGAGCGGAAGAACGCGTAAAAGTGTAACGAGAAGCGGCGAAAGAACCGGAAAATGGAACCCCGCGTATAAAATGTCGTTAAGTGGTCCGGAGTTGGCGGCGGCACGAAACGCCGAGTATCGTTAGCCTTGGTCTCCCGGTAATCCGGTTCGCTCTTGCTGGTCCATGCTGCGATACGCGTCTTCGTCGGTATCAGGCCACTGTATTAACGTACCGCGATCATGGCAATTATTCTTCGCCCGGCTGCGATTTTAATTATCACGGTACCGCGTTCCTGTGGCTCGCTAACACAAATCGTTGCGCGTCGAATTCTTCTTCCTGTCCAAGAAACCCGCGCAACGAGTTCATTCAAAGTCGAATGCTCTTCTGCGTAGTATCCTGTGCTCTCTAGAACTCGAAGCTGCTATGAAAAATACCGACGAGTACGTTCTCCTGCAAATGTTCTTAGCCTCTGGGATTCGAAAATACCCACGGGTCTAAATCGTCTGCAGATTATGGTAATAATCCTTCGGAAGGTTAATCCTTCCTCGAAGGATTAGCACGGCAACTACAGAGCTAAACGCGGCTAATGTACACGTGTACATAATTTTATAGCACAAGATTGAATTTATGCGAGAAATGTTCGTTGAAAAATGTCCGACAAGAACATTTTAATTACTTCTAGAATCGTAACAGAATAGTTTGGACTCGTCTCTAATTATTCCAATGTTAAATATTTATCTTTTCGCGAGCTTCGGTGGTCACTATATTACAGCTAAGCTATACGTGTATAAATCTAGAGTTGCACTCGTAGTTTCGAAAGCAAACGTCTCTTGACCCTCGCGAGAGCCGCAGGGAGCGGCTCCTAGAGTCCACCGGTTGCAAAATACGAATATTATCTTGTCTGAGGTATTATTTAAAAAATTGAACTTCTCCCGCCGTCGCGTCGTGGAGCACGTGTTTGTTTTACGACAGATATTGCGTTTGTAAAAACGTGTGTGGAACGCGTAAGTAGTTGCGCACTCGGACAAGATGCTTAGTTGGGGCGTTTAATGTACCTGCTTAATGACTTCAACTAACTTTGACTGCCGTCGGTTTACAGCCATAGATTATTGCTCCCTCGAATCTGACCGTGCTTCGCGATCGTTGCGTCAACTGGATCCTTGGCTAGGTTTGAAAGATCGTGGGATTGTGAACGATCGCTGCTACAGACAATTAGGAACCCGAGTGCGAACGCTACTCTCAGGTTTAAGGGCGTCGCAGCGAATTTCTGCGATGTACATGATCTCTTCGCTTTGGAGATTTAAAAAATTCAGAAATTAATTGCATCTTCACTCAATCAAGCTTGACGAAAGAACGACGACATACCTACATGATCTTGTCTGAAATTTAGAGATTCAAGAATTAATTGAATCTTTACTCAACCTAGCTTCACGAAAGGACGAGGATATACACGATCTCGTCTCAAATTTCGAGATTTAAAAATTAATTGAATCTTCACTCAATCAAGCGTTACGGAAGAACGACGGCATACATGATCTCGTCTCAAGTTTGGAGATTTAAAAAATTCAGGAATGAATTGTATCTTGATCGAATCAAGCTTTACGAAAGAACGGCGTGAACTCCAGTTCATTAGGCTATTATCGGCGGATTCCGTCCGGCGAGCACAGGTGGTGCGATCAGCTTTCGGTCGCGAACTATGCCGCGCTCCGTCAAAAATCCTGGTTGCCGGTGTTTTTTTTTCGAGCGAACCGCCGCGTACACGCCACCGAACAGATTGTTTCGCGTCACGGCACGGATCGGCACGGATCGGATCGAGGAAAAAGAAAAACAGAGGCGCGGCGTGCAGCGACGCGGGGGTCTTTCAGACCTAACGCGCGTAAATCGCGTTCCGAGTCATGCGAGGCCCCGTGTCCGCGTCTTTATTGTTCCCTCTCTATCGTACGTGCTGCGTGTTGCCGCTCTCTGTCCGGGAGAGATTGTTCTCGCGGAGGAGACTGGGGCTCTGCCGAAATTCACCCGATCGCGTTACCTTTCTCCATTTCTCGATTTTTCTTCCTTACAGAACCCTTCTCGTTTCTTTTCTGTTCGTTTCTTCCTTAGAAATTCCTTGGACGCGTGCGACTTGGACGCTCGGAATTGGGACGCGTGCGATGCGGATGTGTGCATCTCGGACGCCTGAAATTCGGATGCGTGGAACTTTGACGCGTGCAATTTGGTTGCGTGGGACGCAAACGCTTGAAGTTTGGATGCGTGGGACGCAAACGCTTGAAATTCGGACGCGTGCAATTTGCATGCGTGGGACGCAAACGCTTGAAATTTGGATGCGTGGGACGCAAACGCTTGAAATTCGGACGCGTGGAACTTTGACGCGTGAGATGCAAACGCTTGAAATTCGGACGCGTGCGATTCGGACGCTTGAAATTCGGACGCGTGCGATTCGGACGCTTGAAATTCGGATGCGTGGAACTTTGACGCGTGCAATTTGGATGCGTGGGACGCGGACGCTTGAAATTCGGACGCGTGCGATTCGGACGCTTGAAATTCGGACGCGTGCGATTCGGACGCTTGAAATTCGGATGCGTGGAACTTTGACGCGTGCAATTTGGATGCGTGGGACGCGGACGCTTGAAATTCGGACGCGTGCGATTCGGATGCGTGGAATTTTGACGCATGCAATTTGTACGCCCGCGATTCTCGATTTTTCTCCCTTCCTCCCTCTCTTTCCCTTTTTTCTCTCCATTCTTTCTCGCTTTCTTCTACCGTCCGTTTCTTTTCTTTTCGCTGTTCTTAGCGAGCGAGCGCCGACTACTACTCCCTTTCCCTTTCTCCCGGCTCGGTTATCTCCGTCGTGTTTTTATTTTAGCCCGAAGCAAATGTCGAGGTGGAAACGGTGAGCCGGACGGACGGACGGACGGATAGACGGACGGATGGACGGACGAACGAACGAACGAACGTAGAGAGGGTAGGAGAGACCGAGAGGAGAGTAGCGAGCGGGAGAAAGATGGACGGACGAATGAACGGGCGAGAGAGGAGGAAAAGTAGGAAGGTTGATGTGAAAGACGGGGTAGCGGGGTTCAGGGGGGTTGAAGCGGCGGGTGGAGGCGGAGGTGGCGGAGGAGGAAACGAGAGGAAACGAGAGGAAACGAGAGAAGCAGCGCCGGTACGAGAAGCTCGAGCAAGAAGAGGATAGAACACAAACGACCGCACGAAGAGAGCTCGTCGAACGGGCTGCTCTCCACCTCTACCTCCTCCTTCTCTTCATCCACCATCTCCTCCTCCTCCACCACCGCCACCTCCTCCTCCTCCTCCACCTCCTTCGAACCTCGCAGACTATGGTTTCGTAACACGCGTCTTTCCCGCTCACCGCCACTCTCCTTCACCGTCTCTGTCTCTCGCGAGACTCGCAGCGAGCCTCGCCGCGCCGCGAGAGATATACGCGTCTCTTCAAAACCCGAGGATTCGAGCGCGCCGGAACAACGCGACGGTACGGAGGGAAGGGGCCGAGGAACTACCGGGCCCGTCAAAATCCCGGGTCCCAAGTTTATTTCATCATTTCATCGGGATCTGGCGAAACCTTCGACCATCGAATCGTTTTACTCGCTGCGGTTCTGAAGAACTTGAGGAAATCTCGTTCTTGAAGCATGTGACGCAAGATTGTTGCTCTTGGTCCTCGGTGGGGACTGAATCTCGGGCTTTTCTGGGACACGTCGGCCCCGAGACACGAATCCTAGGCGTTTCTTACGGTTCAAGATAACTCTTAGATATTCTTCAATGCATTCGAATAGAAGTGCCTGTGCGGATAGTACAAATCGACCTTCGCTTGTATCAGAACTCGATCCATGATTTATTCAACTGGTTTGTACCTTCAACAATTTTCGGGGTTGAATTAAGATATGCATGTTGGCATCGCGTAGAGATATCTTCAGTAGTTCAAGTCTGCCAAATTCATCTTCACTGATTCGCCAGCGATCTCCAGGATCCTGCAGCCCTCTCTTAACGGTCGCGATAGTCGCAGTCGTCGATGGAAATCGAAAAGAAAGATCTCGCGGAGGATTCGCGAACTTGTCGCGGGTATTAGCTTCGTCGATCGAGAACAGGATAGAGCGAAACGCTATAGAGTGAGAAAGAAAAAGAGGGTAAAAGAGACTCTGTTCTTCCAGCCTCGAACGAATCCCGGCACCGGATAGAACGAAACGGGGCGACGCTTCCGGCTACGGAACGAATATCGTGGCTCGAAGTTTCGGCCGACCATATCGAGCCACGAAACACCGCCACCGCCTTTTTCCGGGCGTTTTCGGTGACTCACGATATAGTATTCTATATCGGCGCTCTCGAAACGCGCCGCGTGACGCAACAGAACGCGAGACAGACGATGCTCTTGCTCTACCTCCGCGAAAACATTCCCTCCCGTTTCGTCCCTATCTCGAGGGACACCTAATCCGAGCAACCTGTTCGAATCCCTCCAATCACTCGCCGCGAACGATATCTTAACGACCAGTTTATTAACGACGATTTCGGTTAATGGACGTATCTCGTTGGATAACCTCTGAATAGTTAACGGTGTCCGGGGAACAACTTTCTCCGAGCGAATCGCTCGCCGAGCCTTTTCGCGCTAGAAATCCAAATTTATCGACGCGGCTGCAGCCTCTTTTTCGAATGAAGATCACCGAGCAACCACTTTCACGATTGAGTCACTACTGATAGCTCGAATCAGGCTGCCGTTGTAGACCACGGTGCAAGGACAGACCCGTGGACCAGTCCTCTTTTTAGTTATATTCTGCTTGCTGAAGCTCTACATGTTGTAACACCATCTCGGTTATCAGATTTCTCAATTCTTTATGTACAATAACGCGTTCCATATGTAACCGTTCAAAGGACCCCGGTTATTCGAACATCGTAAAATCTTGATAATGACTAACCTACTTCTCACAGTGCGCAAACACTCCAATAATTTGAATCAACTTTGATCAATTAAATTGTCTCGAAAAATCAAATTCCTCCACTTTTGGCAACCCCTCAAGCTCTAATACCTGAGAGAAGCATAAACTATATATTCCATTCCTCAGATTCATGTAAAAATTATCGCAAATACGAGCGAGTATCGTTCGTATTTCCCATAACAGTCTTAGGAAATTAATTTCTTAAACCCTCCATAATAAATGTTATTTAAACATTTCCGAACAATTGTTTCCTTTCGTTTCTATATCTTCTAAATGTTTCTGAACACGGCTATTATGATTAGAATCAATATTAACGGTCTAAACAATAAATAACAGGTGAAAAGGATGTCATTTATTTCGATGCTACTTTTCATACTACATACTAATGTCAACCTTTGCCACTCATAACCCCCATACGCTCCTCGGAAATAGTTACACAAAATCTCCTCGGGTGATAATTTTACCCATTTTCGCTCTACACTACAATTAATATTATTGGGAATCTATTATAATATATTTCATTAATATATCTATATATTTAATATATCTTGCAGCTACTACATATATAAATAGCATTTCTATGCTCGCCAGATACATTTTTCTTACTTTCGACGCAAGTCGAATATATAATATGACATATAATATGATATTTTAGACAAATACACCATGTTATAACACATTTAGAATGAAATCAAACATAATACAGTATCTAGAAACAGAAAATGAGTTAATTTTCACCCGAGGAGCGTATGAGGGTTAACAATAATTGATTTGGAAGTAAAATTGTCGATTATAACTTCTACGGACATATACAGTCAGCGGCAATATTAAGTGGCCATTTTAAAAATCGCATAACTTTCTAAAAGTTGGTCCAAAGGACTTGAATTTTTTAAAGATGTTAGACCGACTAGTTCGCTAGAGAATAAGTAAACTTAAATTTATTAAGATTGCAATTGGTAGGAATCATACAAAATTTTAAAAACGATGTTTTGTCAAATTTTTTATGTGGGCCTGTAACGATAATTTAAAAATGCGTTTTATAGATTTCAGTAACTTATATGCATGCTGAAAATTTCATCGAAATCGGTCAACATTGCAATGGGCTACAAACGTCGCAGATTTGAGCTGAAAGTCGCAGATTTTCAGCCTTGCCAGGGCATTTCGCCCTTACGTGATCATCTTTAAACGTTTGTAGTTCATTGCAATGTTCACCGATTTCGATGAAATTTTCAATATGTATACAGGGTATCCCGTAACTGGTGGTACAAGTGAGTAGGGGGTGATTCTACGTGAAAAATTGAATCGAAAATGTAGAATAAAATTTTTTCATATGACGCTGTATTTTCGAGAAAAATGAGTTTGAAAATTTGTCGAGTACGCGTACACTTGGACCAGCTTCAGCTCGACGGATTTCATTGTAGATCACCTCCATTTTTGTCCGTATACGTTGTCAATGGATCGATGGACAGATTTCCGGAAATTGTCTAATTTATGAACTGTTGAAAATTATTTTTTTCAAAAATAAAGCGTCATATAAACAAATTTTATTCTACATTTTCTCTTATTTATTCTTACTCGCTTGTACCATCAGTTACAGGACACCCTGTATAAGTTACCGAAATCTATGAAACGAATTTTTAAAATTATCGTTACAGACTCGGACAAAAAAGTTGACAAAACACCATTTTTAAAATTTTGTATGATTCCTATCAATTGCAATCTTAATAAATTTTTGTTTACTTATTCTCTAGCGAACTAGCCGGTCTAACATCTTAAAAAAATTCAAATTCTTTGGACCAATTTTTAAAAAGTTATGCGATTTTTAAGGGTGTCCACTTAATATTGCCCCTGACTGTATGTTGACGTAAGAAATAGTATGAAATATTTTGCACTCCTAAATCGGCAGTTTTCCCCACAGTGCGGCGACGAGACTGTCATATTTCTGTCACGTATTGTCGGTAAGCTCACATAATTTCCATAGCTGTCTAACACCATCGCAAGATTTTCGAAGCGCACGGGTCAACGTTACTTGAAATACGTGCCGGTAAAAAATCGATGGCCCCGCAGCCTCGACGGCCACGCACATACGCTCGATACAATTACGCAGTCCCAGAGCGGCGGCGTTGCGGTAGTTTGCTCGCGAATCGGCTCGTTCTGTCTGAACGATCTCGGCGAAACGTTTAAAATTAAGCGATTTCGCGTTGGGCTCGAAATCAAGCCAGAAAAATTCAGCCGATGGCGGTGAGTATCGTAAGATCGTTTCGCCATTGGCTCCTAATTGTGGCGAGGCTCGTAGATTCGACTGTTTTACGAGTCGCATTACGCAGCTACGTATTTCTGAACGATTTTATTCCGACGAATTTTACAGTATCGTTCATAATAATGCGAAGTTGCTCTAATAATACATATCGCGGGGCTAGTTGGTAAGCATTTGGTTTATTGCTGAGCATTGTCGATGGTCAGGTGTTTTGCGATCCTGTTTTGCGATCCTGTTTTACGAGATTTTTAGAAACGTTTCGAATTTGCGAATCATCAGAAAATTCGATGATCCCGGAATTGGGAAGTCGGATCACGACTCGATTAACGGCGAATGATTGTATAGTCAAACTCCGGAGAACACGTTTCTTTATCAGTTCGTAGTACGTATAGTCGGTAGTAGAAAGAGTTCTGCTCTTGTGATAATCGCATAGAAATTAGGGAACCTAGAAGCAGAGTTGGGCAATAATCAACTAATAATTAAAAATGACCTTTTTAATGTTAGTCATAACAAAATAGTCATTAGTCAAAACTTTTTGATTAGTTACTGATAACAAAATGGCAAATAGTTAGTCACAGCTCTAAGTAATCGTTAGCTATTGCTCATTAGTAGATTGCGGATCTTCATGCATTTATAGTAAAATTGAGGGGATGGAATTCAAAATTGTTGAAATATTTTAAAAATTCAAGATGCCAATATATGATTTCTCCTCTCTTAAAGTCATTGAGGGAAGAAATAACATTCAATTCGGTTTCTATTCCTTGCAATCGATGTAGACAATTTTTATTTTGCATAAAGATCCGCAGTCTACTCATTAGCTAGTATAGACTGCGGATTTTATGCATTTATAACAAAAATGAATACGTACAATTTTCAACAGTGGAGGTATTGAAAAGATATAAGGCCACCGTTGTTTTAGATTCACCTTAACAAGATAATTAAAAGAAGAATGAAATTTTTATTTGGCTCATACGTTTTGCAATCAATGCAAACATTTTTTATTTTGCATAAAGGTCCGCAGTCTAGTTATCACTAACTAATCAAAAAGTTTTGACTAATGACTAGTTTGCTATGACTAACATTCAAAAAGACTATTAGTCATTTTTAATTATTAGTTGATTATTGCCCAACTCTGCCTAGAAGTACCAGGGTAAACTGTACAATGATTGGCACTCTAAGCAAAACTCGTAGTAAAAATCTTTTTATCCTTTTTTGAAATGTTTAAACGAGCTTAACTTGCTATTATTATAAGCTAATAGAGATTTTTCAGCAGAATCAAACAGTTTTACGAGTGTCATAAATCTTTTATTATGTATATAAAATATATTCTATGAATAACAATCGTAAGACAAATAGTACAGTCATTGGCACAGTAAGAAGTAAACGTAAAACAGACTATTTGTTTTATAATTATGTTGTAAAGCGATAAAGTATACTTACTCGTAACGTAAATTTTAATAGAACACTATTTACACTGCACTGTGGTCACCCGTCGGTCTTACTGGATGTACCAGCGTTGCTAACAGTCATATGTGGAACTCTGTTATGAAAAGTTACAACGTTGTATTGTAAATATAAATAACAAGCAATATAAAATGATTTTCTATACCAGGAATTTTTAATATTTTCCGTTTAAATCAAAAGTGCCAATAACTACTGCAGTGCCAGCAATAGTACAGTTTACCCTGCTAGATTTGGTTAGAGGTGACTATGGCTATAAAACTATAAATCTCGGAACATTAATACTAAACCTACCGAGCCTTAAAAGTAACTGGTACATGTATCCTTATAAAAATGACAAGATTGATTTTATTTAGAATTTGTGCAGTTCCTATGTAATATGTGCTCCATTAAACATATTTAATTATCTACAGGGTGTCCCAAAATTCCTTCAACAGCCGGAAATTTCCGGAGGTTTCTGACATAATTTGGAACAACATTTTCCTTTGCAAAAATGTTATCCGCGGCTTTGTTTAGGAGTTATTAAGGAAAAACACGGGCCAATCAGAGCGCGACATAGACGCGAATTGGCACAGTCGGCCCGGCGCGCCAACTGTCTATTGGCCGATTGTGCCAACTCGCGTCTAGGTTGCGCTCTGATTGGTCCGTGTTTTTCGTTAATAACTCCTAAACAAAGCCGCGGATAATATGTTTGCAAAGGAAAATGTCGCTTCATATGGTCTCAGGAACCTCCCATTTCCGGAATGTGCAGGAAATTTGGGACACCCTGTAGATAGAAGGTAGGGTAAATTCGCTATTTTTTGGCCATGCCTTTCGTCCTTTATGACGTTCGCGGTCGTTATGCCGCCAGTAGGTAGTCCAATTGATCTAGGTAGTCAACTGATTTTTACAATTTTCGCAATTTCAGTTTCAGTTTCAACATCAATTCGTATCAGCTAGTGACTAACTAGTCTTGCGTGAAAATAACGATCAGGGTAAAGGGTTAAAAGAGCTGACAGTTTAGGAGAGATCTTAGCAAAGAGGTAATCGCGATTATAGTCGTCCATGGCTTGCATCCGGGGAGAACTCGACAGCCGACAGATTTGGTCGGTGTTCAGGCTGCAGGATGACGTTCGCATCGTGCTCGACCAACATTGTCACGGAAACGGGGGCGTGCTCGTCGCTTGCGAACTGCACTCCATGTTTTATTTATTTATTTATTTAACTAAACGAAGCTCCTTTGCAAACACGCATGCTAAATACAATGTAACGACGGGCTGGCCGACGAGCGTCATGACCAATGAAAACGAGGTGAAATTCGTCGAATAGTGAAAGGTCCGTCGAATAAAACGGAACCGTGTGCATTGAAAAATTGTTGCATGATTTCGGTGGACTCGGTGGTTTTACAATTTTAATTGTATATTGCTCTTGGGAAAAATCTTGGAAAAATACATTTATCTTCATCCTCAACACCTTGTCATATGAGCCGTTTATTTTGAAAGTGGCCTAAGTCCATTGAGATATTTAAGAATTTGCGTTTCAATGAAATTAAAAATGTACGTATAGGATACCAATGTATCACACTCCTTACGTGTATCTAAGGGAGTTAAATTTTCAATTCCTATTGAAATAATAGCAATTATTAAGCGAATAATATGTGTCTTCTTACCAATAATGGACTCAGCCCACTTTTAAAAGTAACAACTAGATTTGTCATGAAATTTGAAACAGCCCAAGTCCATTCGATATAATTCGCAATGCTTCAAATTGAAAAAACAATATTCAATTTATTTTATATTTCATTACAAAACTTGAAAAACGCCATTTATGCAATTCAGAAAATCTTCTAACTATATAAATTACATAACAATTTACCCCTCATTTACATTTTGTGCTACTCCGGTGATACATGTATATCGTAGTAAATCCATCATATCCTTGTATGTATTTCGCTGTTGTTTGTCTTATATTTTTATAAAGTGGTATCAGTACAATATTTTCGCATTTTCTTGGTCTACCCCGACGTGGTAAGAAATTCAGTATTTTAAACTCTGCATTCTCATCCATTGATATCTTATAGAAAATTTTATATGGTCCATTCCTTAAAAAACGCATCCAACATATTTTTAACCAATTTATTGTTTCTTCGTTAGAATTCTTTACCCTTTTAAAAATTGCATCCTCCAAAAATCTTGTTGATATGGAATCCTCTGGTTTCATTTCATTTAAAATAAAGTTATTACCTTTCCGGCACTTCTTGATAGCATAATAATCTTGGGGGACAAACAGTAAATTATTTTTTTTTTAATGACATTTCTACGACGCTAAAATCTCTGTCATTCGGTAAAAGCTATTACCTTAACATCAAACAACTGACAAATGGACTTAGGCAACTTTCAAAATAAAAATTTGTATCATTATATTAACCAGCTAATTTCTTTTTTACAAAATCTTTGCGATTTTAAATATATTAGTTACAATTTGCTTCAAAATGGAAAGATAACGTAGAAACGTAAATATTAAAATTGCTAGCTTGATTTTTCTCGAAAATGGACTCAGGCCACTTTCAAAATGAACGGCTCGTATAATATTAAGTAAAGTAAAAATTGTCGAAATTGTAAGACACCGAAGTTCAATAAATGAAAATGTATTTTGACTTCCGATCATCTTAAAACGTCGAAAATAATGGAACAATGTCCTTGAATTTTTCTACAGTCTTTTCAGTTTTGTATTTGACTAGTTCTTCATCAGTCTACTTACGAAGATTTTCTTTTAGATCGAAATCAAGTTCTATTCTTCTTATAACAAACGTAGTCGTACGTATGAGAAATTACTGGCCGTATCATCTATGGAACAAATGACGGGGCAACAGGTGAGCTGCATTTTTGAAGTGAATATTAGAGGAGCAACAGTTTCATTTATTTCATACGAGGAGATTAACATTCCCTGTTTCACAAAATTGACTGCGGTTGAACCGTGCACCGTGAAAGTCGTTAATAAAGGCGTACAGTAGAACCTTGTATCGCACACAAACAGATCAGCCCAAGGCGACTGATATTTTTCCTATCGATGACAGTTTTCTTTCGATACAAGACCATGGCTTTCGGCGTTTTGCGGACGAGGGTACCTATTCGGTTTGACATTGTTCTTGAGTGTGTCAAGAGCTCATGGGTCCCATAAAGTTCTATTTCAGACTACGAAGTGGTGTGCATCGATATCTTTCGTTGGAAGACGATGAAATACAACATACCGTCTCGTTCTGGCAGTAAGCGGTGTCGAACGGGCACCTTGAAAGAAGGAGAGGGTTGTCTCGAGAAAAACATGGTCGTCTTATATCGGAAGAAAACTGTGGTGTTTCCCTGATCTACTCGGATAAGGAAGACGCCGCGCCGGTGCGTTTGAGAAATGAGGTCGCGATTTGGATCGGACGGAATAAAAATGTAATTGGGTTGAAAAGTAGCCGAAGAACGGGGCGAGCGTTGTTGGTGCTGGCTCCAAGTTGGACACAGCATGACAATAGGTTCTCTCTGTGGCGTCGCTATCGCGCACGCAATTATCGTCATCGACGAGGACGACGACGCGCATACGTCGCGGTGAGGCATCCAGCCAGAAACTAGTTTCCTATTTGCCGCGGGAGGAGGAGTAGGAGGTTTTCAGCGTCTGTTAGAGAGGCGCGCCGTGTCTTTTAGATTCCGCGGGCCGATAGGTTTGTCTCGCGGTGTTTCGCGGTGGAAAAAAGGCAAGGAACAACGATATCGTTCGGACCACGGGCAGGTCGTGGAAAACGAGCGAGGGCCCTTTTATCTGGCTGTCGCGACTCGTCGCTCTCCGGTCTCGGGCTTATCGTGGACGCCGAAATAACGCCGCGGCTCCGAAAGGTGGCCGGGTTCTCTCTCTCTCTCTCTCTCTCTTTCTCTCTCTCTCTCTCTCTCTCTCTCTCTCCCTCTCTCTCTCTCGCTTGGTCTGTTTCTCGTGAACACCAGCACCTAGACGACCACCGCACGCCGACGTCCATACGGATCTCTAGGGAGCTCCGCGATTATTCCGGGCGCAAATTTATTTTTATCAGGCTGTACCGGCCTGTTCTCGCTCAAGAGCCAGCGTTGCCGGATTAGAAGTTTTTCCGACGGGTTCGCACAGCGCGAAACTCTGCTCGCCGCAGGAAGAAAATATTCCTCTTCGCCTCGTTAAAAAAAGACGAGCTACCTTCTCTCTTTCTCTTACTCTCTCTCTCTTCCTTCGGTCTTCGTCTCTCTTGAACCGACTTTCCGTCTCCTCTCCTTTCACACCGAGCTTCGCATCGCGCCGTGGAAATTTCTCGGGGCGATACGTGTCTTTGGTATTTTCGTTCGACGCCGCGGAGCCGACGGAACCTCGAAAAACGTCTCGCTCCTCTCTTCGTCCCGAGGCGCACCGTTCTCACCTCTCTCCGTCTCTCTCTTACACGCTCTCTCGAGTCCGCGTCATCTGGCAACCTTGTTGGCGGAACACGAACGCGCTAGGCGTTCGCGAGAATGTCGAGCGATCATTAAAAAAACAGTAAAAAAATCGTATTCTCAACGAACCGCCCGCGAACCACTTTGTGCACTCCCCGTTGCGAAATCGGGAAATTTTGCGCCTGACGAATCATCTTTCCAGACATTTTTTATTTGTATTTTATTAATTTTTGCACGTTCTTCTGGCATTTTTACACATTGAAATTGGAGGCTGAACAGCGTTGTTGCAGCAGTACGCTCCCAGGGGTGAATCAACGTTGCCGGGAAACAGGACACTGTCTTACAGTTCCGATACGGATTGCAAGAGAAGATTTTATAGTTAGCTATGTACGATGAGTGCCTACAGCAGCGTGATTCTTTTGCTTCTGTTGCGTACCGTGACTTGAGGGGCGTGGTTTTTTTGCTCTTCTCGGGTAGAGTGCCTCGAGGGGCGTGGTTTCTTTGCTCCTCGTGTCTAGACGGTCTTGAGTGGCGTGGTTTCTTTGTTGTTCTTGTGTAATGCGCACTCAAAGGTGTGTACAACTTTCTTGAGAAGCGTAGATTCTTTGCTCCCTCTGTTTAGAGTGCGTGAGGGGCGTGGTTTCTTTGCTTCTCATATCTAGAAAGTCTTCAAAGGCGTGGTATTTGTTGTCCTCCTGTCTGGAATATACGAACGGGCGGGGTTTCTTTGCTTTGCTTATGTAGAATGTCCCAAGGGGCGTGGCCTGGTGGCCCTCGATTTCATCAAAGCCCCAACACAGAGGAATTAGTGGCCATATCTGTCTTAAGCACTCGCCTTCGCAACGCCAATAGAATCTTCATCAGGTGCGCGTGAAATTTTCCTTTCTTCGCCGCGTTCTCCGCAAGTTCCGAGAAACTTTCAGCCGACTGAAGACGGCGCGTCGAGTATGCCGATTGGATAAGGCGGGCTCGAGCGCACGCAAAGGGCGAGGTTCATCAACGCCGTTCCATGTTCAGCGAACCCTGTTGCGGGCTCGCGGAGAACGTGCGATCTCCTTGAGCGATCGACGCACGGCGATCGACGGGGAATCCAATGGCGAGCCACGGTTGCTCGATACGACGCGAGTCTTCACTCGTTACGTAACCCCATTAACGCGTGCTCGCAGCGAGCGCGAGCGGCTTGTAAAAATTGGATAACGATCGCGAGAGACTCCGGGGCTCCCCGATCGAGAACGCGACGATCTCGTCGTACCACCTTCGCGACCGGAAATTTTCCGAGATCTTACGAGAAGAACTTTCGAATTTTTTATCGGGCGCGTCCAACTTAATTGGGGGAACTTGGATGCGTGAAACGTGGGCGCGTGGGATCGAATACGTGTAAACTGGGGTGCGTGCAACTTCGGTGCGTAGGATTCGGATGCGTGGAATTTCAACGCATGGGTTTCGGATGCGTGCAACTTGGACGCGTGAGATTCGGATACGTGCAACTTTGCCGTGTGGGAATCGAATGCGTGGAATTTCAACTCGTGGGATTCGGATGCGTGCAACTTGGACGCGTAGGATTCGAATGGGTGGAATTTCAACGCGTTGCATTCGGATGCGTGCAACTTGGGCGCGTGCGGTTTGGATGCGTGCACTTCGGGCGCGTAGGATTTGGATGCGTGCAACTGGGACGCGTGGGATTTGGACGCGTACGATTCGGATGCGTGTAATTCCATCGAATGGGATTCGGATACGTGCAATTTGGACGCGTGAGATTCGGATACGTGCAAACTTTGACGCGTAGGATTCGAATGCGTGCAACTTAGACGCTTGTAGGATTCGAATGCGTGGAATTTCAACGCGTAGGATTCGGATGCGTGCAATTTTACAATTTAATTAATTATAAAAAATAACTTGGGCGCGTGCGATTTGGATGCGTGCAACTTGGACGCGTAGGATTCGGATGCGTGGAATTTCAACGCATGGGTTTCGGATGCGTGCAATTTGGACGCGTGAGATTCGGATACGTGCAACTTTGCCGCGTGGGAATCGAATGCGTGCCACTTGGACGCGTAGGATTCGAATGCGTGGAATTTCAACTCGTGGGATTCGGATGCGTGCAACTTGGACGCGTAGGATTCGAATGGGTGGAATTTCAACGCGTTGCATTCGGATGCGTGCAACTTGGACGCGTGCGGTTTGGATGCGTGCACTTCGGGCGCGTAGGATTTGGATGCGTGCAACTGGGACGCGTGGGATTTGGACGCGTACGATTCGGATGCGTGTAATTCCATCGAATGGGATTCGGATACGTGCAATTTGGACGCGTGAGATTCGGATACGTGCAAACTTTGACGCGTAGGATTCGAATGCGTGCAACTTAGACGCTTGTAGGATTCGAATGCGTGGAATTTCAACGCGTAGGATTCGGATGCGTGCAATTTTACAATTTAATTAATTATAAAAAATAACTTGGGCGCGTGCGATTTGGATGCGTGCAACTTGGACGCGTGAGATTCGGATACGTGCAACTTTGCCGCGTGGGAATCGAATGCGTGCCACTTGGACGCGTAGGATTCGAATGCGTGGAATTTCAACTCGTGGGATTCGGATGCGTGCAACTTGGACGCGTAGGATTCGAATGGGTGGAATTTCAACGCGTTGCATTCGGATGCGTGCAACTTGGGCGCGTGCGGTTTGGATGCGTGCACTTCGGGCGCGTAGGATTTGGATGCGTGCAACTGGGACGCGTGGGATTTGGACGCGTACGATTCGGATGCGTGTAATTCCATCGAATGGGATTCGGATACGTGCAATTTGGACGCGTGAGATTCGGATACGTGCAAACTTTGACGCGTAGGATTCGAATGCGTGCAACTTAGACGCTTGTAGGATTCGAATGCGTGGAATTTCAACGCGTAGGATTCGGATGCGTGCAATTTTACAATTTAATTAATTATAAAAAATAACTTGGGCGCGTGCGATTTGGATGCGTGCAACTTGGACGCGTGAGATTCGGATACGTGCAACTTTGCCGCGTGGGAATCGAATGCGTGCCACTTGGACGCGTAGGATTCGAATGCGTGGAATTTCAACTCGTGGGATTCGGATGCGTGCAACTTGGACGCGTAGGATTCGAATGGGTGGAATTTCAACGCGTTGCATTCGGATGCGTGCAACTTGGGCGCGTGCGGTTTGGATGCGTGCACTTCGGGCGCGTAGGATTTGGATGCGTGCAACTGGGACGCGTGGGATTTGGACGCGTACGATTCGGATGCGTGTAATTCCATCGAATGGGATTCGGATACGTGCAATTTGGACGCGTGAGATTCGGATACGTGCAAACTTTGACGCGTAGGATTCGAATGCGTGCAACTTAGACGCTTGTAGGATTCGAATGCGTGGAATTTCAACGCGTAGGATTCGGATGCGTGCAATTTTACAATTTAATTAATTATAAAAAATAACTTGGGCGCGTGCGATTTGGATGCGTGCAACTTGGACGCGTAGGATTCGGATGCGTGGAATTTCAACGCATGGGATTCGGATACGTGCAATTTGGACGCGTAGTTCCCGATTTTTCTCGTTTGCTCCGCCCCCACCTTTCTCCCTCTTTTTCGAAATTTTACCCGGTAGCTCCGCGTAGCTGGTAGATCTGCGATACGACGCGGTGGAAAAGGTTAGGAAATTTGAAATTTCACGAGGGTGCGGAATAATTCTTGGATCTCGGGAAGGCGGGGAGCGAGAGCAGACGCGGGCAAACCAGCGAATCCTTTCGGCTGTTCCGTCCGAACAGAGCGAGACCGCTCGTAAATAGCCAGCCGCCACCGGAGGCGGTCGTAAGGGTTTCCCTTATCTACGTCAGCGTTTCTGCTCGCGCGATTACCTACGGTTTCCTTCGCGTACGGACCTGCCGAGCAGTTTCTCTTTCCCTTTTTTTCTTTCCCTCTCTTTCTCTCACTGGCTCCCCCTCTTCCTCTCTTCCTTTTTCTTTTCTTCTGGGTTCCCTTTTCTTCTCTTTTCGATAATCGTTCGCACAGAGAGAAAGAGAGAGGCGTTCTCTCGTCGTTGTCGGAGAACAAGCTCGTGCCCGCTCGGCGAGTTTCGGCCCCGGCCGAACGCCAGAGCTGGTCGACGGTTTTCGCTCTTTCGACCTTTTCGTTCCGACAGAGAGTCGATGCAAGCCAAAGCGAGGCTAGGAGAGGCGAGGCGAGGCGAGGCGAGCCTCGGCGTCTGCGAACGAAGAACACGTTCGTAAACACTGAGCTCACCGTTTCTCCTCGGTCTACTTTGCTCCAGCATGCTCTCGCTGCTTCCTTCCATGCCGCGCCGTGTTTTGTCGCGAATCGCTTTGCAACCGTGCTGCACACCCAACAACAATGCGCAACACGATCTACGGTGGCACCAAACACTCCAAACAACGCCGCTCGAATTCTTTCGTGCCGCCACGTTTCTATCGGATCGCGAAAACGGTTAACCCCTTCGCGTCCACTCTAAACATCTAGTTGCTGCGTTCGGGTATCCTAGCCAATTGGCATCATTTTCGAAAAGATAAGAGTCTTTTGGATCAATACATGTATACAAACATTTATCTGCCGTCTTCATTTCAGACGTAGCGGAACATAAAGCGAAACATAGTTTCCTCCAAAATTTACGAGTCTGTTGAATTGACGAGGCTGACCCTAATCCAATCTGGCTCCTAAACATTCAAGAATTTATCCGAGAAATTGGGACGTTCCTGTTTTAATCGGATCGAGTCACAGTTCTGGAAAAAATCTAGTTCACAACGTCTCACTCTGTGATATCAAGTTTTAGGCTCGTGATGACACTTTCTTCTAGGAAATTGTGAACAACGAACAATTTCTAACTAAAAGTTTGATACTACGCCGACTCAGCTAGCCACGCAAGAATTTCTAACCATTGTAGCTGTAGGAGAAATTGTAGGGCAAGAGGTTGACTCGCGTGCAACGTATAGTCGCCGTCGATGTAACATTAATTTATAGAATTCCGCTAGAAAAGTTACAATTAGAAGCAAATGTCTGCTGCTCGAGGTTTGATCGACACAGATAAAGAATACACAAAGTGGAGGAGACTTATTCAGAGAAATAGGTACTTCTGTAATCGCTTGCACCTAACGAACTACCTTTTCAATTCCAGTATGAAAATGTTCATCTCCCGTTCGAGGAAATTCATTTTTAATTGACGCAACTTCAGCGCGTACTGTTTAATTATGAGTAGACTGCGGATGCTTGTGCAATTTGCGACTTTTGTAGACGAATTTTAAGAAACTCGAATCAAATAAAGTCTTATTTTCCGTGATGGTAGACTTTGATCTGAAATAAATGAAAATCGTACGAAGTTCTGTCGTATTTTATATCCCAGCATTTTTTGAAAATCATCAAAAGCCGCAATTGCATGAAGATTCGTTACGTCATAGTCAGCTGATAAAATGATGACACAACGCAGCACGATTTCTGAATTCCCTGGGGAATATTCTAAAGCCGTTTTCTTCACCGAAGCACGCGGGGATAATGTATCTGATTCCAGCAGATTGTTTACACGAAGCAGCTCGATAAAAAAGCGAGAAAAGAATAAAGAATACACGTTCAAAGAATTCTCTATCGTTCGCGTAAACGGGGGAATAATTTCTGCACGGACCCTTAGGCACAGCTTTTGCCGCACGTTCGTTTGCGAATAATTGCGTTATCCGTGACCTGCTACTTTACGCGCGTCAAAGTGTTTATATACCTGTTAATAACAACGATAACAATCCGCGCAATCGACGCAGGAAGTATTACGCGATGTGGATGAAATCGCGTACTCGGTTGTAACGGGTGTATGTATACGTATTAACCGGGTCGAGAACGACCCAACAATGGCGCGGGTGAGGGTTAATACTTAACAGGGAACAATTCGGAGTTTGTCGAACGTGAATCACGATCTCGCAAACGCTCGGCGTGTATGGTGCCGCCGACAGTAGCGGCCAACATTGGCGAACCCGCTTCAAAGTAGCTAATTGTTATCGGGCGTTAATTGCTTCGGGCTATTGTGAACCGAAAGCCACCGTCTGTATCAAACGGAAACGAGATTCGCGGCCGATACCAGCCAGAAACGGAGAGCCGAAATGTCGAGGCGAAGATGTTTGCCTCGATTCGGGGCACGGTGCACCGTAGCATGCGGGTCGCGAAGAAACACGTTGCACCGTTGCGTCGCGCTTCTGCACCCCCGAGCCTGGCGCGGAGACAATAGTATGTCCTCGAACACGCGAACTTTCCTATCAGCTCCTTCTCCTGCGACTCCATTGCCATTTTTCGCAAATCAAAACACGTAGGTACCGTAAGAATCGCTTCACATTTCATAGACATCGTTTCGGAGTTAGCCCTTCGAGGACGACGGCGATTGTCATTAGTAGACTGCGGATTTTATGCATTTATGAGAAAAATGGATGTAATTTAAAACAGTAAAAATATTAAAACCATTTAAGAACGTCCATGTGTTATTTGCAGTTTATTAAAATCGTTAAAAATAGGAAGAATCTTTTATATGGTTTCAGTGTCTTGTAATTGACGAAGAAAATTTTTATTTTGCATAAAGATCCGCAGTCTAGTCATTAGACTGCGGATCTTTATGGAAAATATAATTTTTGTACATCAAATGCAAGCTACAGGAGCTAAGTGAAAATTTATTTTCTTCATTAATGATTTTTATATGTTAAAAATAATATGTCAGCATTGTTAAACTCTTTTAATCTTTTCTCTGTTTTGAATTACACCTACTCATTTTTATATCCGCAGTCTAGTCGTTATCTTGCTTCACGATGGATATTGCATTACGTCGTTCGGAAAGTCATTTCGGTTTCTCAAGGGACAATGAAAACCAATTTTTTACCATTTAGAATATGTCTTATGACCTTTTTTTCTATGATCCTGTACGATTTTTCAGGCAACTCATTTTATTCTCAAAAAATTGAGTTATATGACTTTGTACGACGTTATTAGAAATGAAAGTTGCACCGCATAAAAAGTGTTCATGGAAATGGTAATCCGATGGAAGAACCTAAGATGCGAATGTGAACTCATCAATTTGACTGAAAAAACTTTGACTGTTTACCTTGTTGTTTCATCGATCTTTTACCACTGTGTCAATTTGACACCGATGGGCAGATTCAGTTCGTGAAATAAGTGACGGATGAGGGTTAAATTGTTTGTTATGGCGTCGGAAAGTCGCAGAAAAAATCGGACGTGTCCCGTTTTCAAGAACCTTTGACTCTTAGTCTAATTTATTTCTTCTATTCTATTAATAGTAATAATATTATATATTAATGGCGTTAATATTTTTTTATTAGGAAATCTCTTATGAGACTTTTTACAACATAATGTAAATTACAAAGTATTACGAAGTATGGTGAATAATGAGAACGTTAGTAACATTGTGAAAAAGAGAAGAAAAAAAGAGACACGTAAGAAATAAGAAAAAGAGAATAGAATAGAATAGAGAATAGAAAACAAACAAGAAAGCGAGCTAATAAAAACGTGATAAAAAGGGGCACGTAGGTTACAAGTATTTAATAAAAAAATATATAAGAAAAACTTTTTAAAATCCACGCTTACATTAGAATGCACTAAAAAGGAGAAAATAATTTTTTCCTGGTTCTCCCAAACATTTAATATAAATTTAAATAAAATCATGATATTAGTGACTGTAAAAATAAAAGCGTGGAGCGCCCACGAAGATTACGTCAATATACATACTTTAGCACTCCACGCTTTTATTTTTATAGTCACTAATATCATGATTTTATATAAATTTATATAACATTTTTGGGAGAACCAGGAAAAAATTATTTTCTGGTATGAAATAGTAAGATATAGAAACGCAAGATATGGAAATACGCGAAATAGAATGAGAGGACAACTCCGAAAGACGACGTGTCTTGATGGAGTCCGAAATTGTCCGAAATGGAATTGAATGAACGGAACATCACAACCACACACTGAGCTCCTTCGGTGCGAAGTGGATCAGTGGAGTGGGGATGAGTCGGAGTGGGAACGCGTAGCGGAGTGGGAGCGCTGGCGCGCGGAGTGGGGATCGCTGAACGCGATGAAGTAGGTACTACCGAGCGGCGCGCGGCGAGGTGTGACGGCTAATATTAAAATTTTTTCTCCTAGATGCACAGTTTTTTTAAAAAATTTGTTTTTGTAAGCGAACGTCGAACAGCAGTCTCGTCAAATCCGTCGCCGCGAAACGTTGAAATAAAGTGAATTCGTTACCGTTTTACTGTTGACCATCTCTTACATTTTTTTAATATTGCACTGTCATCCATTTCTGAGCTATGTTTAAAGTTTTAAGTCTCTAGCTCATCGGGAAGTAATTTAAAATACGATTACAAGATCTGACACATACAATACAACGACACGCCAAGCTAATATAAGCCTGGTAAAAAGGCTATTAAGTTATTAAGCAACCTATGTATGTGTAGAATCGTTTCATTAATGGAGACGGTTGTAGAGCACGTTAAACAATTAAACATTGCTATTTTGGATTGCAGTGTCCCCGACAGATTCGGCTATCCCATACATAAGACAACAGTAGAGATTAGACAGGCAACAGAACACAGAGAGACCGATGGAGCATTAATTCCGTCGATTATGCATTTATAGCAATCCAGATGGAAGAACAAATGATACCAGTAGACGCTTATTAGCGGCCGCTATTAAAATGTTAATACCGCGACAGGAATCGTTTGTCCGGTTCCAAACTCTGACTAATGGAACAACGTAAATCAGATTAGTTGTCTAAAGACGAGCACGCGAGATCGGGACGTTGCGGAACGATCTTAATCCGGCATTAAAAGCCAACCGTGGAACGACGTTCCATTATCGAATCGATGTGGGAATAAACTCTAGAGATGCTGTATCCGTATTACTTTTAAACCACTGTGCGTATTATTTTTTAATTAATTCGCGATGGCAGTCGGCTGTGTTCGAAAACTTAGCGGTCTTGAGTAATGCGAGTTGATAGTGCCTGTCGGGATTGTTATTTTGCAAGGAAATTATTTATACTTTCAGGAGGACAATTATGATATACCTTCACCTATACGTTCGTACAGAATCGTGTTTATCCACTACTAATTACTCAGAAGACCTTCTTGCTATCAGATTTCCACAGTTTCTAAGATTTCTCGATCAGTTTATCGATGAACGCTTCACAATGCGTTACTCGAAGGAAGATAAGATTGATATGATTTTCATTTATGGAGAAAGTCGACAGTGTTTAAGAGAAGCCGTGCAGTTGTACAAGGACCGATTTCCTAATCGTAATTGTCCATCAGTTTCCGTTTACTCTTATTTGTTAAATAAATTCCGTGAAACTGGTAGTGTCGAAAATAAAAAACGTACAAAGGTGAGGACTGTAAGGAATGAAGCAAACACAATTAATGTTATGGCAGCAGTGAATACAAACTCTCATGCTAGTACGAGGCAAATCGCACGAGGAAGTGGCATTAGTCAAAAATGTGCAGTGCAAATACTCCAGGAACACAAATTTCACCCCTTTCACCTATCAATTCATCAAGAACTTCATGGTAGAGACTTTGTAAATCGTGTAAACTTTTGCCAGTGGGGATTGAGACAATTGTTAAACGATAGAGCATTTTTTAATCAAGTATTATTTACCGATGAAGCTTCGTTTACAAATCACGGGCAAATAAATTTAAAAAACCTGCATTATTGGTCATCTGAAAATCCGCGGTGGTTACGGACAGTCGACAAACAAAGATCATGGTCCGTCAATGTTTGGTGCGGAATTTTAGATAACCAAATAATTGGGCCTCACTTTATTACCGGAACATTAAATGCAGAAAAATACATTGCATTTTTACGACAATCGTTACCAATTCTCCTGGAAAATACAACCTTGAACATTCGTGAAAATATGTGGTATCAACATGACGGATGTCCGGCCCATTCTTCCCGTGTCGTAACACAATTCTTAAATAACAAGTTTCCAAATCGTTGGATTGGACGTAACGGACCCGTATTATGGCCAGCTCGCTCACCAGACCTTACACCCCTTGATTTTTATCTATGGGGAAAACTGAAAGACGATGTTTATAGTGAACCACCAACAACTATAGACGACATGAAAGAAAGAATCGTCCAGCCTTGTGCGTCGATTTCCTCAGAAATGAATTACGCAGCAGTACGTTCTGTAACTTCACAGCTGAATGAATGTATAGCAGCAGCTCAAGGGAATATTTTTGAACATTTGGCGTAACAGAAATACATCAAATGAATCTTACACGTTGAATTTTATTTATACCATTTTTCTGGGTTGAAGGTCATTTGAAGGTCATATTGTGTTACATGCATGAATTCGTTATTTTGTCAGCTACAACATTACGTTAACGAAAATATATCATTCCATTAAAAAAAACATCGATAACCTTGAAATCTCATAAAAATGACCTTGATATTTTTTCCCCCTTACACCGTTATATGTGGCCCTTCAAACAGTGTAACTTTGTCCTACGAAGTTTTTTTGTACAACGAAAAGTAACGGAGATATTTAGGTGTCCTGCTTTATCGAATTCACCCTGTATATACATATACATATTGGGTTGGCAAGAAAGTAATTTCGGTATTTTTAGATGAAATAAAATCCAATTTTTTTATCAAAGCAATGAACTTTAATCAATAAAATATTTTCCATTTTGTTGTATGATCTTTTGCCATCTTTCTGGTAGCTTCATAATTCCGCGCTCATAAAACTTCTGATCCTTTTCGGTGAAAAACTGATCCAAGTGCGATTTCAGATCATCATCATTAGTGAATGTTTTACCATTCAAAGAGTTTTGTAAACTTCGGAATAAATGATAATCTGATGGTGCAATGTCAGGGCTATATGGTGGATGTGACATCGCTTCCCAACCAAGCTCCAATAACTTTTCACGTGTTACCAAAGATGTGTGCGGCCTAGCGTTATCATGGTGGAACACGATTCCTTTGCGATTTGCCAATTCTGGCCGTTTTTCTTTGATTGCTATGTCCAGTTTTGTTAGTTGTCGACAATAAACATCTGAATTGATGGTTTGGTTCCTTGGGAGCAGCTCAAAATACACAATACCTTTGTAATCCCACCAAATTGACAACATGATCTTCTTTTGGTGCAATTCAGCTTTCGGTGTGGTTTGGGCTGGTTCATCACGCTTGGACCATGATCGTTTTCGAGTTGTATTATTGTAAACAACCCATTTCTCATCACCGGTGATGATTCGCTTGAGAAAAGGGTCGATTTCATTTCGTTTGAGATGCATATCGCATATGTTGATGCGTTGCATTAAGTGAATTTCTTTCAACTCGTGTGGAACCCAAATATCGAGCTTCTTAACGATTCCGAGACTTTTTAAACGATATTCTATGGTTGTATGCGAGACATTTAACCTGTCTGCAATCTCTCGGACAGTTATATGACGATCCGATTCAATAATGGCTTTCATTTGGTCATCATCAACTCCAGATGATCGACCAGAACGTTGGTCGTCTTTAAGTGAGAAATTTCTAGAACGGAATTTTTTAAACCAATTCTGGCACGTGCGTTCTGTTAAGCAATCTACACCGTAAACTTCGCATATATCTTTGTCAGCCTCGGCAGCTTTTTTACCTCTACGGAAATAAAAAAGCAATATATGCCTATAATGTTCGTTTCTGCACTCCATGTTCAAATTGACACAGAACTAACAATTTTAATCAAAATTACGTGTAATTTGCTTCAAAAGTAACCTAAAAGATGCAGTTATGAAATGTCAGAAAGAAAACAAACGCAACGTTAACAGAAGCCAATCAAACAAAACATAACGCCATCAGTTAGTGAAAACCGAAATTACTTTCTTGCCAACCCAATACTATTTGTTCGGTCTCAAGCACACCGAACGTGAGACTATATTATTTCTATCTTGCATACTCGTTACATTTGTACAATCTTAGTTTATTCTATCTAGCAATAGTTAATAACAAAGCGTATCTAACTAGTAGACTCATTTCGTATCTTGTCCTAACAAAGCATAGCATATCGTAGCAATATTGTCGAAAATGGGAAATCACTTGAATCACATTATTTAAACCGAACGTGAGATATTTATTTATTACGGTCCGCTGCAATAACCCGAAACACTTGACGCGACGGTCCCAGAGTTTGGGTGTCATCGGACACCACTTCGGGACCGTTTCGAGAGCGAACCACGAACCATTGGCAGGGCAATCTTCTTGTATAAGTACATTTTAGGGTGTCAGTTACGGGACACCCTGTATATAAAGTGTTAACTTCCAAGAGTCGAACTTATTTTAAATAGTCGGTGTTATCCTTATAACACCGTCAAAGCCCCGAGTTCGGTATACGAACTTACGGTATTTCGGACGCTTCACTATTTGCATAAATGTTGGAAAAAAGAGATTGAGAAATTGTGGGATGATTATGGACAGTTCTAGAAGCCAAAGTAGAGAACGATTACCCCAATTAAATTTCAAAAATTAGAAAATATACGAATAATAATTGGAATTTAGAATCAATTTTATTTCATTTAAGAAGAAAGACGTAACTCAAATTTTTCGTGTTCCGTGCGGCGTGTTTCCTTCCAGCCACAGATATTTGTTAAAGATGTTCGTGGGAGCACGTGGAAAGATTGTCAACTACAAATCTCGTTTGATCTTTAAGTGCATAGGTAGCATTTTAATGGCACACGTAACGTGACTAGTATGGCAATCAAAGCGTTAATGAGCAAAGCGTTGACGTTCCGTCTTCGCCACCCAGTGTGCAGTTTGTACAGCATTGTTTCAAGCACACGGTGAGCTAGAAAAAGGAATATAGAACACAGAAAAATACCGGGCAGCTTTGGAAAATTGGGGAAGCGTTAACGAATCCGTTCTTCGGTAAACGTTATCGCCGGCACGGAAGAGAGAAAAGAGGAACTCGAAACGAATCGAAAAGAAAAAGGAAAAAAAAGAAACCGTGGCTCGTTGGCGTGAAACGAGACGCGTATCGAGCATCGTTCGACGAGGAGAGCGATAGCGACCGTCCAATGAGTCATCCTTGATTATCGAGCGCGAGGCGAATCGCGAATCGCGGAAACGTCGGACGAAGACGCGTGGAATCGCGCGATTATGCGATCCTACAATCGTGCGGCACCGCTCGCCGAACCACGCATTCTTCCGAACACTATTTCGCACGCTGCTATCTAGAAAATTCGAAATTTCGAAATAGATCGAGGACTTCCATGCACAATCAAAATTCTTTTCTTTCTGAAACCATTTCGAGATGATGAAAATCATGCATCTGTATTTTCGAACTGTTTTAATCTTGTTATTATTCGAATTTTCTACTAATTTTTTCCACAAATTCGTGAGATCAGTCACTTAAAAAGAAGAATGTAATAATGAATTGAAATGATCTGTTTTAATCCTACTGCTATTCGAATTTTCTACTCATTTTTGTCACAAATGCGTAAAATCTTATTATCTAGCTTATACAAAATTGCCATCGTTTGTCGATTATAATTTTTCCAGAAATTCTGAGCGGTGAGTCAGAAACAGCCGCTGGTGACTGTTAAAAATGCCATAACTTGCTGCAGCTCCGTTTCTTTGTTCGAACGAATGACTACATGCTTACATACGTTGAAAATAGTCTTTTGACTGAAGTCAAAAGTTGAAAAAGAGCAAAATGCAGCCTTGTCTCGGAGAGTTATATCCGTCGGGACAGTTCACGTTGTTCTTTTCAGTGACGTTTGGAGGAAGCGGATCGTAATCGACGAGCGAGTCGGTCGCGCGAGTATCGGCCGATATCGCGGCGAATTTCACGGCGAACCGGTTTTTCGGCTGCGAATCGGCGAAGGACGAGGAGCGTGTTCGAGCGTTTTCAGCCTCGGATCCGCCTGCGGAAGGCTCGCGAGTCGGCGAGCAACGCGCGCGTTCTTATTAAGACCGCAATTAGGCCGTATTACCGAATTACGTTACAATTGAGAATAACGAGCGCGCGCTCGCGATAATAAATTACAACGGCTCGCGTAATCATTACCTCGGAGTTTCGTGTAACAGGCTCCCTATCGGTTTACGTTCGACTTTAATTGCACCGCGGTACGACGCCGCTCCTCTCCTCTCCACGCCGCTTTTTCCTCCCGCCTCGTCCAAACCCCGCCTCGCCCCACCTCATCGCGCGGTCAGACTGCTATAACGATCGACATAATTAAACGTACTTTTACTAAATTATTATTAATACTACCGCTGTATTATTATTCGGCCGCCCCGGCTAACAACCAGCCGAGCAACGCGCAACTTTTGCGAAATTCGCGAGCCTCTTCGTTCCGAGCTTTGCTCCGCGATGTTGCGACGGAACATCAACGATCATTATCGCATGCTGGATCGATCCCGACAATTTTCCGATTCAAACGACTCCAAACACCGCGTTGTTCGCGTCGCATTCACTCTCGTTCGGGCAAATTAACCCTTAGCGCTCGGGTCGCCACTAAAAATTGCTCTCCCATTATCCACAATATTGTTGACATTATTAAACATGTTGGTATCTAATCAATTATACTACACATTTAACTCATAAATATAATGGAGCATTTTGAATGTCGCCCATCTAGTATAAAAATAGTTAAAAGATCAAATAATATTGAATAAAAATCTGTACTGATTTGTACGGTGACTCGCTTTAGATTGACATGTGTATTGATACGCGTATTCGGATAACTCAGGATTCATACATCCTCCGTTCGGATAATATCTACTCAGCTACTCAGTCGTGGATTAAACAGGTAAATACGGTTTGAATATTGTCGTGTTTGGGCTCATTTTAACGAGGAGACCGTCACGAGAATGTCCATAATCGTTTCATAGAAGAATAATGAAAAACAAAAAGGAGTTTCATCAATGTTTGCTGAGCTTCTGGGCTCATTCGCAAGTATCGTGGACATCTCTTTCGCGAATGTCGGGGCACTGCTTACGGCGATTTGAACAGCTAAATCCTGATGACGGGACCAGTGCTTGATCCGAAGACAGTCTCGATCGCCGGGAGCGTCGGAACTCGCGTTTCCCTCGACTCTGATCGCTCGCTGAGGTTCGCAGAGCTTCGGCAGTCCAGCACCGTCGTTCTCGCATCGCACGATTCTCTTCGAGGCAGACGCGCTTCGAGGTTATCGCATAATGGCGCGTCAGACGCAGCCGACGCACATGCATGCATGCAGCCGCGTACAGGAAACAAGCGCGTCGAACGTGCACGCGAGAACAGCGTTTACTCGGCGCGATACGGCCTGAAAGAGAGAGAGTGAGAGAGAGAGAGAGAGTGTGTGTGTGTGTGTGTGTGCGCGCGCACACAGCGCGGACTCTAAAGCGTATGCACTCGTATGCACGCGCGTGCATATGCATGCATATGGATAGGCTGAGCGCAACAATTCCAACGCGCCGCATCGCGCCGATCGCATGTCAAAGAATACGAGCGAACGCGCTCGCCGCGCCGAACGAACGAAAAAGCGCGACGGTTCGTCGCCTCGATCGCTCCGCTTCAGAATTTCCCGCTCCGCTTGTCTGCCTTGACGTCGACCCGTTCTTCGCCGGCTCGCAGACAATTCGCAAAAGCGCAGAATGCGCAATCGTGTTAGGTAAAAAGCACCGGATTCGAAGCGCAACCGCTTTGAAACGGCAGAACTTTGTTTGAATCGCAATTTTATTTAATCCTCGAGCAGTCAGCTAGATGACAATCGTTAGCCTTTGGCACCAAAGAGCCTCGAACTACAAATGTCACGTGAACTACGCTGTCTTTTTGTTTAACAAGCTTCTCGTTTAACACTTCACCTGCGACGTCTCCGCGTCGCAGTGTTTCAGGTGTCATTACTCCACCGGCCAGGCTATTAACACCTCGCTCACCGGATGCCTACGAATAGGCTTTTTAACACGTTCCGTCTGAGCCGTTTTTCCTCGACAATTAAACAAACTTATGTGCTTTGTTCTACACCGCAGCTTTTATAATGCCACCTTCTTCTGGTGGACGTATTCTACAGTCAAACTTGTTATAAGATATATGTTTTTTGCGCAATAAATAAATATGTCACGCGGCACAAAACCTGTTAATGAGTGAGCTGCATCCAAAATAGGCTCAATTTTATTATCTTAAATGCTCGATTGGTCGCGGTAACATTGAACAAACTTTTCTCTAAATAAAACTTATCCAGTGAAGCAAGTACCATTGTGATCATTAGACTGTGGATCTTTATGCATTTATAGCAACATTGTTGGATTTCGAAATTGTTGAAAAATTAAAAAATTTGATGATATCAACATATGATTTCTCCTCTATTAAAATCATTAAAGTAAGAAAACATTCAATTCAGTTTCTATATCTTGCAATCGATGCAGACAATTTTTATTTTGCATAAAGATCCGCAGTCTAGCGATCATCAATACTCTGCCAACAACCGACGAGTTCTTCGATTATGGTACACGGTAAAAATTGAATTTTTACGGTACGATCTTGCTACCTAATAATCAATTCTATAAGCTTGCTGAATGATTGCTCTCATCGAACAGTCTCGCCTCTCGCTCTCGTATCGAGCAAAGTTTCAAATATACTATTGTTGTTTATTTTATAGTGTAGAAAAACGCTAGGATGAATCAGGGGAAACCCTGTGGCAGAAAGTTGCAGCCCCATGCACTCCAGACGACAGGGAATGGCTGCGATCGGTAATTACAGCGACGGCGGACGTCGGCCGCGGAGGCCGTAAGGCTAAAGTCTCGATCAAGGAATGCTCCAGCTATTACCGGAATTCCTCGAGGATCTCGTTTGGGACATCCACCGTTTAACCCATTTATCAATGATATCTCTGCGCTATTTCGACTCCGCGGATTCTTACTATGCGATGATTAGTCGGCGATCTGTATCGACGATCCTCCGACTACATCGATTCAGAAAGACAGACGGTCTCTTGAATAGGGCTATCCCAGTCATCCTCAAATTCAGACGAAGGTAGCATAGTCGGGAGGAAAATAATTTCTGACTAGCCTCGAAACCCGTCGACCATTATATGCATTTCAAACCTCGAAGATGACTCCATTTGCATCGTTAGACTGCGGATTTTTGTGCAAAATAAAAATGTGCATCGTGTTGTGTTTTCCTGTCATAATTCTAATAATGATGATCTTAAATTCTCGTAACTCTCATCCGTCACTCATTTCACGAACTGAATCTGCCCCTCGGTGTCAAGTTGGCACAGTGGTGAAAGATCGATGAAATAACAAGGATTTTTCGATGTTTTTTAATTCAAATAGATAAGTGGACTGCGGATGTTTATGCAATTTTGAATTTTTGTAGGCAAATGTTATTTTCAGTGGCAGTAGACTTTGTAGTTCTAAAATAAATAATAATCGTACTAAGTTCTGTGGAATTTAACATTCTACCATTTTTCGAAAATGTTGTGTTTCCAATTAAGTTACGTTTTTCACATTAAAGAATAAAAGTCACGAAATTTCGGGCAAATTTACGTACAAATAATAACAGTCTAACTTATTTCGGGAAAACTGTTTCAAAGTAACACAAAGAACGGATGAGGGTCAACTTTTATATTGTTTTTATTAGATTATGTACCAGAATAAACCGCACTTTATATAAATGATTCAACGAAATTTATTCAGAAGCGAGAAAGGCACAAGCAAAACATGTCCTTACTCATCGAGTGAGGATCGAACTCGTCGAGTGAGGATCACTATGGCCAGAAGTTTGAACGACCCCATGAACGAACAAACAACGGTTTTATAAACAAACTGAAATTGAGCCGATCGTTCCTTACGTGGGATAATAGATTCATCTTGTTTAAAATTGTACATTATTGACGTTAATGCTTAAAACTCGCAATCTAATAATTAGTGTACTGGGTGTATAAAAACGGTGGACATTTGTAAAGGAAACTTGCTGCAAAATTGTATATAATAAAGAAAATTGTTGTTAAAGTGTGTCCCTACATCAATACCTTCTACTCACCGATGAGAGAAACTGTTTCAAAGGAGCCACATGTCGCAAACAAACCGTTATTGAGATATAAGCTGTTAAAGTTCTTGCAAAATTTGATTGTGTAGAATTATACATATAGACAAAAGCCTACTATGTATATATGTACTACACTCCACCCGATCGTGTCGATGAGACAGACCATGATCGCGTGCGTACCTCAAGCGAAACGAAATTTAAAGAGACATTCGTCGTTAGGACCGTACGACGCGACGTCATCGCCTCCCTGCCCATTCGAATCATAAATATAAAGTTGCAAAATGTGAAAGAACACCTTATATCCACTGTTACACATAATAATATTAATCCTACGTTACAAAATACGGGTAAACTTTAGTTTGCCGGACTCAAAATTTGTGCCTTCTCCTATAAATTATGATGTATTTGGTATGTAATCCAGTAGATTTGTACCAGGGGCGGCTGCAGATCGAAGTTTCGATCCTGTAGGATCAATGGTTCAGGAGTTATGCTTGCTTAAAGTTGAGCAATCTGCAGTGTTTTTGACAGGTAAGCGTGCCGCCATATTGGTTTGTAGTGACGACCGCGAGCCGCTTACCGAGCAGAACCGCCTACCCTTGCCCCCTCATCTAATTACCAATCAACTATTATTCTGCTCGGTAAGCAACGCGCGACCGTCACTATAAACCAATATGGCGGCGCCATTACCTGTCGAAAACACTGCAGATTGCTCAACTTTAAGCAACCATAACTCCTAAACCATTGATCCTACAGGATCGAAACTTCGATCTGCAGCCGCCCCGGGTACAAATCTACTGGATTACATATCAAATACATCATAATTTATAGGAGAAACGCACGAATTTTGAGTCCGGTAAAGTAAAGAGTAGCCTAAAATACTAATGTCAAGTATTGGTACTTACAAATTTTTCAGAATCTCCTGTTCTCCGATCACGGTCAAAATAGTACTGCGGTTGTCACCTAGATTTTTCATGAATGGTTAAGGGTGGGGAAATGTTGCGTTTCTTAATTAGACGAGGGTGTGTCGGAAGGACCTTAAGTTAAGAAGTGGGGAAACTGTCAAAGAAATTCCTTTTGGTATTGTCTACGGTCATCAATGACATGGATTTACAAGGGTAGTCCACCCGTCGCGTCGCGCGTCGCTTCGATGGGACCGTCGCGCGTGTTGTCGATCTGTCGGGGTTGAAGATTTGCATGCGTTTTTTGCTTGCAGTAACGTCCTTTACAGGTATATCGCCTAATCCGCTGGAGGAACGGTGAGGTACGGTAACATTTGATAATACAGGATTAATATTCTTATAACAATGGATATAAGGTATTCTTTCATATTCTGCAACTTCAAATTTATGATCCAAATGGGCAGGGAAACGATGACGTTGACGGGCCTAGCGACGAATGTCTCTTCAAATTCCGTTTGTTCGAGGCACGCACACGATTATGTTCTGTCTCATCAACACGGTCGTGTGGACTGTAGTATGTAATAGGCTTTTGTCTATACGTATAACTCCACACAATCAAATTTTGCAAAAACTTTAACAGTTTATATTACAATAACTATTTGTGTGCGACATGTGGCTCCTTTCAACTGTTTCTTTTCTGGATGAGTGGAACAACAATTTTCCTTGTTATAAACAATTTCGCGGCAAGTTTCCTTTACAAATGTCCACCGATCCAGAGGTGTAGATTCACCCCTAGAACGGTGACCATTACTTTCTACACACTCTTAGGGTAGGTTTATAGTGCAGCAGTGAGGTGAGCTGTGCGGTGAAAAAAAAAGAAAAACAAAGAAAATACATATGTACTTTTTCTTTAGTATGTGTCGAAATGTTGTCACGAATGTTGGTTTGTTTTCACCGCGCCGCTGTCATCGATGCTCACCGCTCCACTATAAATCCACCCTTACATTAGAAAGATCATAGTACTCACCCTGCACACTCAAACTTATGGCAACAACGATCCGTATAGGTTTAGACAGCCGAGTCCCAGGGTCCTGTAAATTCAAGAAAAATAGTATTTAAAAAAAGGAGAGTTCTTACAGCGATTCAGAGGTTGAAAAGCGACCATGCGTGAGGGAAGAAAGTTTCGAGCGCCGTTCCGGAAATTTAGGCGAACCCGAGCCGGGACCGGCTGGCTAATGATCGATAACCCTCGCCGCCTATTACCGCCGGGAGTAATCTCTCAATCGGCGATCGACGCGTCTGACAGAATTTACGATGCGTCTACGTTGAACTCGACTGGACTCGCCGTATCTAGTGGTAACGATGGCACTTACTGTTGCGGATCCAGTCGTTAGCCGCGGACGCGAGAGCAAGAGCGCAACTTTTCTCATAAATCTGGCGCGCGTTTAAAGCACAAAAGCTGCCGGAATCTCGGGGCCAGAAAGTTTCGCGCCGGCGCGGCTTCGTTTCGTTGCGCCGTAATCTTAGCTTCTTTCTCGAGATCACTGCCGCGACCTATCCACCCGCGTGATGTTCGCCGCGCACTTTCACAGCGGAAACCGTAAAACGGCCCATTCCAGTTCGATCCGATCACTCTTACAGCTCTCGATGTTCATTATCTATAATATAATTGCCAGTTCCTCTGTAACGATCTCAAAATCTCGAAACACAGAAGACATATAACGCTGAAATTTGGTAAACAAGTAGCTGTCAGTCCGAAAAAGTGCACCAATATGTTTTCCCCCAAAAATCCTTCAGGATCAAGTGATACAATTAAATTAGTGTTATTTAAGGATGTTCTGGAGGTACAATGGGAGACAAAAGTACAAGAAATTCGAAATCCATCAATATATTGGCAATGAAAGCCATTCATGAGTATATTTTACATGAAAAAAATAGATTAATTTAAAAAGCTTTCGTTTAATTAGTGAATTTCATGTTATATTTATTTTCTAATCAAATTGTCTTCATATTATAAAAAATTGTAAGTGACTTTTGCGAATACTGTACCCTCTGTAGCTATATTCAATGGCCTACACAGTTGTCGCGTTTCCATGCTAGTGAGATGACAACACGATAAATTTCACGTTTTGTAACAGTTTATAATTTTCTTGCTCTGTAACTGTTTAGCGAATCCTAATAAATTTTGAACATAATTAATTACCTAATTTTTACTACATATAAAAAAAACTGGAGTTTCTAGTTGCGTTTTTTCAAGGTTTAAATAGAGTTTAAAGTGGAATTTTATGAATTCTCCATAAGAAGACGTGTTAAAATGTGCAAACCTTAAGTTGCTATAATTCTTAAACGGTGCAATGAATCGATCCCAAACTTTGGTAATTGCATTAATTTAGTAAAAATTATATCTTGTCAAATTATTGAGAATATCCAGAACATCCTTTTAAGCTCCTTCGTAACGTAAAGAAATCTCGAAGCACAGAAACCTTAGAAAGCTGCATTTTGGTGAACAGGTAGCCGTTAGACCAAAGGGTGCAGGAATATATTTTCATCCCGGAAATTCTTCGGAATTAATTGCTGAAATTAAATTAGTGCATACCTCCCGAAATATGCCAGCCGTTGATTTTTATTCAGTATATTCGTGCAAGAGTTTATTGTTTACAGACTGAGACCAATCGCAGATCCTGGACTCGATGTTGATTTAACGACAAGACTCTTCAGCTTTTGATTATTGTTTCCAAGAACTTCTACCAATATATTTATCACATTTTTCCGATCAAAGCCGAGAAGTCCGCGAGTCCTCGAGAACCACAATTATCCAAGAAACTGATAAGTTTCTGAATTTCCTGATCAAAATAAACTCGAGCGACGCCGATGAAGTGGTTCGATCCTCTTGTTGATCCGGAAGACTGTTTTGATCTCGTCGATCGACTCGATCGCGGACTATAACTACATTCGGCAAGTTTCGCAGTTTCGTTCTTTCCGAGGAGCGCGTGAATGGGATCGCGTCTTCCCGGCGACAGCTTCCCGAAAACCCGAACCCGAACTCGAAACCGTGAGCGACTACGATCCGCCGCTCTCCCGTTTACAACCAGACAGGTTTCCTGAATATTTCGAACAGCTATCTCTGTCGTTGTAACTCCGTAAGCGGGGATTTGCTTGACGCGGAGCGCAAGTACCAACAAGGGGGCGAAACTTTCTGGAATTCGGCGAGAAACTCGAAAGTTTGGAACACGCTACCTCTCTCTCTCAATCTCTCTCTCTCTCCCTCACACTCTGTCGGCTGGTCGCGGACTCTCGCGCCCTGGCGCTCCGAGGGTAGCGCGGGCTCAAGAATTTTCGGGGTGGTTGTTGACAAGTTTCGGAAAGTCGCTCATGAATATCTTCGACCGGTTCGCGCGCGCACGGCTGGCCAACTTCGACGGGTTGGATGCCCTTCGGGCATCCTCGCTATGCGGTCGCCGCATTCGTCCTGCAACTCGTTTTTTTTTTAAATCTGGCTGGCGCGGCCGCGCTCTGATTGGTCTGCGAAGAACATTTTCGTGGTGGGAAAAGTGAGTTCAAGTAATCGTGATCAATCTAGAGTGAACTTGCTCAATTCTTCATCTCGATTAAATTAGTTCTTTTTTTAAATACATCAATTGGCTTGCATAAAAATATATGGTAATTATTGCGATCAGCTCTGCGTCCTCCGATTTTGATGAAATTTAAATATGTTATAGATTTGGACATTTCGAACAACTTTGAACACCTTTTCCAATATAGAGGGGTCGCTTTTAGTTTTCGAGAATTTTTCGTATTCTTGCATGCTCCGTGACAACGTAAGCCTGTCCCGGCGCGGCGTTTGTTTACATTTTGACGCTGTGGAGGTGAGAGAGAAAACAGGATCTCACTCTGGTCACACATATACAGGGTGTTCACCTACAGGTGGGAGAAAATTTAAGGGGTGCTTCTCGACGATAATATAAGACGAAAATGAAGAATAAAAAAATTGCGATTTCGGCCTCGTTATTAAGTTATTAACAGTTAAAAATCTGCCCAAAAAGCGGCAACTTTCCAACAGCGGTGCACGTTGCGTACGTCACACAGGGGCGCGACAATCTCGTATCAAGTGACAAACGCATGCATACCTTGGTTCTCATTTGGGGCACCAGCGAGGTGAAAATATTTAAAAAATCGTTGGACGACATTGAACCTACCTACTCGTTGAAATCCACAAGGGCATTTCTAATATTCGCCCTATGGAATTATCGAGTAGAAGGGGTCAATGCCTTTTCACTTTTAAATTCTTCTCACACATATCCACAAATCCTTATCCTGCACTATAATTGTTCATAACACCGTACTTAATATACTGGAAGAAATGCTGTAGCACTATTTACGATATCATACACACACACTACGAGTTTACAGAGAGAGTTTACTGAGGGAAATGAGGAGAATGTAAAGAATAATCCTTTAATGTTGAAACACTGCACTTTATGGAACTTGATTTACGTCGCGAGACTTGTTCACAGACGGAACGGACATCTTGAGGTCGGGTGTGATTTCTGCGAACGGAAATCTTCGACGCGTGCGAGAACACTCGTTCGTACAAGCTAGCATCCGTATGCATACTGATTCAAGACAGCTGATGAGGTCGATCCCAGATCGATAAAACAAATGAAGATCTACAGCAAACTACCGCCCAAACGTCGCGCGTTGCTATACCAATACATTGTCTATCCTGTTTTCACGAATTTCGTGATTCCTTCTCATTCTGTCTGTGACCACGAAATATTTCACGTGTGTGCATTGACCATATCAGCTGTCTTGAATCAGTGTGCATACGGATGCTAGCTTGTACGGATGATTCTTCTCGCACGCGTCGAAGATTTCCTTTCGCAGAAACTCGTAGTGCGTGTGTATGATATTGTAAATAGTGATAGAGCGTTTCTTCCAGTATATTAAGTACGGTGTTATGAACAATTATAGTGCAGGATAAGCATTTGTGGATATGTGTGAAATGAATGTAAAAGTAAAAGGGCATTGACCCCTTCTACTCGATAATTCCATAGGGCAGATATTAGAAATGCCCTTATGGATTTTAACGAGTAGGTAGGTTCAATGTCGTCCAACGATTTTTTAAACATTTTCACCTCGCTGGGGCCCCAAATGAGAATCAAGGTATGCATGCGTTTGTCACTTGATACGACACTGTCGCGCCCCTGTGTGACGTACGCAACGTGCACCGCTGTTGGAGAGTTACCGCTTTTTGGGCAGATTTTCAACTGTTAATAACTTAATAACGTGGCCGAAATCGCAATTTTTTTATTCTTCATTTTCGTCTTATATTATCGTCGGGAACCACCTCTTAAATTTTCTCCCACCTGTAGATAAACACCCTGTATAGGGTGAGCTTTCAATTTTGAAAGAATACTTCTGATTTTCGTATGCGTGGTCGCACACAATCTATACGCCCCCCTACTACCTAATCCTAACTAATTCTGATCGCCCACGCATACGAAAATCCAGAAGTAGTTTTTGAAAATTGAAAGCTCACCCTATATATGTATCACCCTGTAGCTTTCAATTTTGAAAGATTGCTTCTGGATTTTCGAATGCGTAGTCCCTCTTCGCTCCCTGCTGCCTAATCCTAACTAATTCTAATTTTATGCGATCAGAATTAGTTAGGAATAGGTAGTAGGGGGCGGAGAGAGCCGGCCGTTAGATTCCACGGAGCGTGCAAGAATACGAAAAATTTAATACAGTATTAGCGATAGTTTTTTGCAAATATCTCGAAAACTAAAAGCGACCCCCCTATATTGGAAAAGGAAAAAGTTGTTCAAAATGTGTTGCTGTATAACATATTAAAATTTCATCAAAATCGGAGGACGCAGGCCTGTTCGCAATAATTACCAAATATATAATGTAAATTTAAAATTGCGTTATGTTTTCTGTATATAACGTAAATTTACTCAATCTTGACGTAACTAGCTGTCGATCTCTGTCATCGTCTCCAATACGAGGTTTAATAAAGAAATACGCGGAATTCGTAAATTTTCCGGGCTGTATAAAGGGGCCTATTCACGATCAAGCATGTTGCGCAACAATGCATATTGCGCAACCTGTTGTGTAAAATCAGAATTTCCTGATATTTTGTGCAGGACAAACAGGTTGCGTTTCTACTGTGTTGCTCTGTGAATGGCAGTGTTGCACAAATATCGCCAGACGAGTTTCATCACTACGGAGCGAAAAACTGAACGATTGCTCAAATTATGAAAAATTGGTCCCACTGTACGTGATCATAACTCCATCAAAAATTGCCGTATCGATATCGTTAAACAATGGCTTGAACGCCTGAAACCTTTAGTTTCAGATGCTCTGTTTCACATTGTCACTATGTTGGTTTTTTACAAAGTTATAGCGAGATGAAGCCAACATTGACGGTTAACAAAAATTTTGTGCAACTTTGGAACATCACACGGGGAGCAACAAATTTTTTTGATAAATCGCGTTAATATCACTTGGAAGGGCAATCTTTCCTGTGTAAATTGTGTGGTTGTTGAATATTGTGCGGTTTTTTTTATTCGAGTTATTCAACATTGACGTAAATATGAGCATTTTAACTTTAACTGGCTCCAGGAAGCGAAAAAAATATCGTAGAATCTTGTGCAAAAAAGCAATAGAAAGAGCGTTTCTTTCTCTTCAATGCACTCCTTTTGTTTTTTCAATTTCATTAACATTTCGATATACCAGGTGTTTCTGAAAATATGCTTAAAAAATGCACAATTTCCATTTTTCCTTTAACTCGCTATATCTCGGCGAGAAATGATCGTAATACCATGATCCGAACGGCAGATTGAAGCACAGATTCTGCCGATTCGATTGAGCACCCCATGAACTCGTTGCGACAATTTTTTACCTATGGCAGCTGTGTTTGAAGTTAGTGCTTCGCAGAAATTAACGCGCCACGTACAGCGGCTGCCTGAAATCTCCGAATACCGCCGCGCCGCGCCGGCAGACAGTGGAATATTTGGACCAAACTCGATTCAAAATCAAAGTAATCGATTTCTTGCAAAATCCTGAGGTCGTAAACAAATTTTGAGACGAGATTTGAAATCAGCGTGAAAAAATCTACGGGAAATGATATATAGCATGTTAAACAAAAATTTTCTCCGCGCGTGGTACTGGAGAAACCACATTTTCTTGAAATTCTCCATGTTTAAGGAATTTTCTCAATGTTAAAAAACGTTCGTACCATAATCTCCCTATTTTCCCATATTCTGCAGTTTCAGCTTTAATTTTTAAAAAATTGCATCGCTCTACCTCATTTTTATCGAAAGTTCTTTGATTTTGAATCGAGTTTGGTCCAAATTTTCCAATTTTTGACGGAGTTATGATCGCGTAAAGTGGGACCAATTTTTCGGGTTCGTACAAGTGATCCCTTAATTCTTTTGAGGAGTGTATGTGTCAACGTGAATACAATTTCGATTTGCGTAACATCATGCTGCACAATAATTGTTGCGCAACATGCTTGATCGTGAATAGGACCCTCAAGTCCAATTGCTACAATGTCTTTTTGTTATGTCGGTACAGTTGACCCTAGCGCATGTCGACATAGGTGGCCATATTAGATATAGTCTTAGTCTGTTGTTGGTTGTCGAATAGGTTACACGTGTTCACCGAAAATTGCGTTGTATTATATCTGAAGGGGAGTGCTTTGAAGGTGACAGAATTAATATCGATGAATAAATGAAGATTTTTTTATCAAACCTCGTCCATGCAGCGTTGCCTGTGGAAGCGCGACTTCATTCCCGCCGTTCTGTGTATTCTCAGGGCAAGAAAATCGCTGCCCGTACGTGCAGACCCTGAACGGCTCTGGGCTAGAGGATGTCGCGTTTCACGCAAGGTCGCGATGCAACGGAAAGGGATCGGAAATCGTGGGAAGAAGGATCGCGGCTTGTGCGAGTCGTGGTTGTTTTGACGGCCGCGATGTTAACGTCGACCGGGGGCAGGCTGGCAAAGCGAAGCTCTCCCATATATCTCGCGGCAACGACTAATATTTCGGAGAGCTCTGGGTCTCCGTCGACGATAAGTCGGTCAGATGTAACGCGACTCGTTTTCCCGCCACCGTCGGATTTAACGCAAACGTTTCGGACGGAGTTACCGGCGAGCTACCGCTTAATGAAAAGTACATACCGATGAACGCTCTTCGGTGGAAAAATCGCAATTAAGCGGCCGCCGCGCGAAGCCTGCGCCGCGATTAATCTCCTCGAAAATACATAGATGCTAATCGAGAGACAGACCGTTCGCTCGGGAACTTTCGGTGGAAAAAGTCCCGGCGCAGCCCGTGAATTAAGAGCACACTCTGTCCCACGCTTTTTCGCGGACGGATTACGTAAAACGTTTTTCTAGAACGCGCGGGCGCGACGCGGCCCGGGTCCGAAATATCCGAAATTTTCGGCGTCGCGACGTGGTCCACCCGGTGAAACGTAACGAGCTTCTGCGTCAACTATACCTTTGCCGCGTTTCGTACCTGTTGGTCCTCGCCCCGCGCCTATTAATAACAACGGATCGCGGCAAGCTGAACGCTGTTCTTCCGAGGTTTGAATTTTGCAGAAACGCTTCGTGTACGTGGTCTGTCCGGAAAGTAGCCGACCTTTGCTTACATCTTCGTTCCTAAGCGGGCGAAGGCGGATAGCGCATGTTTACCAGATGTACCGGTTAATAATTAATTTTAAAAAAATATAAAATCTGGATCTTTCCCATGGCATGCAGAAATGGTTTGTTGAGCAAGATTCAACTTTTCTGCCATTTATTGTTGAGTTTGCGTATCGTCTTCGTCCAACAGTGCTTGCAATTCGTCGTCTTCAAATTTTATTCTTTGTCTTTCAAGTCGAAATCACCAATTTTAAATCATCTGAACCAACGCACACAAGCGTCTTGCGTTAGGACATCATCACTGTAAGTTTCTACAAGGATACGACAGCAAATGTTCTTTATTTGGTTTGAAACTAGACACGTTTACCACAAAAAAATATGACGCTAACTCGAAATCGTTTGAACATCAATGGCGTTTTGAAAAGTATTGTCATAGCAACAAAATAACATAAGAGTTTAGACCGTGAACATGCCCTTGCTTCCAGTGCCATCCAGCGCAGAAATTAGGAATTATTAACCGGTACACCTGGTATATTAGAGGCGGCCTTGCAATAAGTTGCCTGCCCATGCAACAAAAAAAATCTCTGCATGCCGTGTATTTGAAAACGATACGCAGTTTTGTAAGCATCGAATCAAGCGAGCGTCGCGTATTACAATGACCGAACGCGTGGAACAACGGATATGCATTCAATTTTGCCAGAAACGTGGACATTGTTGTTCGGAATCCATTGGTATGATTCTCCTTGTGACTTCTGGTTATTCCTCAAAATATCGCTATCCCTAAAAATGATTTAAGGAGTGTTTCCATAAGTGGGAGGATCGCTGGAAGAAAATTGTGGCTTCTAGCGGACAATACTTTGAAGGGGACACCATTGATATCAATCAGGAATGATACTTCCACCCGCTACAGCACAAGGTCGGATACTTTCCGGACAGCAGACCACGTATACCGGCCGGTCCTTCCGCGAGCAACTATGAATTTTTCAAAGGAAACGTCGGCGGAGGATGCGCCTCGAAAACTGCCAGATCCGGTGCCGAACCGAGAGAATGACCCAAGGGGAACGAGCTGTGATCAGAGGGGGATGCGTTCAGGGGAAAGGGTGCACCGCGTAAACAAGGCCACGGTGCACCGCTTCGCGCTCTAAAGAATTTGCTCGATCACGGTGGAGACGCATGGAACGATCGCGCAAAGGATTCGTGGCGGACGAAAATTCTCGAAGCCAACGTTCTCCATTTTTGACACAGTTCCAGTTTGCCTTAAAGAATTATGGAGTCGCCCTTTTTAACCCGGCCCTTTGGACTCGACCCTTGCTCGCTAGAATTTTTAGTTTCCTCTCGGATAATCTATGTCCGCGCTGGAGCGCAGCTGAACGAATGAATAAAGAAATGGTCCGGAGATGTATTTTGACCTCCGTAAAGTATTATGTTGGAGGGAAAGTTCTGTCGCATTTTAAACAGGCAGGTAATTTGTCGCAGGAGTTGACAGGTTATCTAGAAGATGGCAACAAGTTGTATGAAATAATGGAAATTATATCATTGAATAATATCAATATGTTTTTATAAATTGAGTCAAATGTTCTTTAAAGTACAACAGAACTTGTTGGTCCCGAACTTCCCGAAATCCCGACATTTCTCAACTGTTGTGTTAGAATTTAGAAGACGCGAGCGAGACGGGTGAAAATCCGGTGAATTTACATACTCGCGAAATAGGGACCTCTACTGGAAAGGCACGTCTCTGGATATGTGACCAACGCCGGGCCGGGTCGGTGGCCATATATCCGAGCACCACTGTATTTTTAACCTACTGACTGGATCGTTACGGCGAAAGAAGTTTCGCTGCACGTTTATTCTCCATGCGGACTAATGTGTTTGTTGAACTATGAACTTGGTGCAATCGAAGTTCTAAAACGCTCGTATCGAGCATTATGTGTCCGAGAGGGACAAGATTCTCGTCTGCTTGTGTCTAGAAGACAAAAATAGGAGCAATGAGGTCGAAAGATCAAACATGATCCTCCCGATCGATTCTTGCCGTGAGATCGAATCGAATCGAAAGAGGACCCGACTCGCGGGCCGCGGAGCACGAGTATTCGCGGAATCGAGGAGCGTGACTGGCGAACTTTTGGCACGAGCCACGGTAAATGGTTTACTGGTGGCTACGCGAGAAATTGCGAGGCAACGCGAGTCGACTGGAGGCGAGGCCGATACGAGGCAACGGGAGGTCGTGTCTGGGAGGGCGACGCGCTCTCTCTGTTCTCTCTCTCTCTCTCTCCTCTCCAGGCGTCCTTAACTCCCTGCTCGGTTTCTCTATCGCACTCTCTCTCTCTCTCTCTCTCTCTCTCTCACTTGCTGTTCCTCGGCCACCCTCCTCTCTCACCCTCTCGCGCGTCGATGTAGGAGTCGCTTCAAAACTCGGTCAAAGTCTCGTCGCCGTGGCGTCTCGCTTTGGGGATTCGAAGGAAGGGTCGTTTCTCTTTCTCCTCGTCCTCCTTTCCACCTCCTGCTTACCTCTCTCCTCTCTCTCTCTCTCTCTCTGTCTCTCTCTCTCTCTCCCCTTATGATCCTTTTCCTTTTCCGTTTTTCGTTGCACGCACCCCCCGATTCCTTTTTCTCGCTCGAACATACGACTTGGCTGACCCGTGAATCGTAACCAGACAACCAGTGTCTGGCTTCTGGTGACATTTCTTCTCTCTCTCTCTCTCTCTCTCTCTCTCTCTCTCTCTCTCTCTCTCTCTCTCTCTCTCTCTCTCTCTCGTCGACATCTTTTAGGTCAAACGGACACACGGCCCCGTTTCTCCGGCCCTTCGGCGATCTGGAGCGTGGAGGATTTTCGAGGGACGCTTCTTCCAGTCGTTTAAATCCGTCGACACATCGATCCGACGCCGAGGACGATCGTTTCCTTCGCGAAGTGGCTCGGAGAACAAGAGAAGAGAACAAGCATGGTCGATTTCGTGACGCGAATCGCGAGGAAGCTTCCCGGTCGTTTCCGATGAGAGAGAGAGAGAGAGAGAGAGAGAGAGAGAGAGGGGGGGGGGGAGAGAGGAAAAGCAGAAAGCAAAGGGGAAGAAGAAAGTTTCCCTGGTCGTTGGCCGTTCATATTTCATCGGGGTCGGCGTGTTGGTCGCTCGCTCGCGCGCTTGTTACGCGGCCGAGATAAAGCGGCTAGCCGCGACGAGGAGCGGAGAGGATAGTCGAGCCAGCATCCGGCTAAAGAGGAAAAAAGTTTAAAGCGGTCGTCGGACAGAGATTCGATTTATTGACTTTCGAAGTCACTCTCCCTTTTTTTCGCGGAGGTCGAGGCAGGGGAAATCCGATGGAAGCGCGATGGAAGAGCGGAGGGGCTGGAAAAAAGCAGCGAAAAGTGTGGCGCGCGCGTTCCCGCTCCGCTCCGCTTCGTCCCCCTCCCTCGATCATTCTCTCTCTTTCTCTCTGCGTATGTTCGCTCTATCGGTTGAACGCCGGCCAGAGGTAGGTCAGGATCGCGAGGAGCGAGATGGATACAAATCATAAAATTTGATTGGACCCGACCTAGGCCGGGGGAACAGCTACGCTCTCTCACCCTGTTCCCCGTGCGTGTGCGTACGCGTGCGTTCGTACGGGGGTGAGAGCCCGATATGTCGGCTCACTTCGCGTGTTCTCCGCGTGTTTTCCATTGACCGAGGACAGGAAGGGAACGGGAGGAAAGAGCGGGAACGAAAAACTTGGAGGGAAGCCGCGGCAAGGGGCACGGGGCCAGGTTATCGCGCGCCGATTCATTCATTCATTTTTCCCTTCTTTCGGTCCCGGATAGATCCCGCGTAACAGATTACAAGCGAAACTATGTCGACGCCCCCGCCGTACACACCACGCTCAAAACTGTTTCGACCTTTTTTTTACCAACCATTTCACCTACGCCTCTCGCGCGCCACGATCGTTGCACTGTTGGGGAAACCTGTGCGCTAGATACTTGCTCCTACGAGCATCGGATGGAAGAGAGTAGCCTAATTTGGTGGACCATCGCGAATTTTCACTAAGGCAAATACTTGCAATTACTGCTTAAGGATGTTCTGGAGGTATATAAAAACGCAACAAAACTTTTGAAAATTTGACAAGATATAATTTTTACTAAATTAATGCAATTACCAAAGTTTTGGATCGATTCACTGCACCGTTTAAGAATTATAGCAACTTAAGGTTTGCACATTTTAACACGTCTTCTTATGGAGAATTCATAAATTCCACTTTAAACTCTATTTAAACCTTGAAAAAACGCAACTAGAAACTCCAGTTTTTTTTATATGTAGTAAAAATTAGGTAATTAATTATGTTCAAAATTTATTAGGATTCGCTAAACAGTTACAGAGCAAAAAAATTATAAACTGTTACAAAACGTGAAATTTATCGTGTTGTCTAGCATGGAAACGCGACAACTGTGTAGGCCATTCAATATAGCTACAGAGGGTACAGTATTCGCAAAAGTTTAATGCAAAATATACTTATGGGGGATCTATACCCTCGGATTGTAACTAGAAAGGAACTGGAATCTTACTAGATTTTGGGTCTAAACATGGGTTTACGCGCATCGATTTTTTGTCCTTATTTGAGCTGATTTATGGCTGGGTAAGGGCTCATTCTATAGAGGAAGGTTAAATCCGGCGCGCTCTGCTATTGATGTAACGAGATTATGTTCATATCTAATAATATGAGTACACAAAGTAGAGAAAAAATCTAGAAAAATAACCGCAGATTTCAATGTATTTTTCTGCCTCAAAGAGACTTTTTTGACTGATGTGATGAGCAGAGCGCGCCGTGATGAACCTTCCTCTATCAAATGAACTATTGTGTAGCTCAAAATATGCTCGTACAAGGACAAAAAATCGATGCGCGTGATTTTATTCACATAGCAGAGATTTCCCCATATTACGTTCATGAAGACAGAGGTTATCTCTGATGTAGAGCCAATCTAGAGCCAATTTTATTTCAGTTAGTTTAGACGAGATGGTGCCTAGTCAGAAGGACTGTCAATCAGTGCTGCGATATTGTGCAACATTTCACTGCTGCACTGCTGTCAATGTGGAATGATAGCAAAACTGACACAGACGAGGTACATATTCTCATCGGTGGCACTAATATTAGTGCGACCTGCCCTGTATAACGGCATTCGCGACGAGCTGAATAGAATATGGAAATAGCAAGCAACTCCATCTCGCGTTCATTATGCAGTTGCGTGTTTATCAATGTTACCAACCTTTTTTTCTGCACAGAGGTTGATAACATTGATAAATACCCCAAAATCCTAGCGTATAGATCCCCCTTATGAATGGCTTTCATTGCCATGTATGGATGGATTTCGAATTTCTTGTACTTTTATCTCCCATTGTACCTCCAGAACATCCTTAAAAATATCGCAATGTCCACAGTACTCGATTTATCGAAGCTATCGTTGTCGGAATGAATTTCTACAATTTATCGAACTCGCTGCCGGACGTATTATGAGAACTATTAGCTAATACTGCGCTCCCGAACTTTCGTAGTATTCGTAAAATGAATTGCAATTCGAAAATTTCAGAATAATCGAAATAGGTGAAATCCAATACGATTTGTGTGCGAATATCACACTCGTATGAACATTGCGGATAAGATGGTCAGCGAACTCGTATTATCCCGATGGTTTGATTTTCAGATTATATTCACACTCCAGGCTTAAGATAATAAATTGTCTTGTAATTATAAACCGCGTTCTCTTAGGAAGTTGTGCTTGCAACGTAGACTCTTATTTGAGGTTTCGATTCAAATGTTTGCAGTGCTAATAACGCTGCCGATTGACTATCGCTAGTAAATTATCTTCTATCCATAGCTTCTTTTATTTCAGAACTTGTTATTGACATCGTATAATCCGATTTACGTTCGCGTATGAACAGTTGAGAAGCACTATGATTCTTTTTACGCACGTCTAGACTGCGAAGCTTTATGGAAAATAAAAATTTTCCTCCATCGATTACAAGGGGTAGAAACGAAGTAGAATGTTATGATGAATTTTTTGACGTAATTTTTCAATGCATAGAGCAGTCTAATCATGCACACATTCTTGAAGGGGTTAATGTGGCAATACGCGACATCTTCCGACTCAGTAGGCCAATAACACGGTGTAATTAGTGAATGTCGATTAGACAGGATAACACTCGTTACATACATACTTGTTCCCATCGCTTCTCGTTCATTCTTGTGAAAGTTCGTCAACGAGTAAACACGTGTTCTGTTCTATTGTAGTATCGCACGTTTTCTGTGCAGATAGCCTCTTCGATTATTGTATGAAATGAATATGTACGTAGTTTATGAGCTGATTATCGTGAGACCTGTGTGATTGACACCTGTCTATATCATTCTTTCGTAATTTGCAATGAATATTCATAGCAATGATAACACTGTCCAACATCAAATTTGTTTCCTAATTCCTGTTGAGTCCTTCTTATAGAGTTTTTTGCGCTGATTCCGAATCTGTCCTTAATTTTTCTCCTATACGCACAGTTTTTGAGGAACATGGCTTTGAAAAAAAAACATATTTTCCAACTTTAAACAAATATTGTGATGTTATTATAAAAGATATTGAATTGTTCCTTGTAGCAAAAGATTCTGTAGACTTTCCCGAATACAGTGATGTCCAATATTAATACATTATGAGTGTTTAAACATGTTTAAACAATGATTAAAGACGGAGAGACACCACTTTTGCACCAATTTTTCAGGATATTTTTGAATTTATCTCAAAAAATAAGGGTCCAGCGGAAACTCGAACTATGTATACCACACAATAGAGCAGACTTTTATCTTGAAAAACCACCCTTTCAAGTTTGGAACGTTGACGTTTTTTTCGAGCCAGAAAGCAAAATATCTTCGTCCGACATGAGTTGTCACCAGTGGCGCTCGCCACCAGAACAATCGTTTGCCGCTCCGTATCCCGTCGCTGCGCCGCGCCGTATCTCGTCCCGAGCGCCACTGGCGGCAACTAATGTCGGGGGAAGATAGTTTGCTTTCTGGTTCGAAACATAGGCTTTTTTAACAATTTTTTTAAAAATATTGCATTGTCATCCAGTTCTGAGCTATGTTTAAAATTTCCAGTCTCTAGCTCATCGGGAAGTTAGTTTAAAATCAATTACAAAATTTGTACCGAACGAACAGACAGACAGACAAGAAAGCGAGCTAATAAAAACGTGGTAAAAAATGTTAACGTTCCAAACTTGAAAGGGTGGTTTCTCAAGATAAAAGTCTGCTCTATTGCATGGTATATTTCGATTTTCCGCTGGACCCTTATTTTTTGAGATAAATTCAAAAATATCCTCAAAAATTGGTGCAAAAGTGGTGTCTCTCCGTCTTTAATCATTGTTTAAACATGTTTAAACACTCATAATGTATTAATATTGGACATCACTGTATTCGGGAAAGTCTACAGAATCTTTTGCTACAAGGAACAATTCAATATCTTTTATAATAACATCACAATATTTGTTTAAAGTTGGAAAATATGTTTTTTTTTCAAAGCCATGTTCCTCAAAAACTGTGCGTATAGGAGAAAAATTAAGGACAGATACGAATCAGCGCAAAAAACTCTAGAAGAAGCACTCACCAGTAATTAGGGAACATAAAAAAAGTTGAAATTTGTTGGACAGTGCAATTAATAGACTGCGGATCTTGATGCAAAATAAAAATGTTTTGCACTGATTGCGGAAAGCAGGAATAACATAAAAATTGATTTGATCCTTCAACGACTTTATCGCATTAAAAACAACATTACAGCATTCGTGAATTTTTAAAATTCTTTCCCGTTTTATATTTCACCCAACCAATTTCCTCATAAATGCATAAAGATCCGCAGTCCAATAATTCATGATGCAAATTACGCCTCGTAAACGTAAAAATAGGACTTTCGAGGGCGACTTCGGCCCAGATTGACCTTCTATCTAGCACTTTTGACTACTGAAAACCCCCATCTTTGTATAATCGAGAAATGAGAAGGCGCATCCCGCTCCCTTGCAATACTGTAAACGAGACTACCCCTTTCGGAGATAAAACAGGGGAAACACGCGGTACCGCAAAGGGTTAATTCGATCGTCCGTATCATCGCGAGACGAGTCCGTTCGCCTAACCACCCCGATCACGCGAATCGGTAGACGGCCGACGCCGACGCGGGAACGAGCCGATACGTGTGGCCAAGTTTTCCAAGAGGGTGCGCGCCCCAATGAAAATTCCCCTCGTTGTTCGCCGAACTTCGATTACCCCCCGCACCCCCCATCGATTTTCAATCGTCGAGTCGGTGTCTCCGAGTTTCCGAGAGTCCAAGGTCTCGGTTAGAACCAGCCGTTTCAATTTCCGCGAGCAAACGCTCGCTACAACTCTCCTGTCTCTCTCTCTCCTCTCTTTACCACCCCCGTGCTTCAACCCCACACCCTCCGTATACCGCCGCGGTATTAATCCGAATAATGCCACCGCGGCGCTCGAACAAGCGACAACAATCTAATCGAGGCGAGAGCTACCAAATCGTCGACAGCCGGTCGCCTATTAACTTCAATCTTTAATACCTGCTACGAAAGCTCGATCGCCCGCGGCGAACCCGCGCCATGAGTTAGGCTACCCCGTTGGATATTCATAAGGGACAAACGCCTCGTTCAGACGGTGTATTTACGGACTGCGCACCCTTGCTAAAATAAGAAACGTCGATTTTCGAAAAATAGCTCACTCCGCGCCGTTCTTTCGAAATACCCGCACCAAGATCTATTCGGAAATACTGTGAACCTTTCGCCACGGAAGATAATACAGAATCAGAAGATTTGTTGCAATCATCGTGGACAAGTTTTGGCGTCATCAGTACCTGCATATTAATTTTTGAAAGCGCCTTTAGGTGCCAACTGTAACGAAAGGGTCAAACTGATCGAATCCCATAAAAATACCCTTGGCGAAGCTGATTTTTCATTGGTACACTCCCCTCGCCCCTGCGAACGAGAGAAGCTGAGAGTTCGGATAAGAAATTATACAGTTGGAAAGTTCGAACGGCTCTAACTTTTAGCTCTGAATTACTCGCATATAGTATTTACAATCTCAAAATTATAAATTTAGTGCTCCAAGCATAAAGAAAGATGTCGACTACACCAGCAAATATTTATTTCGCATTGAAGTAGTTATTTGACTCAATGAAGATTTATTTATGTCGGGGTATTGTTGAGTTTTATGTAACCAGTTATGTTCGTCTAGTTTACGTGTTTTCGTCTATGTATTGTGTTGGCAAGAAAGTAATTTCGTTATGTAACTGTAATCGATCAAGTATTTTTCATTTTGTTCGATGATCTTTTGCCATCTTTCTGGTAGCTTAATAAAGTTATTTGCTGTTTCCATAAAGCTGCGACAGTTACATATTGAATAACAAAGTTGGGTATCATTTTACCTTAAAATACCAAAATTACTTTCTTGCCAACCCAGTAGTTTAATACAAAACTGTATTTAATACAAGAATTTGAACGTTCATCAAGCCCGCGCGCTATTCAATAGAAATCGTCTGACGCGTCTGACCATGACCTGCCGAATCTACTTCTTGTATTTACGCGTCGCGTCAGAGACTCGAGGCGTGCGGACGCAATGTTTGGCTAGATTTCAACAGTGAAACGTACAGCGATAGTTGAACTAAAATTGTGCTGGGATCTACGAAGTAGTTGAAAATCAAAATAGCAGTGACTACAAAGGTATGTCCATCCTGAAGCAACATCGAGCAACTATGTGATACCTATTGTTGCCTTCATTTACCGAATGAGGCGATTGTCCGTTGATTCGTCGGAACGCTGAAGCGTACAGCAAACGATAGTTGATTTCTGTGACGCGGCCGCGGAAGGCCTAAATTCTATCCGATGCCCGAGACTCGGAGGTCTGAGAGTAGAGGAGGACAGCAGCGTCGAGAGGCTCGTCGCCGAGAGACTCGGTGCGCTCGGTCTGATGTCTCAGCATGTCTCGGCGAGGACGGCTCACGCTTCATTTGAATTACATGAAAATCGAGCACGCTTCTTAAGAGGCGGAGAGAGAGAGAGAGTGCTAGAGAGAGAGAGAGAGAGAGAGAGAGAGAGAGATCCTCTCGATCGACGGATCGATCGCGGGCCGCACAGATTCGTGGCAAGATTATCGCGCCTAGATCCGCGAGAGTTGTTGCTTCTCGAGCGACTCGGGAGAGGAGACAGCGGAGAGTGGCTGAGACAAGGGGACTCTCGTTCGGGTCCCTTTGTCTCCTCTCTCTCTCTCTCTCTCTCCCCCTTCCTCTTGAAAGAGAAGGACGAAGAGAGGGTACATCCAGAGGAGGCAAGCCGAAGAACCAAACGATGCAGATTATTCCCGACTCGACGACGATCGCGATATACCCGATGGATTAGCTACTAAGGTACCTACTAGCGCGACTAGACGAGGACGAAGCAAGAATCGATCGAGCGGATAAGAGCGCCGACGACGGAGGGAAAACGATTCGTCGCGGTCTAGCGGAGCGGCGGGGAACGGGGATTACCAGCCGGATAATTTATTTTCGAGTCGTCGCGCGATTCGAATCGATTCCGTAAGACTCGCCTCCCTATTATCGCCGGCGAAGCTGCCGCTCGAGCTCTCGCGGCCAAAGGGACACATCGCCACCGTTGTCCTCTCGAGATAAGCCGCGGACCGTGAAAAGAACGCGAAATACGGTCACCTTCTGACCCTACGAACCCTCTGGATCCGCCTGGGATCGACGACTGACTCGAAAACCTGCCGCATTTCTCAGAACGTGCTCGACACGTTCGCTACCGCATGGAGTGGAGTTGTATTTATACAAAATAAAACTGCATCGATTACAAGACGGGATTACGGGCGCCCAATGAAGATTTCTTTATTTTTCTTAATTATTCAGCTGAAACTGTGCTTTAAATTGTACGTAGCTATCGATCGACGACTGAAAAGAAAAGCGGGCGCATTTTTCGGAACGGATATCACTTGGACCGGAGATCTCAATGCAAAATAAAAATGCGTCGATTACAAGACACGATAGCCGCATGAAAATCTCTTTCTTTTTCTTTAATTGTCTTATTCAGCTGGAACTAGTATTGTGTTGTCCTTTCTGATGGGTCCACTGTGCTTTGAATTATACGTAACGTAATTGTACGAAGAAGGTACCGGGCAAGAGACGAAGGTAGGAGGGAACACGGGCCGTTTTCGAATCGCACCGGTGTCGTTTAGAGGGTTCCGATGCACGTGCCGCGCCTCGAGGATTTTATGAATGGGGACCACACGTGGTTCGAACGCTCGCTCTCCGATAGGCGCTCACTCCTGCGAGCCAGTTACGCGACGAAAGGGAAGAAAAAAGGGGGAACGAGGGAAGGAAAGAGGGACGGAAACGGGACGAAAGAGGAGGCCGAGGAGGAGAAGAAGGACTGCGGATAGAAAGAGAACACGCGCGCGCGTGTCGCCGTCGACGTTGGTACCGGTGCCGGCGGAAGAAACGGTGGAACTCGGTCGTCTACCCTGTAATTTATAACTGGAAACTCGGAACTGCGACGCGACCTAAGGCGATACGTCGATTCCACTCGGGGGAATCCCCGGTCCCCGTTTTGCGGAAGGTCGTTCGACCTTCGACATCGAAATCGATGCTGTCCGATTCGGCTCGAGACTCTGAGACTCTCTTGATTCTCTCTCTCTCTCTCTCTCTCTCTCTCTCTCTCTCTCTCTCTCTCTCTTCTCCTCCTCCTTCTCTGACTGTTTGTTTTTTTTTCACCGTCGCGCACTTGAAACCTTGCTCGAGGATCCGGCCAACTTTTCCGATTACTCGAGCCGAGTGCTCGCGACTGCGAATGATTTATTTAAAACGGCCGCCTGACCGCGAATTCCGACGCGGCCAAACTACTCGCGCCGATTCGAGCGCTGACAGTCACCTGTTCCGCGGAATCACCTGTTTTCGAAGGCTCGGTCTCTTTTCGACTTCGCCGTCGCGTCGACGCAATCTTTCTTCCCGATCGAAAGAACGCCACCTGTGATATTTCTTCGAGAAAAATATAATCGTCTATCTTTATTATTTTCTGTTTCACCTACTTATATTTGTTATAAATCCGTGAAATCCACAGTCTAGTTATCGATGTTCCATTTTCTATAACGCGTGTGATCGGTGCGTTGCCAGAAGATTTATCTGACATCGGTCACGCGCTTGTTCCTTTCAATGGAGTCTCTCAATGCGGGAACATTAAGTTTTAAGTTTCTGATTTTATATTCTACAATTGTTGAAATGATAATTGTTGGACTGCGGATCTTCATGCAAAATGAAAATTTTCTGCATCGATTGCTAACAATAGAAATTAAATTGAATGTAACTTCTTTCCTTAATAATTTTAATAGAGGAGAAATCAAGCAGATATTGTCATGTTCAATGTTAAAAACTTTCCAACAATTTTGAATTTCATCTACTCAATTTTGGTCCGCAGTTTAATAACGATGCTCTCACTGGAAATGGTTATACACATTTTTGTGTCCAAACAGATATAATAATAAAAATCGCAGATAATCTATTGAAATTCTATGATACCATCTTCATAAGGTAAACAAGTCAGCCATTTTTTGTGCTCGATAGGTTTAGTGTTAACCGAAAAGTTAGTGTAGTAGGTAGACTAGTTTGAGCATTTCGGAGGCTGAGATTCAGATGTTGGGAATACCGGGTCCGAGGAAAGAGGATTCTGCGAGCAGCACGGGTGTACGGTCTTTTACATTTTACATAACGAGAAGCAAAGGTAAACGCGCAATATGGCCGCGCTCGGCCGATCCTCGGGGCATCCGTTAACGCGCGACCAAACGTTTCCCCTTCCTGTTCCCGTGGCGCAGTTCTCTCGGAACTGCGAGATCTTGGCGCTCGACGAGTAGTCATCGTCGTTCCTACGCAGAATAAATATTCATATGTCCGCGTAGTGGAGAAACCGCGGCGCGGCTCGGTTCAGCTCGGCTCGGCTCGTCCTCGCCGCGAGATCGCCGCAGGAGCACGCCTCTCCAAGTTTGGATAGGCTGCTGTGCGGCGAAGCCGGCTTTCGGGTTATTATTTGGCTCGTAAATTTTTATCGCGCCACGCAGGACTCCATTTTTACGAGAGCCATTACGTCGTTGCCACGTAAGGTTGCGCCACAGAGAGCCCGTTCCCTCTCGCTCGTCCGACGCGACCACTCCGTTCCTCTTTCCCTCGACTCGCCGAAGGCCTCGCCGCGAACAAAGCCTGCCGAGGAACGATCTGTCCCGTACGCGGCCGCTGATTGCCCTCTGGGGCACTGCGATAGCTTCCACGAACCCGAAACCACGCCTACGCAAAACGTTTTGCGGGTAGAGGGGGAGAGAGATTCGCAACCTTCTTCGAGATGGACAGATGACAATTACACTCGACGTGGAGCAGTCTGTATATGGAGAGCCACGAAACCACGCCCACTCGGGGCACTATTTACACACAGAGCCGTGAGACCTCGCCCACTCGGGGCACTCTGTACAGAGAAAGCCAGAAAACTACACGCACTCAGAGTACCTAGACACAGGAGTGACACTGCAAATACAGATGCGTGAAATTACATCCACTCGAGGTACTCTGACCACAGGGAGACACGAAGCCACGCCCATTCGAAGCACTTTGAATGCAAAGAAAGGATCAAATCAATGGCAAATACACTTTACACAAGAGAAGCAATGAGACTATGTGTATTTGGAGCATCATTACATGTGATATGTAATGTCAAATTCACACCATTGTAAATAAGGAGCCACGAAACCACGCCCACTCGGGGCACTATCTACGCACGGAACCATGAGACCTAGATACAGGAGTGACACTCCAAACACAGATGCATGAAATTACATCCACCCGCGGCACTCTAAGCATAGGGAGCCAGGAAGCCACGCCCATTCAAGGCACTGTCAATGCAGAGACCATTGAGCTGTCTCAGAATGGCACTCTATGGCAGAGAAAGGATCAAATCAACGCCAAATACACTTTATACAAGAGAAGCTATGAAACTAAGGCTATTTCGAGTACTAAAATCATTCTAAATAAAGAGCCACGAAACCACGCCCCACTATGCGACTCTACGTGGACGCAGACCGAAATAAACAGTCATTGGTTATTATCTATAGGGAACGAAATAAGTCTGAGAGTTTTTCGCTGCTCGTCGCCGTTTGCCAACGTCTGTATTCTCCGTTCCGGATCCGTCGTTCACGCCTTTTGTTCTCGGCGTAAGAGGCAAGGTTTCTCGTCAATCGCGCTCGCTGCCTTTCTCAGGGATTACGTTGCTGACTGATGGGATCCGCTCGCGGATCGTCGCTCCGCGTTCGTCAAACATCGCGGAGCGGATCCGCGTGCCGCGAACGCGGCGTATCAAGTATCAGCGCGGCGTCGAAACTTCGCGGGAACTAGTTCGCCGCGCGCGCGGGATGCAAATGTTCGGCAACTCGGCGAGAAAGCACGGACTCGACGTGGTCGACGTAGAATCGAATGGAGAAAGAGAGACAGGGAGAGAGAGAGAGAGTTTCGATAGGACACACAGCTTTCACCGAGAATCCCCGGGTAATAATTGTCGGAACGTTCGAATTTGATCGGTTCCTTTGGTCGAGCGTCGATCGCAGTTTGCCGAGCGGAGGAACCGCAACGCCCACGCAGTATCCGTCCTCGTTAATGTCCTCGCTTTTCTCTGTCACTCTCCCCTCCTTCTCTGGTCAACTTCCTCCTCCTTCCTCGTCCCGACCTCTTTCTGGGAACGAACTCGCACTCCCAGCTAGCCGGCGCGGCGTTCCACCGGAGAGATTGTCCCCAGGAGGACCAGCCTCTCGAGCAGCGGATCGTCTCCTTTTTTCCTCTCGCCTGTTCCGCAGATTCGTCGTCGTTGTCGTTCTCGTCGGTTTCGACGTCGTCGTCGACGTTGCCCGCGCTCCGTCGGGAGAACCTCTCGCTCTCTCGACGAAATCGCCCGTGAAACGAGACTCCCAGCCGCGGGCGAGCCGTGAACACGTTCAGATCTACCGGAACTGGAAATCTGCGATGGCCGATCGATATCTGGGCCTGAGAACGATCTACACTCCCGCTCAAATGTCTTAGGACACCTCTGGGTTTTAAGAAAACTCTGGTATTTCGTATACATTATGAACCCTTAACTGTATTAACCCTTTGCACTAGGAGCTATTTTAACTGGGAAATTAAACATTGCTTCCAATCTAGAATATTTCCATCCCCTATGATTTTTGAAATTTTATGGGTATCAAATTGGTATAATACCTCTTACAATACCTAAATGTACAATACCTTACAATACCTTGATTAGATACCGATTAATATTTAATAATGTAAACAATATTTAGTGGTACCTCAAGGGGACAACCGAGTGCAAAGGGTTAACTACATAATATAAATATAATGATAATGATCCAAAACACACGTCAAAAATATGTAAAAACTATATTTGGATCAACTGCAATGCAATAATTCATTAAAAATTATGAAATGGCCACTCCAATCACCAGATTTGAACACCAAAGAAAAATTATGGGATGAACTGGATAGACAGATACGAAACTTTTGGCCTTCTTCGAGGACACATGTATGGAATATTTTGGAACGAGAATGGAATAATATAACAACAGAAAGTACGAAAAAATTAACCACTCGGATGCCAAGAATAGTGGAAACTGTAATTAAGAAACGTGGCGGATTCTTCGATGAAAAGAAAATATAAATATTTGATTACTTCTCGGTAAGATTTTTGATATACGAGTGCAGCATCCTTTCCTTGGAAAAATTTTTCAACGATTGTTCCATTTTTACAGGATTGAACACAAATATGATTACTAGACTGCGGATTTTATGCATTTATGATAAAAATGGGTAGGTGTAATTTATGTCAGTAAAAATATTTGAAGAATTTAAACATACTACTATATCATTTTCAACCTATTAAACATATTCAGCAAGAAATTAAATATTTATTTCATCCCAGCTTGTTGCAATTCAGGTAGAAAATTTTTATTTTGCATAAAGATCCGCAGTCTAATGATCAGCGTCCTAAAACTTATGAGCGGGAGTGTACGTTCTAAATCACGGACTGGTCCATAGCTTGAGACTGATTTTGCAGATGTTTGTAGAATGAAATCCTATCTTTCGTGGCCTTTGTAGATCTAAAGCAAATACAAATCCTACTAAATTCTATCGAATTCTGTATTATAGGATTTTTTGAAAATTTTCATAAGCCATAGCTGCATAAACATCCGCAGTCTAGTCGCTAGAAAGTTAACTAGAAACCGTCAAAGCTAGGAGAACGTCTATGTTTCCACCGACAGTTGAATGATTCCTAAGTAGCGTGTCTTTCGGACTTCGAAATAAAAAGGAAGAAGCGAAGACCAACGTGCTCGCACGAAACTGTACATGCCGAAGAAGAGAGATACACTGGTACTAATTGAAATTTACACGTACGGTGTAAATTCAATCCAGGCTACCTCTCCGGTACAAAATTTCGAGTTAAGCCACGGCGGCCTCCCAATAATTTGTCCGTATTTCACGGCGGGATATCCACTTCGGAGAAGTTTGGAAGCAGCTAGTTAGTCCGGCGCGCTTCCAGACCGCGAGAGATCGTTCTTGGAACACGCGGGGTGGAAGTCTATTTTCCGGTATTTTCCGGGTTCCGCGGGCTAGTCTCGCGATTCTTTCGGGATCTTTCGGCGCAGATCGAGAACGTCGGTCGCAAATTGGTCCGATCGAGGCGAATCGGTCTCTCCGCTGTTGCTCCGGCTGTTTCTCTTTCTTCGGGTGCGTGGCAGAAAGGAAACGGTCGACTCTTTTTTTTTTCCTCGCAAGAATGAAATAGTTTGCCCGGAAGCTGGTTCCGGGGGCGGAAAAGGGAAAATGTAGGAGGGAAAAAGAGGAGGAGGAGGTGGAGGAGGTGGAGGAGGGTGGTCAGAGAGAGGAGAGAAAGAGAGCGTCAGAGGAGAGAGAGAAAGAGAGGGTGGGTGGATGGCAGGAGGAGAGAGCGAAAGAGCAGTGGTTTTTCGTTATCGACATTTTCCACGGGCGCGTCAAGGTGTGCGTGATCGTACGTGCGTGAGCTTCTCTCGTTGCCCCCTTTAGCGAGCGTGTGTGCGCGCCGTGTCCGTGTTTTCGTGTTCCCCGTCCGTGCGTGGTTGTAGGTGGTTGTAGGTGGTACCCGGCGCCAGTGTGCGCGCAAAATTTGTATGGGTATGCGTGTACGTGTCGGCTGGCATACGGGCAATGTGTGTGTGTAGAGTTTTCTGGAGGTTTCCCCTAGCAACGAGCAGCAGCACCAGCACCAGCACCAGCCACAGCCCGGCTTAGGGGTAGCTACGAACCCCGCGCGAGACCTCGCTCTCTCTCTCCTCTGCTCTCTTCTCTTTTCCCTCGTCTCTCTCTCTCTCTCTCTCTCTCTCTCTCTCTCTCTCTCTCTCTCTCTCTCTCTCTCTCTCTCTCTCTCTCTCTCTCCTCTCTCTCTCTCTC